>JAPZEB010000023.1:807123-819062 GCA_029783705.1 Chaetodon striatus | reverse complement strand
ACTCACATTCACACCTACGGACAATTTAGAGTCACCAATTAACCTGCATGTCTTTGGACTGTGGGAGGAAGCCGGAGAACCCAGAGAAAACCCACACTGACACAGGGAGAACATGCAAACTCCACACAGAACTCCTATTTCAGATGGAATTCTCACCCCTAAAAATACCTCTTGTTATGTGAAACAAGAACAACCTCCTAGCAGAAATCGAAACTCATCAGACCAGGCAACATTTTTCCAATCTCCTATTGTCCAGTTTTGGTGAGCC
This sequence comes from Chaetodon striatus, assembly GCA_029783705.1. Classification (NCBI taxonomy): domain Eukaryota; kingdom Metazoa; phylum Chordata; class Actinopteri; order Chaetodontiformes; family Chaetodontidae; genus Chaetodon; species Chaetodon striatus. The sequence continues at coordinate 818,794 of JAPZEB010000023.1, read as the reverse complement.
TGTGTGAATTGTAGCCTCAGTTTCCTGTTGTTAGCCAACAGGAGTGGCACCTGGTGTGGTCTTCTGCTGCTGTAGCCCATCTGCTTCAAGGCTCGACGTGCTGTTCCTTCAGAGATGGTCTTCTACTAACTTTGGTTGTAAAGAGTAGTTATTTGAGTGACTGTTGCCTTTCTATCATGTTCTCCTCTGACTTCTGGCATCAACAAGGCATTTTCACCCAGAGAACTGCAGCTCACTGGATATCTTCTCTTTTACAGACCATCCTCTGTAAACCCTAGAGATGGTTGTGCGTGAGAATCCCAGTAGATCAGCAGTTTCTGAAATACTCAGACCAGCCTGTCCAGCATCAACAACCATGCCTCATTCACTTTTCCATTCTGATGCTCGGTTTGAACTTCAGCAGGTCGTCTTGACCGTGTCTACATACAGGAATGCTTTGAGTTGCTGCCACGTGATTGACTGATTAGCTATTTGGGTGAACGAGTAGGTGAACAGGTGTACTTTAGAAAGAGCTGGTGAGTGTTTATCTGAAAGCATCGCTGCTGACAGCACTGACTCCCTAAAGGGCTTACTACTGGGAGTGTGGTCCACACTGTTTAACTAAATTAACACAGTTTTTCTATTTGCTGACAAAACAGCCACATGTAATGAATAATTTGGGGACAGTGTGCCTCCAGACAGTTCGAAGAAAGAGAAAAGACTGCATTAAGAGGACCAGAGAAGAAAGAACAGTGGACCACAGGGAAGTGAGAAGAGGCGGATGAGATAGGAGAGCAAAGGGGGATAATGAGATGAATAAAAGAAGACTAATAAAAGAAAAAAAGCTTTTTTTGATTCATAAAACGAACGATACATATTGTGTGTTCTGTACCGAAACGTACACACATACACACCTGCACACTTCAACAGACATACACCACTGTTTCATACAGCAATCTCATGCTTTCCTCATTTACAGTAGGTGTAACGTTATGAGCCTGAGGCCTGAGACAGGTGAAGCCTGTTGTCCAAATCCCACTCCTGTTTTCTGCTTGGCTGGACTGTAATTTCCTGGGCTTTAGAGAGCAGGATACGCTGCCCTGCACACTGGAAAACAGGCCTGATGTGCACTTAGTCCCTGTATGTGGGCAAGAGATAAAGGACACACACATACTCACACCATCACACCACCACCACCACCTACTGCCTGAGCAAACAAACCTCGAGCTGCCATAATAGCTCTTACCTTTAAGAAGTAAAAGCACAATACTTTCATGCCACAGGGTCACACACCATTGTGCTTCACTGATAATGCCACTGCTCTATAATTTATTTCACATGCATAATTGTCTAGTTAACTGTGTTTGCAACAAGTTCTGTCTATGTCAGAGGCACAGTCTGCAGTATGTCATCTTTGCATCTTTTATTAGGTTTCTCAAATAACTGCTTTAGTGTTTTAAATACATCTTTAAATGTAAGCAATTGAATTACATAAAGAAACTGTCTCTTAAACTCTTTTTACAGCCGGCTCAGAGAGATTTTCCTCAAAGTTTTAACTTTTCTTCTTGTTTTTAAGCCTTCCTTCAGGTCAGAATCACTCAACTCTGAGAGTTGTGTCACCATCCTGCTGTCCTTCCAGAAACCCCCTTAAACCCCTGCATACTGCTGTGCCCCTGCTCCCAGATAACCTGATTAAACAGTGAGTGCCCTGTTGCTCAGCCTCAGGCATTACCGCTGCTAATTCAGCCTGTCCGCCGCCTGCTGAGGCACATGGCACAACCTCTAATGCACTCTTCTTCGATACCAGGGCAGCTCCACTTTCAGCTGCCGAGACTGGAGACAGACACACTCTCGGTTTTATCCACTAAAATGGCTGACATTGACCACAAAAGACGGGAAATGGACTGAAATGGGTCACTAGCTTATTAGAGTCTACCCAGAAAAGTACAAAAGTAAATACAGTAAGAAGAGACAAAGTCATGGCTGAGAATGATAGGCCATCTAAAAATGAATACACATCCATTATTTACCCACTTTAGTGACAGCTAGTCATTTGCTGAGGTTTGTAGGATCACTAAACACACAGGAAGTTGCATCCAAAGTTTCATTACAAGCTTTCCTCAAACTGTCAAAATAAACTACCTTTTATATTCCTGTGTACCTCAGCATTCTGCAGCGAGACATTTATTGTTACAATATGCTGTAACTTTTGACACATCGTAGAGCAAACCCTTTTCACTGAGAAAAATATAGGCTAGTATAAGTTATGGATGTTTGGATCAAGTTGTTTTGGCCCACAACCAGATCCAAATCCTTTCATACTGAGTATCTCTGGACATCGAATTCAAAGCAATACTTGATGCAACTCTTGAAATTTGCATAACACGATCAGCTGAATCATTTTACTGAAGACTTAGCTCTCTGTAAAATTGTTGGAACTTCAACAAACACTTGTGATGGTACAGAGTGGAGCTTCTCCCCTAAATATCTTTGGCTGAGTGCAGACAAATACTTGGAGAGAGCACTCCAACACCACAACAGAAAAGTTGAAATTTGGACTGTTATGAAGATACTCATGGAGTTTGTCATTTTAGCTGGCAAAAGCAACAGTCACCGCCCTGTAAAGATTAGAAGCAGCTACCTGAATGTTTTGTATACTGCTCTTTGCCAGAAAGAAAGAGGGAGGCGAGATATTCAATAACAGACCGGTCAGGCTGTATTTAATAACAGTTTTTTGAATTTGTATATTTTGCCCACCCAGATGTCACTTCTCGCTCACTTGCACCAGTAAACCTAAATCATTTATTACATTTGCACATTGTAATTTTCTCTCACATATGTGAGCAAAACGCTGTCATGAAGAAGAGCAGCTTCGCAACACTAGCAAGCTGAGATGGACAAAACACAGATGGTTAGGATCGGCACTGTGATCAGCTTTATTTTAGATGATACAGTCTGGAACAGTGGTTCCCAACTGGTCCAGCCATGGGATCCAGATTTCTCTTTGCCATTAGTCCAAGGGCCACACAGTTTAATACATTCAGCATCATACTTGCATTTGGCCATGTCTTGAGCTAGTTTGCTATCTCTGTCAAGTAGCTGTCCATTAGTCACTCACTCTACAACAGGAAAAGGCACTTCAAAATAAAAGATCTATGCCGAAAGTTACTGTACTTAAAAATGAAGTGGGTTTTTTACAAACTTGACACGGTCACATGGTCAAAATGGACCTGTGACCCACTTTTGGACCGCAATCCTCCAGTTGGGAACCATTAGTCTAGAATATGTCTGCGTCTGGGCTCAGGACATCTCTAAATTTGTTGAAACCAATTAGACCTTCAGTCATTATCACAATGATTTAAACTAGACACTTACTGTAGTTTTAAAATCATCAGAAAGGGTCTGAATGCAGCTGCCACTGGCTAGCTCCTGACAGTTATCGCTGTCAGGGTGCTGTTTGGGAACAATAGCACGTGGTTAAGTTTTGAAAAAAAAACATCTTGGTTTGGCATTCGGGAAGTGAACACCAGGCTCCTGGGTGAAAGTCCTCGGTTTGTTGAACCTATCCACCACCCTCCTGCCTGCCCTATAGGGACTGTCCAGCTCCTTATATTGTGTTGTTACCTGCAGCATTTCAACCTGATGCCATCCAGTGGCATATCATACTGCTACAAGCGGTGCCATCTGGAGTACCAGCAGTGTATCGTAACGTGAAGATTATAACCGGCCGCATCACATACTGATGCTGCCTGGCTGTGTATCATACCACAGCAAAAGGTGGCTTTTGTCTTCAGGTGTCTGACGCCAGATCACTAAAAAGCAGCGGTATTCAGTGACTTCAGAATGAGAATGGGCTGGTAGAGTGGGAATATAAAGACTGCTGTAAATTAAATGAACACACTGCATGAAAAGTAAAGTTGTAACATATTTTTCTTCATTTGATGTCACAGAACCGCTTTCCTGTAAAAGCTCAGTAGATGTCATGTCATATTTTCCGCATGTGCTTTCAAGCAGATATGACAGTGTTTTTGTTTAAAGAGACAAATGAAATACCCGTATAGTAATTGCACACAGCTGTCTTGTTGATGGCACAGTTCAGTCCTGAGTGCACCATATATAGGCTTCCTCAAAGGACAAATATAAAACATTACAAAAGAAGTGGTGGCGACAGTAGCAGACAGGTAAGCCTAGTTTTCCACCGACCCTCCAAACAGTACTTTCAGTGCCAGACAAAAGGAGATTGAATTATACCTTATGAGAGGAGGGGGGCTATTTTGTACCATGATACACCAGGGAGAGCCTTTGTGACTCTTTCAACGCCTTTCAGAAGCAGGATTATTTTTTATCTTGCCAGACGGCCAGCTGAATGAAAGATCTTTTCTATCATTTTCTATCTTCTCTATACTTTTAACTCCCCCTCTCTTTCTCACCTTCCATCTTTTGTTCAATCTCTCTCCCTCCAAAGACCATCTATTTATATCTTCTTTGACATTCCAAGGGCTTCTTTTCTTTTGATGTAATGAGGAACATTTCAGATCAGTGACTCTGGGATAAGAGACAGAAAAAGAAATCCACACATAACGCAATCCAATATTCCAAAAGCAGTTTTGTTTGCTGAAGAGCACATTACCATTTTTTTTCAAATAATTTAGCATTTTCTGAAATCTTCATGCCGGTAACAACTTGTAATAAGGATTTTAAAATCATTAAAATGGGCTTCATAACTACAAAGATTTAGGGCTGGTTGTTCAAATATGGATTACATAAAAAAGCTATGCTGAGGTTTCAATTTTCAATAAAAATCTCTATAAATGCAAAGTTCTGAGTGTAGGATGGGATTTATTCATGTCTTAGCAATAAGCCAGAGTGCTGGAAATCTTTTAGCAATCATTTTAGACTGCAGTGATCATTTTGGGGTCATGGGGTGTACCAAATTGAAACAATTAACTTACTAAGAACATCCTGTACTAAACAGTTTGGGACAAATTGATATACCATTACACCCCTATCTTAGATTTAGCTGTTGCCAAGGTTTAGTCCATATATTATAAGGCATATCAAACATATTTTTGAGTGATAGTAGGGCTGGAAATTTGCATCATCAGTCGGAGACCCCACAGTCGACTGAGATCCTTCAAGTCGATCACTCATTTTTTTTGACAGTTAGTGTGCTGTGTACTTTTGGGGACATTTTAGTCCCCATCTGTAGCTGCAGAGTGAGCACTCATTGCTTTCACGCTGTTCTCTGGTAAAGGCAGCTGCATACCCAAACGCAGAGTGAGTCTGAGTGATTCCGAGGCAGCTGCGTGGAGAAGAAGAAGCATTGCCTGGTCAGGCTCCGAGATAACATTATCTTCTGCCCTCGGCTTAGAAGTGGAGAATTCACAGCTCACAGCAACTTAACATGATACAGTCTCTGGCTTTTGTTTGATATCTTGTGTCTGCACATTTCCAATCTGTCGCTAGCATGCATTAACACTAGCTTGGAGGGCAAACTTGGCTAGTTTACTTTATTACCTGAGCATTACTGTCACCCTGAGCATCCTGCTGAACCCTATTCAGACTCTCAAAATCTAATGGGTATATCCTCCTGAGACCCTGTGTCCTCATATGAGGACATCACATTTTGGGTTTACTTGACCTTATACCTCATTCTACATAGCTTAGACCTGTTGTCCTGATTTGTGGACACTTTTTGTCCCATCTAGTGGTAGTAAGAGCAAAACACACTAATCCATTTAAAAACAAGATGGCAGCCATCTCTGCCAAGTCAGTTTTCAGCCGATCCTGACACAAAAGTGGACATGGTCCAAAACCTGATCACATGTAATGGTTGAAACTTTTTTATTTATGATTTATAATGTTTGTAGTTTGCTATGGCAACAAATTTGACCAATTTTAGCAATAGATAGGTAAGATAAGTCGCTGTTAATGAGGACGTACTTGTTTGAAGACATAGGGGCCTTATTATTGTCTCGTTGGAGGACATTGGGACTTAATTATTTAGTTTAGTTTTTTATACTTATCGGATCCTACTGATCCCAAATAGTTAGGAGAATTTAAAAATGCATACCAAACAAAAGTTCAGGTCTCGGGAGGATATGGAAAAAAGCAACATATAGTTGAATGTTCATATTGATCAGCCAAATCTGATTCGAATGTGTCATATGTTTTTCCACAATTGTATCATAGCATCATGTATTTTTAACTACAGCCTCATTTTAGCTTGTGACTGTAATTCGCATACCTTCTTTTTTTCCATGTCCTCCTAAAACTTATGCAGTCAAATACAATGCCCTGCAATAAATCCTCCCTTTATGAAGATTATAATGTTCAGTTTTTATAGAGGTGCTGATTTAACTGTATGATCATTTTAGAGGATATAGTTTATAGTGCTGCTGAATTGCATTGCATTATACAGAGGCGTTTCTATTATTTACCCTCACCGACATAAATGGTACGGATAAAATAATAGAATCACTACTCAGTATAACACAATACAATTCATCCACCACAAACTGCAGCCTCCAAAATGAACCTTGGGGTAAATGGTAGCACCAGTATACTGATACACACATACTGACAATGCAAACACGCTGATGTTGAGCAGGTATAATGTTCACTATGTTAGTTACCTTAGTGTAATGCATTAGCATGCTAACATTTGCTAATTAACACTAGACATAGTGCAGCTGAGACAGATGGAAATATTATTAGTTTGCAGCTTTGGTCGTAAGCCAAAAGAAGTAAAGATGTTGACGTGATGATGGAATAAGATTGAAATTCAGTCCCCATGGTAATCAAGGACATCTGTAGCATATTTCATGGTGAGATACCCAATAGCTGTTGAGATATGCAACTAAATATTTAAAAAGTTGACCTCGTGGTTGCAGGGGAAGAGTCAGGGGATCACTAATAGGAGTATGTTTCTCCTGGAAAGATGGTCTTTTCACAAAATTTGGCTGTCTATGGAGTAGAAAGATGCAAATTATTTTAAAATTGGTGCTATAAGAAAACAAGGTAGACAGAAAAAAGTAAAAGGGCTGTGACTTTTGCTTTGGCTCAGGAGGTGGAAATCCTACAAATACCAAAAAACGTGCCCACTAGTGTGTGACATAATGTGAGCTTATCTGTGTTGACACAGAAAACAATATGGCGACCGTCTGGGAACAAACAACCCTGTATACAGTCAAACAGTAAGCCATTGCAGGACAACTATCACTCCAACCATCTTAATCTCGGCAAGGTACTCGAAACATCAGTGAGTCCAAACACAAAGAGGAGATGCAGTGTTTCACTCTATTCTGAGCTCTCGGTCTATCAGACCTTCATCAGAGCAGAGAATTAAACAATGAGCTAGATTTACAGTTTGATCAGACTTTGCTCTTAGTTTGAGAAAGCGGGCGAGATGTGGTGTCTCTATACTCTCCCCATCCGTGGTGGCAGGCATACAAAAATGCGGATGTACAGTCAATAGTCAGAGCAGTAGCCCTTGAACTGTAGCTGAGCTGGGAGATTTGTAAATCTTGGCACTGGTAAGATAAAGAAAGGTGTAACATAGTTTATTGAGATTTGTGAGATTTCAGTCTAGACTGATGTAGTGGACCAACTAAACATCCCTAGGGAGATGCAGCTAGCATGGCTTAAAATGTTTCGGCCGAGCCCTAATGTTGTAATTTGGGAGTGTGGGGATTTTTTGTTTTAACTGCTTTATCTTTGATGGCACAAAGTTGTGCTTTCGCTTTGTAGAAAAATATGCTCTTCAGCAGAAAACTCTCACCCAGTCCCAGTTGGTCCTCCAATGTCTCTCGGAGAGCTGTGGTGAGAGCATGAAACACTCTTGACAGCTGTGCTTCCTCCTTGACAGCCTGCTTCCATGGCTTAATTTCATAGGTATAGACTGATTGAAGTTTTTGAAGGTAGATGCAGCAGATGTGTACAGGACCAGTGAATTAACATTCTCATATCCCAGTGGGTGTTTCTAAAGGAAGCTGATGCCTTGAGGTCTATGCTTTGAGAGGAGTAGAGAAAAAAGTGAAATTCTTTAGGGAAAGTGAGAAAAAAAACATCTCTCTGTTGTTATCACACTGAGCTGATCTATAGAAGAAGGTGTATAAAAATTGAAAAAAGACTAAAGGGCTTATCTTAACAAGTTTACAGACTGTGGGTGCAACATAATAAAATTAAGCTGTTTCTCTGTGATGTTTGTCTTTGCGACTTTAACACAATGAATTTATATTGTACAAAGAAACTCCCTTGAAACACAATGCCATTTCCGAAAAGCATACACAGTATTTCATGATGACTGTTTGAGTTCTCACGGTCAGCAGCACTGCCAGCTCCCCCACCATCATTAGGCCGTCAAGATTTACTGTGAAGCCATGCGGCTTTGATGCCTCTGACCCACCCTCGGGTTCTTCTGTTTCTAGATAGCCCAAACTGAGCTGACCAATCAAACTGACTCTGCTGGAGCTGCACAGTAAAGCAGTTCAGCAAGTTTCACAGTGATCAGATTATGCCCCCCCTTTGCTGTGTCCAAGGGAGAGCATTGAGGAGAGTTTGAGGGAGAGAAAGCTCTCCCTCCTGGGGACTGTCTGAACTGTGTTAGGGCAGGACCAGGGTTCTGCAGGGTGGAGCGCAGCCTGCTGATAAAGGCTGAGCCACAGGAGTGTTTGGGAGGTTCTGGGAACTATTCACCTCGGAGCTACTGCAGAGCAGTTTCACTGGGATCTTAAGAAAACGGCAGGCAGGCAGAGCCCCTTTGAATTCACCACCCCAGCAAAGGGAGGACTACTTGAATGGCTCAGGAGGAGCTGAATGCTGAGTGAATGTGAAATGAGGCGATGGCAGTGGAAGGCAACGGAGACGCTTCCATATGCATGACTCTGCCCCTTTTCACCACTTCCCCTTTTCACTCTTCCTATTCTTGTCTGTGTTTAAGGCTGTGATAAAGCCTCCCCAGCTCAGCTACCTTTCCCTCCACTTCTGCCACAATAAGCCAAGCGCCCAATTGACTGGGGCTTCAGCTCACACCTCTGCCTATATCCCTCCCCTGTAATCAACCTAGCTTCGCATCTGGGCACAAAGGCCTTTCAGAGTCAAAGCTCGAGGGTATCCTTGGAGACGGAGGCGAGGGGGAGACACTGAGATTATGTTTGGTTCTCTTATAAATTTATGTTGAATCAAGCCAAACAATTTCTATTATTCACCCTTGAACATCTCAGTTATAGTTCACATCCTTGACTATGTTTGCGTGTATCCGCATGCATGTGTGTCTCTGGCAAATTTAGAAGAGTGCTTTTATGTATCACTGATTCCTCTTGTCCATGTGTTGAATGATGATAGCTCTGAGTCCTTTTTCATGCTGAAAAGGATGGAGCCACAGTCCTCTTACACCGAGGTTGTGTCAGTTTTTTAAAAAAGGACATAATATGTGTGAGGTCTGGTACTATGCAAGTAAATGGTTCTTGTCAATTAGAAGCCTTACATGGGTGAGTAAACCCTTTTGTAGCAACACCAATAGAAGATATTCACAATGTAGCACCCTTTTGGAATAAATTAGCCATGGTGAATCTGTGATAAATAAATATATGAGCAATGCTTGAATAACTAACAAGAGCAGCCTTTATTTAGAAAGAAACTGCGACCTGTGTCAAGGTCTTAGTGTGATAATGATCTCAGCTCTTAGAGAAAATAGCCCCGCTTGACCTTCTCTGACACATTCTCAGGGCAAAAAGGAAAGTGAGAGGAAAGCGTTCACCGAGACCTGTAATGTTAACAGACAAGATGGCTTGCAGTCACAGATTTACACTCTGGAGGTGGGGCCAGGTCAGCCAATAAACACAGAGGTAATGGGTGCAGGTTTCATCATCTCTGCTGCGACTGACTGCCGCCGATCTGACACGAGCAGGGCCCCCATCTTCTCCAATTCTCCCTGCCTTTGATAAGTAATTTCCCTCCAAATGAAATCACCGCCCCTTCGTGCACACACTTCTGCTAATTTTCAACTTGAGAAAATATTTCGCTCTGATCCGTGATAGAGACAAAATAGCCTCCTCATTTTGCTAACAGGCAAGTGATGAGCCGTGTGAGGAATGCAATGCTTCGGGTCTCACTTAAACTTCCCAAGCCAATCTACAGATACACGCACACACACTGTGTCACCACGATTGGGTGCTTTTGGTAATGTAATGGGTCATTTTCTTTGCATATTGATGCAGCAAGCGTCAGTAAGTTAGAATTAATTAAATTTATAGCACAGTGTACATCCAATCAAGTAAGAAATGTATATTTTATAGATTCTGAGAAGCTGTCAGTTCCCCAGAGGTAAATGTGACTGATTATGACGGTGTATGTATGTGCAGTATAACTTATATACTAGTAGCTAATTGGGTCTCAGAAGACCATATATCATATTCCCACCTGCTATTGACAGTGTCCGTTTATATATAGATATATACTGAAAAAAGTATGTGTGAAAAAAGACAGAACAGACAGAATCATATGCACATATTCTGTGCAGTTTTCCATTATGCAAAGATCTCCAGGACGAGAGAAGGGGTGCATAGGTGAGGATTTGCACAAGCACCCCGCAAACAAGGAGCAGTCAGCATTCTTCATACACAAGTGCAAAAAGAGCTGTTGGAAGAGAAGTGGCATCTACAGTGGAAGCAGAGCGACGATGAGTGTAGAGTGAGAAACGGCGCACAGCTTTTACCAAATTCTGTTTGATGAATATTCCCATTGTTGCAAGGACAGCTGTTTAATCAGACTCACTATTTCACATGAAGCCTGCAGGGTGAGGAAAATGTTCTTTGTAAAAGATTATGGTTTTGAGACAAGGTATAAAAATGATGATAGCTATTTATCACCATTTGCATATACTTCAGGCAAAATTTCAGTTTTGCTTCTCTGTGTTTTTGGCTCAGTTACATCAAAACACTGAGCTACTGTAAGTGGAATCATTTTTTTAAACATATGGTTAGTCAGTGACAAGTAATGCAGGAAGGAAGCAGAGAAAGAAAAGAGAAAAGAGCTTTGTCTTAGTCACACAGCACATACAGTATGCTCTCTATATTTACAGTAAGTAATCAAATAATGTTTGCACTGTCTTATTTGTATGTAACAGGAAATATTTAAGCACAAACAGACGTCAATCAAACTTTAACACTAGTGCCAACAGTGTTGTGAGGTGGGTGGAGGTATTTTGGGCATCCTTGGTTCTGTCGGTAAATGTCACACTCATTTCCAACAAAGACAAAGTTAGGTGACTCACAGTCGCCTTCATGGCTTGGACGGGCAAAAAACTCTCCTGGCTGAATCATTAGTGCAAAAGATAGGCGACTGCGTTAGACAGTGTCTGGTTCTTTAGTAAAAAGTCAAAGGTACAGAAACCTGGGTGGAGAAGGTAATTATGACTCCCCAAGGTGCATTTATGAACAAAACACCCAACCAGAAAGCACACAATACTGTTACATGGAGCAAAATGATGGATAGTAGCTAAAAGTTGCACTTTTTCAAAAAACAGTGTTACAATCAGCAACCTTTGTCACGGCCATACACTATACACTCACTGGCCCATTTATTAGGTACACGCAAATAGCTAATCAGCCAATCACGTGGCAGCAACTCAATGCATTTAGGCATGTAGACATGGTGAAGACGACCTGCTGAAGTTCAAACTGAGCATCAG
>JAPZEB010000023.1:769384-787696 GCA_029783705.1 Chaetodon striatus | reverse complement strand
TGATAGTCTGGCGACCTGTCCAGGGTGTACCCCGCCTCTCGCCCAGTGTCAGCTGGGATAGGCTCCAGCCCCCCCGCGACTCTCAAGAGGATAAGTGGTTATGAGAATGGACGGATGTATCTGTTTGGGATCATTTTGTGTCCTCTTGTGAATGCTCTGTGTCTTTTTGTAGTCGTCTGGGGCTTGTTGAGGTAATTCTGTGTCTTATGGAGGTAATTTTGTGTCTCTTTGAAGCAATTTTGTGGGTTTTGTTTTTTGCTTTAGTATGTCACTTTGCAGTAAGTCTGGGCACTTTTATGTTGCTTTGTAGTCGTTTTATGGTTGTTTTTGGTTTCTTTGAGGTATCTGGTGTCTTTTTTGGTTGTTTTGTCCTTTCATTATTGGTGTCTTTGAAGGCATTTTGTGTCTTATAAAGGTAATTTTGTGTCTCTAATAGTCATTTTATGTCTCTTTGTGGTTGTTTTACGGATCTTATCAGTCATTTTGTGTCTATTTGTGGTTGTTTAGCCCATCGTTGTAGTTATTTTGTGTCTCTGCAGCCACTTTTTTATCTCTTTGTGGTCATTTTGAGTCTCTTTTGGTTGGTATGTGTTAATTTGACATTTGAGATTTTGCAGATGATGGCCAGGGGACCCCCTGACACTTCAGGCCCCTGTGCCTGGCTTATTTAGTAATCCATCCATGAGTGTATACGCTGACTTATGATGTGGGACCACATGTCTGACTTCTTGATAAATGTGAAGGAAAAACACAAGTAAATTAAACTGAGATTCTTTAGAATTATTAGGCAGCAACCTGGAAAATACCAGAAGTTTCCTGTTGGGAAAATTTGGTAGGTGTACAAAGGATTTTTATAACAGCATTACTAATGAACATGTGGTTAAAAATATAGGTTGTAAAATGTGTTGCATAATGAAATGAGAATAATGTGAGGGAGATCTAATGAAATGAGGCCTTTTATTTACCTCAATTCATTTTATTGCCTTGATCAGTTATGCCAAACCAGTGTATCCATGGATTTTTTTTTTTCATTATGCATTTACATTTTTGAGTGTGAATAACCGTCCGTTATCACATGAACTCTCACTGCAATATCAGATTCACCAGAGCAGATCGTTCACAGAAAAAAACAAGAGTGATACCTTGAAAGCATGCATGTTTCATGTGACCCCTTCACCACACGCAGTAAACCTTCTGAAAGTGTTCTGTCTCCGCAACTCTGGCCAGGAGACAGAAAACAGAATATGGTCTTCATTTATCTGGAATTCTCTCTTTTTCCCAGCTTAGGGAATGTGCCAGGGAATTGGGGTATGGCACAAAACTCTGGCCTTGGGGAATTTGGGAAGAAAGCAGAGGGCAATCATGAGTCAGACAGATTTAGGTTTACGGGATGCCTCGGTAGCAAAGTACAAATCCAGGACACTTACTGTATATAACCCAGGGAGTGAGAAGGTAAACAGCATGGCCAAAACTTATAAATAAAAGCCCCAACTTCCCATGACAGTTTGTATCTGTTTTATGTACATGCATTTGTCTTTTCTATGTTTAAAAATAAAGTGTATCTGTGTGTGTCTGAGGATTTATACTTCAAGCTCAGCAGGAAAGACTTAATCTTTTATCTCAAATGCTTACATTTAAATGGATTTGCATGCTACATCTATTAGTTCATCTTTGCATAATAATTTCCATATGTGATGGAGAAATAGTCAGACAAGAATATTACAGGTTTCCTCAGTTCCAGTCCTTTACAGCAGTCTGGTGTTTGATATAATGATCGCCCCAGGAGGCAACACAAAGTAAAAGGAAATTGGAGTTGGAGGCTTAGTGAGTCAAGTTTGTTTTCATAACAGTGATCTGAGAACTGTAGGTACACCCTCATAAAATCTCCCGCTGGTCTTTTTTCAATTTTCCTATGTGCACACAATATCTCCTTCAAATTCCTACAGGCGTCCCCATTAAGCTTCCATCATTCCTTGAGCCAGGATACACACTCATGTCACACAGTGGTTTGATCAATTAAACTGAGTTACATTTCATTTTCAAAATGATTTGACCAACATTTTATTGACGCCCTCTTGGGTTTCAGGATGTTGTAAATGTCCCTTTAAAAATTTAACTTGCAGTCTTGTAGTGCCAGGAGGAGGGCCGGGTGTGGTTCCTTATGCAATCTGATTGGCATTTTATGTGGGTGCAAATCAGTCACTGACTGCTTGAGGTCTACATCTCACATATATCACAAGACACCTCATAGTTTTTGCTTGTCAGCTTGTCTGGCTTCCAGTAAGAGAAACACATGCTAAAGCTGATTGAAGTCAGGTGATTGATGTGATCGGTCAGCACTGTTTAGACCTATAAAACACACTGGTTGTGTGGCCATACGTTGCGGGTCATTATCCTGCTGCGTGACTTTCTCCGCCTAATGTTTGACAGATGAGGTAGCGTGCCTTTGATTATGAGCTTTTTATCCCCCCATGCTTTCCACTTCAAGTTCAAGTCCAGGTTATTTATCATATGCACAACAGTTAAAGAAAATCAGTCACTGTCTCCCTATAACAATGTCAATTTTATATGTATAAAAAACAAAAAAAGAAAGTGATGGTGTCTGTGAGGTGAGTCCAGGTCAGGTCCTCACTGATGTGAACCCAGAGGAACCTGAAACTGATGACTCTCTCCACTGTAGTCCTGTGATGGAGATGAGGGCATGTCCTTCTCCCTCTTGCTTCCTGCAGCCCACTATCAGCTCCCTAGCTTTGCAGATGTTGAGATGGAGGTTGGCTCTGACCTCCTCTCCGTAGGCTGTCTCGTTGCCATAGGCTGCTTGAGCTGTGTTGGAGCTGTGTGTGTGGTCATGCAGTCATCACCCTGAAACAGGCTGATTTTTTGTCTCATCTGTCCAAAAACTCTATTTTTACAGGGTTCTTGTGAACTGTCCAGAGTTATGCTGGTGTCTTTGGCACACCTCCACCTGAACCTAGCGTGTTCTTCATCTGTGGGACAGGTAGTCCAATTCTGTCTGCCCACTATACTAGTCCTCCATGCACTACCAGAACATTTTCACCTCCGATCCAACAAATTCAACACAGATGATCGTTTTGGCTTACTGATGAATAAAGATTTTTCAGCCTGACAATGGAAAGCTTTACTGGCACTTACTCTTATTCAGTTAAAAGCTGTTGAAAGGCAACAATAGAATCCAAAAGGCGAAACACCGCAGAATCAACAGCCACTTTAGCAAAAACTCATAAGACTATATTTGGGGTTCTTCTGGATGGAAAGAGAGAAAGAAGTGTGCTCACTGACCTGAGTCTGTTTCCTTTGCCTCAATTTACAGATGTAGAGAGACTCCAGCTTTCTGTAAAGTCTAATTGTAGTCATTAGGCACTGAGAAAACGTTTAGACAATCACACTAAAAGTCAACAGCCATTTACTACAAAAACAGGCCCACTCTCGTGAGACCTTTAATAAAGTACAGATTTTCTTGCCATAGTATATCAACTACATTTTATTTTTTATGATACAATTTAAAACAATATTAACTTATACTGTGTTATCCCTCAGTTATGAAAACAATGTGTACAATACTAAAACCAAAAATGCAAGTAAATAATTAACTGTAACTGCTTAAACATCGTCTGATCGTGATAAATGAGAAGACTGACTTGAAACACTCGGCATATAGCCTATAGCTCTTCCTAAAAACAAAGTAATACTGCTGATGGACTTTGAAGGAAAAACAATACTTCTACATGGTGGCAGCACTGTGTCAATGGCCTTGAGGTGATTTTGTCCAGATCAGAAGGGTTACAAACCTCAGAACCATAACTGCTGGAAAGTAATAACGGATTGACCCTGTAACTTTGGAAAATCCACGAGTTTATCCTCAGAAATGATGTTAGCCTTTACATGCTCTCAAAACATTTCCTCTGGGTCACTGTAGCACTGACCCTTCGGTCTCCACTGTCGGGGCATGTCAGGCAAAAATACCTCCATTAAAGAACTTGAGACGCTCATCTTCACCTTATGGGCAAAAGCTGTGATTATTCCCAAACTGCCTCTTATTCATATGTGACAATAACATTATAGGTGTTTGCGTTATCTAATTTTCCATGCTTTTTGGAGTGTCCAGAGTGATCACTGTGAGGTGCGTGTTTGTGTATGTGCCGTGTACACCTGTGCTTTTAATTCTCTGTCGATGCAATAAAATGGATAGAGTCCTATCTCGCTGTGAGAAGACAATGCACTAGAGTTGGTAATAGGACTCCATCATTTGTTGATTGCTGTGTTGGTGTTCCACAAGGCTCAATCTTAGGACCTCTTTTTTGATTATGATCTGCCACTCACGTGTCCTGAAGCTGAGACCCAAATGGCCGAGAGGCAGGGTACAAATCACAGGACTATCACACTATCACAGGGCTGACACATAGAGACAGAGAACCATTCGCACTCACATTCACACCTATGGCCAGTTTAGTTTAGTCACCAATTAACCTGCATGTCTTTGGACTGTGGGAGGAAGCCGGAGTACCCAGAGAAAACCCACGCTGACACGGGGAGAACATGCAAACTCCGCACAGAAGGGCTCCCTCCTGGGATTGAACCAGGAACCCTCTTGCTGCCCTCTAGTGTAAGATATGGCAGACAAAATCCATAGTCCTTATTCTAAATATATGTATAATATAATATTTATATATTATAATCAGTATGGACTGGCGCTGAATTCTGTACAGACATTGCTTGGTTTTGTTTCTATCTAGAATCATCATCATCATCATCATCAGGTCAACATTTCAGTCCATCCAATACTTTGATTTACAACTATATACCTGTACAACTTATGACATAGAGCATCAGCTGTACTTTTTATTTATTGCTAACTAGCAACTGACAGATGGCTATGGACTTCATTGTCTTGTTGTTTCACCTAGAAAATATATACAAACAGTATGAAGAGCATCACACCCTGATATTTTGTTATCAGCTCTCACAGAGCAGAGTACATCAATAAGCAGATGTTTTTGCCGTGATTTAATTCACCATCGCCATAAAACTGAAACTGATCCTAAGTGCTCCAATCAGTTTTGCTAATAGAGTATCCAGACAGCGGTCATTGAAATGGAGTCTCCCTCCCTACGTATCCATTTGATATCCTCTTATCTTTCTCATCTTTCACCATATTGTCGATAATTACTGCAAGAGTGAAGCCTTAGCAAATGTGTAATGAAGGAACTATGTATTTATAGCATGTTTACTCTCAGACATCTCTAACGATGGAGGAAAAGGGGACTTAAGCTCTCTCTCTTAATTAAATGTTGAGTAAAAGCAGTCCAATTAGCTCATAATTACATATCTTCATAACCCTGACAGACTTAAGCAATGATATTGTGGTGTTTGAACTAAAGCAGAAGTTGTCCCACAAGCATCACAAAGAGCTTCATTTTCATTTTCTCCTGAGCAGTATGGCATTTCAATTCTTTCATTATCTGATCTAGGAAAGGCATACTGATGGGGACGTGATTGGGAGAGACAGTATCCTCCATCTTGTCTGTACCGTCTCCTACATACTTATTCCAAATTACTGGTGCTTCCCGCTGTGTTTGAGCAAAGCTGTACTGTACGCGGTCACGGTGATTCTCCTCTGACAACTCCTGCTTTCCCTTCCTCTCTCATCTTCTGCCACAGTCCTGTCTTGCTTTTAAACGACGGCATGTACTCCACCACTCGGTTTCTGGGCTTTCGCACAGAGAAGCAACAGATCAGCTGAAGGCAAAGAACTCTTTGATTGAGTATTGATCGGGGATTGTCAGACAAGCAGAGATGACAAAGTTCACACATGAGAACAAGGCAGTGGCCTGCTGTGCATTTTCTGCTGTAATCAACTCTGCAGGGCAAAGAGATGTGTCCATCAGTCAGGAATTACATGGCCTTGTCATCACTGTGGTGAGCTGTGATCATGTGGTCACCAATCTTGTCAAAAACAAATGCAGGTACGGCAGCAACAGTAATGGAATTGTCAACTCCTCAGTATTATAGCACATGCTGTACATCAGCTTTACGCAAAGGAATTTGTGTTTCATATGACATTTTACCTCTGAGTAATGGAAACGTGGACAGAAATCAATAGGAATGGGACAATGTGAAAGACAACTGTTCACACAGCAGAAACTACCTGTTGTAGAGGGATGACTGTATTGATAAGAGGATCGAGATGGGTGTAGCCATATGAAGTGATGGCGAAATGGATTTGGGTGCGTTTCTTGTCCTCTCTTCATTTATTTTTATTTTCTGTCTGACAGCTTGAAAAATGGTTTAGCGATGAAAATAAAACATATAGCGCTTGATAAAAATAGAATGCTGTCAGAGTCATATTTCCCTGAAGCTTTATAAAAATTGCTTTTTCTGCATTCATTTATCAAGAAATGCACTGGTTTGTTTAGTCCCATGAGGAAAGACTGTGCAGTATTTATGTTCTAGACACACAACAGAGAACCTTCTAATTGCCTCCATGAATGCTTTTATGGTTTTGAGCACTGGAGGTAATTTCGGCATCTGAATCGATTCCCGGAAGACTTGGACAGTAATTGGTTGAAACGGCAACTCTAGTGAACCGAGCATATTTTATTTATGATTATTGACAGGCAAAGATCATAGATGCTGTTTTTCTTGCTTTTTTTGGAGTATTTCTTATCTAACACTGGGTGTTATAAAACAAATAACTCATTTGATCTCATCCTGGAATCAGACGCTTTAATTCAAAATGTCTAATCCTGCTGTGCTCTCAAGGCAAAGTTGCCATTATGACAATATTATATGTGCATTTTGATAAGCAAAATAGTCAAATAATGATGATTCATAATTGGTGCTGGGAACAGTTGTACATCTGATATAATCTTGTAATGTACTTGCATTTGGTGCAAAAACACTAGTATAAATAACATTGTCTCACTACCAAAACACAACATTTAAACCACATTTACCCAAATGTAAGATGTGCTTGTTTTGGTTGCTGTTGAAACAGCTTCCTGTGAGTCAGTCACCAAATATGTATAACAAAGGGTATAGCTTTCTTTGCAGGATCTTCCTATAAACAATGTATAGACTCAAGTAATCCCTCTTTGTCATCACCCAGTAGAAGTGTGTGGCAGTGTATTTATCTGCAGAGACTCTGCTCTCTGTTTGTATTTTATTATTTTCTTCTTATTTTGCTGTGTTCAAAATGCTCCTGGCTGTATAGCGTCAGGCCAATAATAGAGCACAGGAGAGGTTGGGACTGTATAAAAGGGTTGTGATCAGGTAGTACAGTAGCAGCATGCGTCCAAGAGGAAGCTACTGTATGTAAATTGCAGACAGAGAGCGGGATAACACAAATGTTGCTATGCTAGGTCAAACACCACGTGGAGAAAGCTCATTCCAAAATGAGAGTGTATCTGGGGTTGGCTGCTCTTTCACAGGTGAGCAGTGAAGGAGAAGGTGGGGGTGGAGAGTGCTGTGGAGTTGGACAGGCAGGTGCCAGTGGTTGCCTTAGTTAGCCTGCTAAAATATCGGCTTCTCCTTTACAAAAGATCTAACACTCCCACAATAGAACAGTAGCTTGCTGTGAACACGCAAGCAGTGTAAGAGGGAGGGAATAGGAACCGCCTATCCCAGCTGACATTGGGCAAGAAGAGGGGTACATCCTGGACACGTTGCCAGACTATCACGGGGCTGACACATAGAGACAGACAACCACATTCATATTCACACCTACAGCCAATTCAGATTCACCAATTAACCTGCATGTCTTTGGACTGTGGGAGGAAGCCGGAGTACCCAAAGAAAACCAACACTGACATGGGGAGAACATGCAAACCCACCTTGGAACCAGGAACCCTCTCACTGTGAGGTGACAATGCTAACCACTGCATCACCATGCCGCCTTGGATTGTCATGAAATTTTAACATTTTCCATCAGAATTAATTGTTTTTGCCTTTCATGCAGAGCCATAAACAGGTCACATTATCATTTGTTTGTACCTTGGTTTATGGCTAAATACTTACAAATCTGACACTCCCATCAGCCTCAGCTGTTCTCTGTGCTTAATGCAAATTAGCAATTGTTAACATGCTAACACACTATATTAACAAGGTGAACACATCAGCAAGTTAGCATGATGACGTTAGCATTTAGCTGACAGCACTGCTGTGCCTAAATCTGTTTTTGTTCATGTACATGAAGCTGTTCAAATGCACCTGTGTTACTCAGTGACAAAGTATTCCTACCAGTGTTGCTGGGAAAAAAGACAGGAGTAAAATTGTGCACTACTGGACTGTTATCTTTTGTTCACAGCAATTCTTATCGAATATTTTGTATATTCTTCTTGTGACTGCTTTTAGTGTCACACTTCTGTATGCCCAGGAGGCTGGTTATGTTGTAATCTGTCCATGGTTTATTTTAATGTTAGTAATTACTCACATTTACTGTCTATAAATCCAAGGGTATCAGTGCGATCGGGTATCTTACTCACACAGCTTGTCCTCCTGTTAAATGCTCTATAGTACTGTACATCCTGTATCTTCCCTTCTTCTTTAAATAATTCATGGATAGTGACAGCTGTGCTGGGTCATTGTCTTTTGTAATGTTTGTGTGATCATAAAGTTGCAGTCGAGACTTGGGGATTTTTTTTTTCAGTTTTTTCAATCTACTTCTTGGGGTCTTGAGATTTATCATGTCTGCCAAGTGTTTGTATTTTTCACAATGTATGGGTACACTGCGCCATATAGTGCTGCCAATACATCATAGATTTAGATATCAAGATATAGTAAAGCAGATTACTCTTGGAGAAACTACAATGAACATACTTGTTATTGATATAAAATAGGCTAATGAATGCAACAATGCATGTTGTTACAGTGATTCCCACAAAGAGGTCTGCTCAGTAACTCCTCTGACCTCTCTTGCCTTTTTCCTAGTGAGTACATCATAATTGTGTCCTCAAGGATGTGTCTTCCTGCTGAACTCTTTGCTTTTTACTTTTCCTACTCAAAGCCTCATGACAGAAACTGAATAGTGCAGAGCGAAAAAAAAAAAAAAAATGTCAGCAACTTCAGACTTGACATCCAACATGGTGCATGCGTATTTATAATGCTGACACAGAAATGACTTCAAGAGACCTCTGGCAAATTTTGCCAGAGGAAAGTTAAAAAGTAGGAGGCACACACACAGGTAGCATACACACAAACACACGCTCAGAGGAGGAGGACAAGGTAGCAACACACTTGAAAAAGGCCTAGAGTTGTGAATTAACTAAATTACAAAGACTGCATACAGAGGAGGGTCACATTAGGTTGAATGCCAATTAGCAGTATGTGTCAGCCACCTTTAAACTCTGGTGCAGCGCAGTTTGTTGGTTTCACAACTTCTTAACATGTTGAACAACTGTTTGTGTATTGTGGCTTATTTATTTTGTTAAGTTCAGACAGTCTAGCCTCTGTTGAACTCTCTCCCTCACTCCCTTTTACACACACTTAAGTTACAACTCCACTGAGTTTTGGCTCCAAAGGTCTTCCATTACTTTCACTTAACTCGTTTTGTTTTGCATATTTGCACATGCATGTCCACGTGCCTTGGAGATTACTGGAGACAAAATTACTTTACGAAAGAAAAAGTAGGTCTTTATCAGCTATGAATGTGACAGATGGCTATTTGAAGCCGAGCAGTAATTTTTGGACATTCCCATAACGTTTGATGAATTTATCTACAGTACGCCAGTCTAGCAGTCAGTGCAGTCTTGGTGGCCGAGTGGTGAGCCATGATACAGTAGACCACAGTTTACAAACAGCATGAAAGAGATTGTTGATCTGTATGCATTATGTGTCTTTCTGTCGTGTGAAGTCAAGACGCCTCTTCATCTCCCTGTCCCACTGATCACAGTGTTGTCTGGCCTCCTCAGAGAAGTAGATTACACCGAGTTGCCTCATTCACTTTCATCTACAGCCAGAGGAACAATGACCTCAAACCTGTAATGAAATTACAGTAATGATGATGGCATTTCAGATTAAGTCTGCTCTGTCCTGTAGTATTACATTTTCACCAGAGTGATGAATACTCCACCATCCATTGTCCGTATATTTCCACCCACTGTGAATTCAATATATTCATATATTTTTTTTATTTTCTTGACGTGGATGTAAACAATCGAAAATGTCTGAAGGCTCACGGGTTGAGGGGGTTGTGCTGTATTTTTGATGGACCCGGAGATTCAGTCCGCCATGGCTGATATATTTTTGAGTGACATTTTATCTCGCCAATCTCGTTGATCTTAATGAGATTTCTGTCCTTCATTGGCGCGTGTGTGCGCATCGGTGTATGTGCTTGTCTGCGGTGGCTGCGATTAAGTGGAAAAGGAGCCCCTATCAAACAATTTGTTTCTGACAGTGAAGGCTTACGGCTCAGAGGAGGCGGGCCCTCTGCTGACCTTGGACTGCTGACTGGACTAAGGAGGCTTATGACACTTGCAAGATTGTCTCACTAATACCTCCTTCGGGTCGATAACTCAAGTCAGAAAGCTGAAACAACAAGTTTTTAGAAGGCCATAGTAGTATGATCATTAATCCAGATTATCAACAGCCACTGTACGTAAAGATTTCTGGACGAATTTTATTGGGAGACTTTAAGAAAACAACATAAATCCATCACACATGAAAATTCACAATTGTTTGTCTTGACTCATGCTTTCATTGGAAATTGTATGCTGAAATCAAATGAAAAACACACAAGTTCCAGTGTGTTTAAGTGTTTTAAATGTCTGTGGTTGTAATGTGATTACTGCCCAGCAGCTGTTTAGTAGATGCACTGTAAATGCCCTCCTAGAACCACACATTTATGCCTACTTTATATCTCAAACACAGCCACAAACCAAATGAATGTGAGTGCGTAGTGGCCACTTTATTAAGCATGCACTTTGGTCTTGCTTCTGGTTGCATCAGAAGTGAAAGCAGAAAAAAAAGAAAGGGGAGAGCGCAGGATCTTCCCATTTCACATAACAGGTTATTGTGTTTTTTGAGTTAGCTGGCTTTGATGGAACATTCGCTTTTTTACAGCAGGTGTCCTGAGATGAAATTTTTCGATATAGATCTGTATTATCAAAATGGGCTCTTATCTCAGCCACAGAAGATCTTACAGCCTCCGCTTCCTACAAAGGCTGTTTAGATTTTCCTCTGGGTGAAGACAACAGGGGTCCAGAGTGTTCATCAAAAGCAAAAATGTACATTTATTCTTGTGGAAAAGCAGTGCAGTTGTTTGTGAATGCAGCAAACAGCACTCTATGTAAACACTGAAAAGGAGCAATCAGTGATAACGTTTTTAGTTAACACACTTTTAGTGATGAAAGGAAACATCAGAGGATAATCATCAAGATGAGCAAGCTAATGATTTTTTAAAATCCTATAAAAAGTCAATGTTGTGGACCACTGTTTGTAGAAATCACATGGGAGGAAACTGAGAGAAACAGAGCGGCCAGATTCTTGTTTTCCGGTATACAGTATTTTGCACTACACTGCACACCAGACTCCCACCTACCAATGGTATTGCATCAGTGCAGCTATTTCAAAAGTGGCAGGTCAAACTAAGGCAGGGGAGCAGAGAAAACATTTTCTGCTTGGCTACTCTAGCAATAGTTTTAAAGAGATGAAGATACAGTAAATTAAGATATATATGTAAAAAGAAAGGTGGCTTAGAGCAAATTGCAAATGCAAGCTATTCCATGGTCATAATACAGCTTTTAATGCCAGTGTATATGTTGTGTGTTTTTGGTTCAGCATACTTTATGTGAAGGGAGCTCTTGCTCCATATTTGACCTCTCATTTAAGCTGCAGCCTTTGTCTTTTCCACCCACAGTTGTCTTATCCTCTTGTTGTGTGATAAACAGTCTAAGGCCCCACAGTCATCCAAACTTTGATGTCCAGTAACACACAGTGACCCCTGTTCCTCGGTTCCAGCCTTGGATTACAGTAGAAAATGTGCACAATCCCATTTGTTGCAACAAATACCGCCTCAATCTCTGTGGGCTCTGTTGCCATGCAGCATCCATCACCCATCACTGTCAGCCTGAGCCTCTCCAAGCCCGCCTGACCATCCCTGTGACAGTGCTGCTATTTAACTCCAGGCAGCAGTTGTTTCTTGCTTCCACTGCAAAATCTCCTCAGCAGTGTGTTGCGGTTCACATGGCTCAAATGTGGACTGTGAAAATGTAATGCTGTACATTACATTGCCAGCAGCGTTTGATATCAACATCTACAGTAACCAAGTAATACGCTTGGCGGCTGGCCTGTATATTTCTGTAACAAAACCCCCCAGAAAAAGAAACAGCCATCGTCTTACATGAAGTTTGCCACATCCCTCTGCCAGGACTTGAGATCAAGACTTGGTGTTCACTTTTAGGAAACTCAGTGGATGAATACATAAACGTCAGCAACATCACAGACAGTCACGTAGTTCCTACAAAATTATTTCTGGGTTGTTTTGTGGTTTCACTTTCATTTAACTCATCACTAATCCTCAGGCAAGGTAATGACAAGGATGTTCCACACCACAACTTCATTTTTGCACATTGTCATGTCCTTCTTTACTTAATGTTGACTTCTTTTATAATTGCCAAAGCAACATTGCAAAGTCACTTTTATGTGCATGTGTGTGTGCATGCACATCTTTGCTTGTTTGTGGTTAGTTAGAGGGCGATGGATAAATGTCACTTTCCTTGGTAATGCTTCATGTTGCAATAATATTGCATCAATCATAATCAAACAAAAAAACTTTCAGGTCTCCTTTATTAAAGTTGGACTCATTATGTGACTGCACAACACTTATAGACCAAATACGGAGCAGTCTGCCAGCTTTAAAGATGCACAACATGACAGCTTCCCAAAAGTGAAGCCAGATGGTCTTGATCACCCCCTGGTTGCTGGCTGCAGTATGGGTCATAAACCCCAAATAAACCCCATCAAAAAATCTTTTTTTTCCCAAAAATGGTAACTGTCATTACTGTCAAACCGGTTGATAGCCCTCTCCAGGTTGGGGGAGAGTTACTGCTTCAAGCGAGGGAGTTCAAGTATCTCAGAGTCTTGTTCATGAGTGAGGGTAGAATGGAGCGTGAGATGGACTGGCGGTTTGGGGCGGCTTCTGCAGTGATGCAGGCGCTGCGCCGGTCCATTGTGGTGAAGAAGGAGCTGAGCTGGAAGGCGAAGCTTTCGATTTACTGGTCCATCTACATCCCAATCCTCACCTATGGTCATGAGCTCTGAGTAGTGACCGAAAGAATGACATTTCGGATACAAGTGACAAAAATAAATTTCCTCCGTGGAGTGGCTGGGCTCAACCTTAGAGATGGGGCGAGGAGTTCAAACATCCGGAGGGAGCTCGGAGTAGAGCTGCTGTTCATTCGCGTCGAAAGGGGTCAGTTGAGGTTGTTCGGGCATCTGATCAGGATGCCTTCAGGGCGCCTCCCGCCGGAGGTGTTTTGGGCACGTCCCACCAGCAGGAGGCCCCGGGGCAGACCCAGAACACGCTGGAGGGATGACATATCTCATCTGGCCTGGGAACGCCCTGGGGTCCCAAAGGAGGAGGATGTTGGAGTTGTGTGATGACATGATTGAGACCTACGTGCGCCCATCGGTGTGCTCGCAATCAGTGGTGCTTGGTCGGGTATACGGGCAGGAACTCAATACTGCAGAGATCGCTCCTGCTAGACTCTGGCTTCAAATTACATCACCAGCATAAGATGGCAGTGGATGTAGCTAGGATATTTTGCCTTCATTTTTGTACAGTGGGAGTAATTGGAGTTGGTGGTCCATCTTTATGTACTGTACTTACACTCCACTGCCGCTACTGCAGTGGCAGAATCAAACTGAAAGAGCGTTCACTGAAAATGAAAAGTGAGATTTTTGGGTTAGTCATGGTCCGCAGCAGTACTTGCTGATTTATGATTATAATTGAACACACTTTTAATCCATGATTTTATTATATTCCATTTAATAGAACTAAATGATACAAATCTGAAGCATGTAAAACTGGAAAAGTGGGATTTCTATTTGGAATGTAATTCATAGTTATACTGCACTGGACGTACAACACCAGGGTCAAATTAATAAGTCCAATGTGTTAATAAACAATTGCCTTCACATGCAGAGAAAAACAAAGCAACATAGGCATTTCTGTGGAGTGCTACAATTTGTCATGTGTTGACAGGTAAGACTTATACTGACTTGCTATCTGGCCCTTTGATGTGCCTGAGAAAAAATCCTGATGTCTTCGGCTTGCTAGATAATTGCTTGCCCATCCACACCTTTGTTTCAGTTCTGCAGTACTTTACAGCGGGCAGATACTTTGCACTGAGGAGTGTGGTGCACAATCAGCTTGTGCATCAGTGGGATCAGCAGTAATGAACAACCATAGCACGCAGCAAGGAGGGATTAGTTTTACTGTCAAATCAAAAATATTTCTTACAGTATATTCCTAGATCCTGTTGAGGCAATATTTGATAATAATAACATGTGTTCCACTTTCAAACAGATATGTACTATTCTAGTCTGCATGATCACAATGTATTGTTAGCCAGTATTTTGATGATAATAGACCTCCATTTGTCTTCTTTGATCATTGATGGAATCCAAGTTGTGTGAGAGCCCTGCTCTAAATAATTTGTTTTAAATGGAAATTAATTCAGCCATGTTCTGCACACTTCAAAGGCTCCTTTTCCATTGCATTGTTCTTTTGTGACGCACCGGGATACATAAAGCATTGTGTATCATGCACCACTCTGTTGCCATGAGCAATACCTCCATTTGAAGAAACTAGAGCATCCATCACAGTGATATGCTACGTCTTTGACAAGTTAAAGGTCAGACTGAAAGATTTCTGCCCTGACTCATGCCCTCCAGTCATATTTTTAAACATCTGTCAGTGTTTCATTGTTCTCATGTTTTCACAACAATGTCCCAAAAGGCAAACACTTATAAACATTGAATTCAACCTTCTAACTGCTTCAGTTTAATGTATTTGTTCAGCCCCCTTAATATCTTTAGGTTATATAACCCTCCTCTCCTCTCAGTCTCAGTCACCATGTTTCTATCAGTGTGTTGCATGCGCAGTATTAAAGGTAATGCCAGTTTTCAACCATTTTTTTTATAATAACAATGTGGTTTTTGTAAATTAACTATGTTTAACTGTCCTCCGTCTTACCAGCCCCGAGATATCCCTGCTCATCCCTCAGCTCAAAACACGGCATCTGTTGGATTCTCACTGGCTATTGTTGCTTGAACTACAGATTGTGCCTCTGTATTTGTATGTATTTTCACATACTGTATTATTAATAACAGAAGCTAATACCTGAAACCTCAAACTGTAAAACGAAAAGATGTTGTTACTGCATTGCCTATTTCTCACATCAGATGTTTTCAGAAACACGTTTTAGTGTATTCAGTGTTTCCCATACATAGACGAGACTGACACGTGAGCACACACAGGTGAGCACACTAGAGCGCGGCGCGGGCCGCATTTTCCTGACCAAACCAGACCCAAGTCCGGGACAATCATAATTGAGCCCGACCCGAGCCCGACGCAGTTTGTTACCTGACATAGTTATTGTTATGTCAGTGTGTAAACCATGGCCAAAACTACCAACAGCACTATTTTTTGGCCAATTTCAGTTAGTTATGCAAATGTTTCCTCCTATTTTTATCCATAATAACTCTGTGATTAGAATTAGTTGCTAGAATAATACCATAATACCATCACCTACCCACGTGTGACCTTTACACATCACCCACCAAGTTAGACACTTAGATAGCGCTCCAATAAGACCCTCTGATTAAATGAACAACACTTTTAAGTGTTTTCTGATCTCACATTTAGTCCTCACAATAGCTTTTGTTTCAGGTTCTACAAAGCATGCTCACACAGTGGTGTAAAACGCTCTTTATTTCTAACAGCCTTCTACATCATCCTCCAGTCTCTGTCAGACTCGCTGTCCTCCAACATCCTGTATTGTAGCAGGCTCAGTGAATGCTGGGAATGGTCATGATCATAACCCTCTAAGTCGAGGACAAACAAATAGCTAGTGGAGCACTAGCAATCTGTTACTTTAAGCCTGCAACTGCTCGTGTAAGTACTTGAATGAATGAAGCTGACAAATAGATCCAAGGACACACAATGCACGAGAGAGAGAGTGTGAATTTGAGTAATGTACTCCATATGAAGTGCTTCATCAAGTTTTGATTGTTTTGATGTCATTTATTGTGTTGCTACGGGGCATAAATCAAGAACAATAGGAAAACAGCCACTTAATTCATGACTTTGTCCTGCTCTGACTAAGTCATTCATTGTGTGTCTCTCTGTTAAAGTTTACTGGTAATTAAAACAGGCTGATCTTTTAGGAGTGTACTTGTGTTTTGTTCCATAAAAGTTTTGTTACAGCTTTGTTTGTTATTCTGGCCTTAAACGTTTTATGCTCTTTTCATGAAAGCTGGCTGGCTGTGGAAAACTCTCCTTAGTTTGAATGATATACCAAGATCTCTGAGGGCAGTAGGATCAACTAAAGCTTTCATCAGTTGCTGAGTTATTTGTATAGCACAATTTTATGGCCACATCAGGCATTTTTACCCTGAGCAAGGAGTGCATTTTGGGTGAAAACCAATGCAGCAAGATCCATGCTTCTTTCAGTTGTTTTCCCCACTCTGAATGGAATATTTCATCTATTGAACCTGGTGGTGGCATTATCTCACTGCTCTGCTGTTTGGTTTCTGTAACTCCTTTTTCTTATCATCCCCTGTAGAGCTGTAACCCTCTTATATATTGTGCTGGTTCAAGTGACAACATTAGCCCTGCCATGCATAATCTGCTCTCTTTTAACATTCTTTTTAGTCGTGTAAGCAACTATGGGACCACTGTTGTTAAACTAGCATGGCAAACATGCTAAAAATTACCAGTTAAACACCAGCATGTTAGCATGATAACATAAGCATTTAGCTCAAAGCACCACTGTGTCATTTAGCCTGAAAGATCTGATAGTGCCACCCAGTAGCGTGGTCAGAGACTCTTAGGGCTCTACATAAATTATCTATAGTGCACGGTCTAAAGTACATGGCGCAAGTGCATTTAGGGCCTGTCCAACTCTATTTTTGCTAGTTAAACTGTGCAAAGTAGGCTAAGGCACAAGAGGCATAGGGGTTGCATTTAGTCCCATAATTAATCACAGGTGTGTTTTGGGCATAACATAAGTGCCCCTGCACCTGGTAAACTGCTGTTGACATAGTGGACTCAACAAATTGGACAAGAGAGCGGTATTCTACTGAGAGACATGCAGTAAGAGCAGTAATCTAACTGCAGCAAATATCGTGGGACATTTAAGAGCAAGACTAAGAACTGTATGTTTAAGCTTGACAATGTAAACAGAGCTAAAGTTTTAGCCTCTGAAATAACCAATGAAGTTACACTGCTTCTTGTGCCTGAATACGCACAGTGCCTGTTTTAATGGGGAGTCGGACAATAAATACTGGAATCAAATGCATCAAAAGAAGTTTGCTGAAGAACTACAGGAAAAAAATACATTTTAAACTTTTGGCTCTTATTTTTTACCTGGTAGGGAATTTAAGATTCATTCAATTTGGATTGGGTCTCCACCCACACTGCATCCATAAAACTCACTCTACATACATAAAAGATGAGGGAAAAACAGCAAGAGGAAACAGAAAATATATTCTAGAAGTTAATAATAAAACATACACTAATACCAAAGTAGGTACCCAGTGTGCAGCACAGCGATGGGTTGGTTAAGTTATTGTAACTCAGCATTTATTTTCAGGCATAAACACAGTTAATCCCAGTATTATTGGAACTCTTTAGACTCTAAAAACAGGAAAGTTCTACAGTATTAGTGCAGCATCAGCATCTTTGACTAAATACATCGCTAATGGTCAGTGCACATCAAAGGGATTTCCGCTGCAGATTGAAGTCTTAAGCATTGAGCAACCTACAATTTAACAAACAAGAAGCCCCTCGTACCTTTTACAGTAGCTTCGGTGCTATGACTCATTCCAAAGCCCTGCATCCTCTCCTCCTCATCCCTCTGCTCTGCTGTACAGTAGTTAGCTGCTCTGCGCTGATTGCCTCTTTTTCCTGGGTGAGATCAGATGAATGCCCACTAATAGGTTTTCAGTTTTATTCACTGAGCCCCTGGTACAGAATTACAGAATTAGAGGGATTTTCCGGGGGTAATTAATTGAAGTGTCCATTTAAAAGGGAAGTATCCTTTGTCTTGATTTAGTGAGTGGAGTCATTAGCTG
>JAPZEB010000023.1:689775-705658 GCA_029783705.1 Chaetodon striatus | reverse complement strand
GATTCATTTAGCTACTTGTTAAAATACTGTTATTTTTTATATTTTGTTGGCAGCTTAACTGAAATAGGAGTATAAATGGCAAAACAATTTAACACGGAAAATGAATCAGTCGTGACAGTTTCTCTGGCTAATGGCCCTGTCCACCTTCAGTGGAAGTTCAACTACAGACACAAATACTGGTATTTTTTGGACACAGACTGATACAGATAGCTACGCATTACATCCCTAGTGCAAAGCTGATCAGCAACATGTCAGTGAAATCATCCAATATATCTCAGCCCACATGGGTTTTGTTCACCGCATAAGATAAAAACATTGTTGGATGCCATATGTTTCTGGCCATATGATTCTGGATGATTCCTCCCATGTTGTTTAAATTCCTGAAACTATCCATCCATCTATTCTATATACCCGCTTTGTCCTTGTCTGAATCTTGAGGGACTGCAGACCATCCCAGCATACATTTGGCCTCAGGCAGGAAAATACTCCAGACAGGTTGCCAGTCTATCGCAGTTCTATTTACTGTATGTTGCAGGATACTAATGAGATGAAATTTAACCCTGCCCTGAGATGTGCCCTGTATGTGGGTTTAATAGGTCAGCGTTTCCAGAGTTGGCAATTTTAAGGGAATTGCTTGGGAGGAGATGGATACTCTCAGCAGGAAACTGCACCATCTCAGTAAACACGTCACCCTCAATAGTTCCATATCTCTGCATAACACAGACGATTTTCAGTGCCCCAGACCTTGGCATGTTTAGTAACAAAATCTACAAGAACTGATGGTCATGGTATAATTGAATCAGCACGGGTCATAATCTTTGTGAGCATTACCAGTACCCTGTTCAATACATGCCTTAGAGAATTTGTGCTGTTCTCAAGGCCGAAATCTGATTGCATATGTCTGCGGAATAAAAGAAAAACAAAGACAAGAAAGGAAAAAAAAAAGACTTAATCTGACCAACATCAATAAAAGTCCTTGCAACTGCAGTCACAAAAGCTTAGGTTAGAAAAGTATGCACAGAGGAAAAGGAAGAGATGAAATCAGAGGGTAGAAGAAAGAGAGAAATATAGAACTACAGAGCCCACTTGACAGTCCTTTGAGCATCAGCCATGGGGGAAAATTGGGACTTGTTTCACTTGAATGCATGTTGAATTGCTCTCTGTTTGGTAGAGATTCTCTCCAGCTGAATCATTTGAACTATTCATTTTGTTCTCTGTAGAGAAGAGCTGGAATCATGGTAGCCTGACACTTGTACTTGTCAAGTCCATACTTCCAAAGTAGTATTTACTGTGTAGATCTTCTGTCTTACTAGTAAGAAGGCAGATACACTGTAATTCTGCCACAATGGCTCATTAAATTTCTTTTTCATTTCTGTGTGATGCTGTGTGTTGCAGACGAGCAACAGTACAAACCATGGGAGGAAAACACTGCAAACTAGGCTTTGATTTAAGCAAACGATGATACAATTAGATTTCAATTCTCTCAGCAAACATTTGCTCAGAGAAGTGACTCTTCAAAAAATGGCAACGGCTCCACTAATCTATATTTTAAAAGCAGCTAAACTGATTCCATCACCACAAATTAGAGAAGCAAACCACATCGTACACTAAAGGCACCAGTTCACAGGACTTTTCTGTCGTAGAACTTTTATTTTCAATGCAAAACTTTAGCTTTAAATGTCAGTATTTCACAAGGTTTATGTGATATTTTCAGTTCTATCTTTAGGGATTCAATCTTTCCTTCCATTTAGCTCTGAAGGAGAAGAAACAGGGCTTTTTCAGTATCTGCATAAACAATACTCAGTGTAGCATTTCAAAGAAAAAGACACACTTTGGATTCAATTCGATTTTTTAATTAGAACAGTGTTTCATAGCTCCGCTGCTAACTGGCAGGTGAGAAACCACAGTATCAATGAATAAAAGTTAGCGCTGGAATTAAAACCACGGAAACTTTGCGATAGTTCTTCTGCACCGCATCCGCTTCCGATCATTTATTTTCATTGACACCATATATTAAAGGGCCACTTCGCCAATTTAACACTTTATTCCTCTCATTACAAAGCGAAGTGTAGGGCACGAAAAAAGAACCATCTCTATATATCCTGTGAGAGCTGTGTGAAGAATCTGAGCCAATTGGTACAAAATTACCCGAGGTGTTATTTTCAAACTATGAGCTGAAAGTGGAGCTCGTTTTGTGTTTTCAAGCCTCCCACCCACATGTGCTCAAGGAGGTCATTTTGAAAAGTGGGCTTCAGTGCTTTGAGAAAAGAGTAAAAGTTGAGGAAGACTGATTTTATGAAGACAAACAGTGACTGCTTCGTCTGATTTATCTATAGAGCAAGATAATGGATAACCACATTGTTTTGGAGTGTGTGGCAGACACTCCAAATACAGCTTTATTATATTTCAGACTGTAGCTGAAGAGCCATGCCAAATTGCAGTATCAGAAAGGCATCTGTACAATCTGTGGAGGAGGGAAAAATAAGAACAGGCTAACACTGATGGTCAGTGTCAGCAGCAGAGGTCTTGTATGTCTATGGAGAGAGTCCCTTGGCAGCAATGATTTTTTTATTAAAAGAGATGGCTGAGGGAGCAAAGCTGCTTGTTGCAAAGTGCCAATGCTTTGAACCACACAGGCCTAGTTATGCGAAATACATACAGTACAGTAAGACACCTAAACTGTTTTTATCAAAGCAAGAAGACAAAAATCATCCAGGTTTATGTTTTTAAAGCAATGGCTTTTCTAAATGTGCCAAACAAAACTATGTTGTTTCACTCTGTGGTGTTGCTGTAGTGAGAGTACCACTGCCTTCTTTGTAATCAGCACGATGTGACTTGCAACAGTCTCCAAAGCTGCCTGTTTGTGTCGCTGCAGAGATTACTGGACAGCACCTCGATCAGATAAATCTCACTGAATAGCTACAGGAGATAACGCGCAGGAGGATTTGTAGCTTTTGGTAGTTTTACAGCACAGCTCAACAAAATTTGAAAGGTATTTAAGATGATTAACTTGTGTCTTAAAGCCTTGGGGTCGCTTCCTGAATGAATATTAGAAATTGCACTTCCGTCAAATCCATGAAATTATGTTGTAGTCATTTTGGATCTTGGCCCATTTACATATTTAATCTTCAACACAGTAACTTTTAATGCACAAAATCCATTATTGCACTACTTTTTTAGTCACTGTAGATTAATGAGGTGATACTGAGACTCCTGTCTCCCTCTAACCATGCCTTTCTTTATTTACATTTTAAGCTAGAGCTAAACTTTCACACTGAACTAGCACACCTTAAGCACTGCACAAGACTGATTATATGCCGCAAATATTGAATCCCATTTTTAATGATCATCAACATACATATAAAGGATTTATTAATACAAAGTTAATTCAACTTGAATTTTCTAGTTTTTACTTTCAGACTGCTTCATATTAAAGTCCACTTGACTGGCGGTATTTTAATTGATATGTTGAGTTGAATGAATGAACCTCTGAGAGTTCACTCAGCTCATTTAATTACAATTCTAAAGAAAAGCGTTTATCATATAAGCTGATTTCCCGGTATGTAATGTTTAGGGGCCGAACACATGCCGTGTCCTTAACTACCGGGAAAATGGAAGGTCGGGTGCTGGGCGTTATTTTTGTGCCAGCTTTCAGGAGCACAGCAGTAGGTTGCACCTGAGGCTGCTAAGCAACCTTAACAACCACTGTATCATAACCTATTTTCCTGACAACCTGAGTGTAGAGCTAATCTTCTTCCAGGCGCTGTGTAAGTTTGTGGGCATATCGTCCATGGGAGAGATGTAAAGCTCTGGGTTGACCTGCGCTAACATGATCAACTTTACCATATTTGCCACAGACTGATATTTACAGAGGGCGGCACGGTGTTGTAGTGGTTAGCACTGTCGCCTCACAGCAAGAGGAACCCCTCTGTAGGAAGACAGCGTGGGTTTTCTCCAGGTACTCCGGCTTCCTCCCACAGTCCAAAAACATGGAGGTTAGTTGGTGACTCTAAATTGTCCGTAGGTGTGAATGTGAGTGTGAATGTTTGTCTGTCTCTGTGTGTCAGCCCTGTGATAGTCTGGTGACCTGTCCAGGGGGTACCCTGCCTCTCACCCAATGGGGACACTGGGATAGGCTCCAGCCCCCCCCTCCATGATCCTCAAAAGGGTAAGCGGTTACGAAAATGGATGGATGGATGGATGATATTTACAGAAGATGGGAAATATATCTGATTGGTTGGTCCTCATCACATGATATGCAGTGCGCACTGCTGCATTCCAAAAGTTGAACTCAGTTTATCTTGAAGCACATTGGGCCGAATTCATAGAAAACCAGCAAAAAAACCCAGCACAAAAGTAGCACCCAGCGCCCAAAATTGAATTCAGTCCCTGCCCCTCTACACTTATAATTTATTAAAGTCAGTGGGAGCTAGGACATTCATGGCTGCTGCTTTTTACTAGTCATCAACTACACTCAAAAATTAGTTGAGAAGCCTAGCAGATTAATCTCAGGAGGTATATCATATTTTTTTCACAAAGTTAACCTAAAGTTGATCAATTCAGTCAGCAGGCTTGACCAAGCTGGTTGTTTGACTGCAGTAACAACACAACTACATTCTTGCAGGGATAGCTGGAGTTTTTCCTTCTGTAACTATCTTAAATTCAGTTTATTTAACACAGCATAATGTAGATAAGTAATTGTACAAATCTATGTTTGACAACAACCAAAGTTATTTCCACCTGTAGCCGAAGGCAATTTCAAAAGCTCTGGATATGATACACTGCAATTAAATTCTCAGACAGTTTGAAAAACAAAATCAACCTCAATATAATTTATAAAACTGCTGCAGCAACAAACAAATTTCCACAGGTTGCATCAAGTTTATTGATGTTTATTGGTTTATTGAAATAAACAGTATTAGCAGTGACTAACACACTGACACATCGGAATGAGTTGTTGCAACGACACTATTCAGAGCAGTGGGCTAACATACACTGATTTCCAGACACTGCAGCCAGATTTTGAATATCCTCGACAATAGACTTTGCTAACACATCTGTTATCTTCATTCTTCTTTTGTAGCTGATCTGATTTTTGGAGAGCTATCAATTGTCGTCTTCCTCCATTCACTCTGTTTGTGCTTCTCTTTGCTAAGGTTGCTGTCGCTGGTCATTAGCAAGTGTAGCAGCTTATGCATAGCACTGGTACTGTTGTGATACTTTAGCCTTTCTTTTAGTGCAGCTGACTGTTTTATCTGCTCTGGTAAGTTATTTCCACACTGTTGATTGTAGTCAAGCATT
The DNA here is from genome assembly GCA_029783705.1 of Chaetodon striatus. Taxonomy (NCBI): domain Eukaryota; kingdom Metazoa; phylum Chordata; class Actinopteri; order Chaetodontiformes; family Chaetodontidae; genus Chaetodon; species Chaetodon striatus. The sequence continues at coordinate 700,357 of JAPZEB010000023.1, read as the reverse complement.
GGGAAGTACAGCCATCTTCCTCTCTGCCTCTTGTTCTTGTTGCATGTCTGCTGCTACGGTGCCCCACACACACAGTGTTCAAAGCCCCAGTTCCACCAAAAGGTTTTGGTATAGTGCCTTTAGAACCAGAAGTAAGCTGTAAGGACCCTGGATCAGTTTTCACAGTGGGCAGGGTTGCTGTCTTTCACTGCTCTGTCCAGCAGTTGCTGTATTTCCTCTTCAGTGGTGATGAAGAAGAGAGTGGACCTCATTTATAGTCCACAGAAGGGGGTTGCACACCGACTTTTTCAGAACAATAAATAAACGCTCCACCTTAAAAGTTCCTGGCACTCAGCACAGTGAATTAAAATTATTTTATACATTTATTTTTGCAGTCTACAGCTGCTGTTATGGGCAGCAAAACATCCTTTCATTTTGTATTTATAGTTTATTAATGTATGTAAAACTTGCCACAGTATCAACAGTGGTTAAGCGTCACAACCAGCCACAACTCAGCCCTGAGCAAGAGTGATGGTTCTCTATTGACCAATCAATGAACTGCAGTGTTTCTAGCTCCACCTTTAAGCACTGGATCAGAATGCTAGGTACCCCAACAGAGGGGGGACCTAAAACTTGGGACAGTAAGGAACAGTTTCATTGGTACTATCCACAGCTTTTCACAATGAAAACAGAAACAGTGAGTACTGACCTGAACTGAAATGAAATGGACTGCTTGGTGGAAATGGAGCTTCAGTCAAGCATGACAGCTATGACTTGTCAACACTACAGCACCCCGAGATTGAGACATGATCTTTAGGCTTATGATGCTTGGCTTACACAGTCCGTGACTCTTAAACCCTATATTTAAATTAAAAGGGTTTGCAGACATGGCAATCTGTGTTGCTGGTTACATTCCCCCAAAGCACATAAGTAGTTCAAATCTTATTTTACAGCTGAGAGTAAACTCTGATCCAGACATTTAAATTAAGTAAGCATGGACCCAAATAGTAGGCTTTTGGTATTAACCGTGCCAAAGTGTCATCACTGAGTGTGATCAGAAGTTGGTGTGACAGAAGTTAGTTTAGATGTAGTTATGTTAATGATCATGTGGCAATTGTGTGTAAAACTGGGGAAAAAAGCTGTTACTGTAATATAGTTATTGTATTATTATCCCTGAGAGAGTCTTAGATTTAAATCAGACCTGTGTATTAAATCGTTAATTTGGTATTTAAAATATGCCTCTATGTCCTGCAGGTGGTTTTAATACTGCTGCATCTGCTCTGTGCTTTAGACAATGTTTATATAATTCTCCTCCTTCTGAAGAGCTGTGTGCACTCTGCTGCTGTTTCTAATCTGCCGGCTGGAACATTTCACCTGAATACTGATAAGAGGAGACTGTCTTCTCTCAAAAGACGACCCCATAGGTCATTAGTACAGCCCATACTGATGCTTATTGTTTGGCAGCAACCTCTAAAGGTCGTAGTAATTATGACGGAAGCAAAAGAGGGAGTCAGGTGATGTAGTATACAGAGTGACAAAGCCTACCTAGGAGGTTGGGGTTGATGAATTGGTCAAACAAACACAGGACTTTAACCAAAGAGACTATTGTTCATTTCTAACGTGAAAGCAAAAGACAATGCTGAGTTATTTCAAGTATAAAGTGTATAGTATGAAATAATTTGAAGTTCACTTGTTTCACTCAGAATACAAACAACGGTTTCCTTGGGAAAGGTCCTGTTTTGTTTGACCCATCCACCACCAAAACCTGCCTTCTTACATGGACTTTCAGTCTGTATACCGCTTTCTTACTTCCTTCAGTGCAGTGTTCACAAGGCCTGCCTGATTACGTGTGTTATACACAAATTTCTAGGTCATTATTATGTGTGTTATAAGTAAGTCAATTAAGTGAAATGTATTTATATAGCGCAAAGTGCTTCACAAGGGCAATATCCAACAAGAAAGAACTCATAGAGACAAAGTGACTACTTGAGCCACGTCGTGAAAACTGCACAACTAGCAAAACTATTTGTGAGCAGACAAGAAAAAATGAACACTACACAACAACAATGCACAAAATTTGAAAGAAAAAAAAAAAGCTCTGGTTTAAACAGGTGTGTCCTAAGCTGGCTTTTAAAAGAAACCACAGAGTCAGAAGATGGGAAGGGAGCCGGCAGAGCATTCTACAATTTAGGTGCTATGGTCGCAAAGCTCGATAGCCACGTGTCGTAAGGTGGGTGCAAGGGACGGACAACAAATGTAGCACATTGATTTAAGAGTGAGGTGAAGAATACGGGCGAAGTAGTTAAGCCACATAAGAGGTAGCCTGACCGTGTAATGCTCTGTCAATAAGAATGAGAATTTTGATCTGGATCCTAGACTCAGCAGGGAGCCAATGGAGGGATTTCAGTGAAGGGGTAATTTGAGAGAATCTATTTGATCTAGTTAGTAGTCTGGCAGTAGCATTCTGGATTGCTTGCATTTGAGCAAGAGCAGATGTATTCAGTGAGGAGAAAAGTGCATTACAGTGGTCTATGTGAGATGAGATAAAGGCATGTATAATCATTTCCAGTTTAGCAGTTGGGAAAACAGATCTCAGTTTACTGATAATTCTCAAGTGGAAAAAACAAGATTTGGTCGGGTGCTTCACATGGGAATCAGGTGACTCTGATTGATTGGTTGATTGATTGTCATACGAATTGTGGTGCATGAGAACTGCTGGATGCAATGTACATCAAACCATTTTCTTTTTGTAGGTATTGTTTGTAATTTTCAACTGAAAGCTCTTAACTATTTTTACACTTTCTTTCCTTCACGCATGTTACTACAGTGTTGTGTTCTGAGCGCTGCCAAAATGCAGGTGATCTACTAACAGTACTGTTCCTGAATGCATCCTGTGCTGTTGACACAGATGGAGGACTGCAGCTGCTGCTCTGCTAGCATGCTGCTGACGCTACACCCGCTGTGAGGACAGCGTTATATTGTCAAAGCTAGAAAGTCGTTGCAGGATTTGTCAGCTATTACCACCCCATTGTGGGAGTGATAGTCCAGAAATTGCAAGGAAGGACCTACAGGGGAAAAGCTTGACCAGTCCTCTCTCATGTATCAGTCTCTTTTTTTGGCACGCTGATGTCCCTGGAGGGAAGATGGCATATCTCTGGTTCTGCTGGACCAAGTGTGGAAAATGCTTTTTGAAGAGCCAAGAAAACAGAGTCAAGCGGCAGTGCCTCACTCCTTCAATGTTATGCTGTATCAGTGTGTTCAGCATCAAGGCTGCATAAGCCAGGCTCATTCTTATGGTCTATTAATTGTTCCCTCATTTGTATGCAGTGAGGTTAGTTTTAGTGTCTGTATGCTAATCACGTTACTCCACATGTTTATGAAGCTGATGTACCACAGGTGTAGTTTCTCCCAAGAATAATTACTGAACATTTCAATACATAACATTATAATTTACTTGTAACACTGAACTTTTCATCGTAATCAGCCGAGACATGGTCAGTGTGGAGGGACAGGCCTGAGGCTATTTGTAAGCTGGGTGCGAAAACAATTGGAATTAAAAATTGGGGGAAAAAAAAGGTAAATAAAACCTTGAAATCTATTTCAAAACAGATAATAAGTGAAAATATATTCATTGGAGCCCCTTAAGAGATGTGGGTAAAAAATACATTAGTCATTACACACAGAAAATGATTTTTTAATGTTAGGTGTGGACAGGGACCTTTGGGCATTTCACAGTCGACAACCTTTTACATCATGCTCCTTCTGTTCTGCACATGTAAGACTTAAAAATAATTAATGTCCTATCATTAATTTTCAATGTAATACGCCTTTGAGTTCAGTTTGAAGGCTTGGTGCCAAAATGAAAAACAGCACCTGCAGTCAGTTGAGGTGACTGTTTTTTTAAAATGCATTAATTGGTTAATTACATTAAAGTTTAGGCCTCACTCTTTAATATCACCCAACTATACGATTTTTTGCTGAAGTTAAATCATTACAAAGTTTTTTTCCTCTGCATATTAGATGAACCAGAGGTGTTTTGATGTAGCGCACTGCAGCAGCTATCAATATTCCTGTTTTGAATTGTACAGAAGAAAGGAGAAGGGGGAAAAAATCCCATGAAATTAAACACTGTTATCAATGTGTCACCCTCCCACTACCACCCCCATATGCCTCTTGCTCTCTCCTCTGAGTGAATGCTAACCATGCTTAAGAGGCTGATGAAAGAAATAGATCACTTGCGTAGGTTGCAGTGGCCCAGATAAGGGCCTCACGTGGCTGCCATCCTACTGTAATTAACTATTGTCAAAGTGATTAATCATATGTCTATAGAGGTGGAGTGCGGGAGGCTACCAGCGACCTGTGAGGTGAAGTGAGGCTAAAATGTTTGAGAGCGAGAGGGAGTTTGGAATCTAATTATTAGTTTAAAAAAAACGCTGCCTTGATACATATGCATTACTAAATGAAACATGAAATTCTGTATTATACACCGACATGACAGTGTCACTAGCATTCAAAACATGTCTGTTAAACGCACATACTTTGACTTGAGTACCTGAGTTACTAACGCTCACGTCACCCGCTTCCACCAACACACACATTCATACACACATTCACACACCTGCTGCGCACCAGAATGGAGCCCCTGTGATGGTAGAGTACTTGAAAGGAGAAGCACACTTGTGATCCCAGCTTGAAGTTTGTTACTGCAAACTGGTTCCACTCCAGTTGCTGACTTTCTCTGACACCCCATTAAGCGCAGCAACGCAGCTGCAGATAGGATGCCGTAATGAGCTGTCTACTCGACTGTCCAGCAACACATAACTAAAAGTGCTAAGCATCTGGCAAAAGGTATACTCAAGACCGAAGAGGTGAGATGAAAAAAAAAATAGGACAGCTGTTTGATGTAATTTTCATTTCATGAGGGATGTCGGTTAACATGGTGCTTTTTTTGGCCATGCTAGTGGAATAGCTCTGGGGATGGCAATGTCGGTCTGTTGGTTAGTCAACCTGTCAATTAATCGATCAATAATTTTGGCCTGGACTAAAGCAGTGCAACAATTACTGGATGAATTGGCATTTCTGAGAGACATTTCATGGTGTACAGGATGAATCTCTGGGGAGCCCCTGACTTTACCTCTAGCATCACCAGCAAGTCAAAGATTTCACTTTTTCTTTGGATCTCAACATATGCTGGCACAAAATGCGGTGCAGACGTTCATTGTTTCCAGATTATATATCTTATATATACTTTCCTTGTGGACTTTCCATTGCACCTCCATGAGACTGGCATTCGTGGTTTTGAGTAAAAAATCTCAAGTATTAGATGGATTGCCATTAAATTTGGAACAGATGTTTATGTCTCTCTCAAGATGAAATGCTGAGCTCCTTGACTTTCATCTAATGTCATTGATTTATCTTAAGATTGCACATTAGCATGTTAGGATCGTCCTTCTGTGCGGAGTTTGCATGTTCTCCCCATGTCAGCGTGGGTTTTCTATGGGTACTCCGCCTTCCTCCCACAGTCCAAAGACATGCAGATTGGGGACAGGTTAATTGGTGACTCTAAATTGTCCATAGGTGTGAATGTGAGTGTGAGTGGTTGTCTGTCTCTATGTGTCAGCCCTGTGATAGTCTGGCGACCTGTCCCTGCCTCTCTCCCAATGTCAGCTTGGAGACCCTCCCTCAAGAGGATAAGCAGTTACGAAGATGGATGGATGTTTGTTTTACCAACTGAGACAGACAAAATCTCTCCTGTTGGCTCACCTGTTGGCAAGTGCAGTAATAATATACAGTAATCCCCAAAACAAATGACTCATTCAAAGTCACTTTTGTTATCACAGTTCAAAGTGTGAATGTGTTACACTTATATGTGACTTTTGTCAAGTGGTATACACCACTTAACTTATTCGAAGCCAGACCATGATGTTTTTTTCTAAATCTAACCTCGTAGTCTTTGGGCATAAACCTAACAAAACTAAAAGTAAAACCTATTGAAATTTCTCCCAGTTGGCAATGTCCTTTTTTGTGCTGAGAACAGCATTCAGAACATAAAAGTGGGTGTAGCAGGACCCTTCTAACCCATATCCATGATCATCACTAATAACAACCATTTAATCGAGTAATAATATCTAAAATGGGTGTGTTGCTAGTGTTGGATTTCTCTAACTGTTTGGGTCAGTTTGCATTTTCTGCCTTATGATCAAGTCTAATTATCCTCGAATCGATTTTGAACCAGTGTTATGAATGTCTGCGAGTCCCCTTCGGCTCAGAAAATGTATTTGTTTTTTCAGTGTGGTCCAAAATTTTATACCTGCGAAGACCTCTAGTCCAAATTATGCAAGATCACAACAGTGTGGTGGATGAGAAACTCGTGCCATTCCTAACTGAGACTGGATTTTTGAGGCTAAATTTGACATGGATGTGTGAAAGCTATTATTACTCTGTGATCAGAGTGTTAAAATTAAAGTAAACATTGTTCACTTGTCCACCGACAGCACTGATGAGCAGTCCAGGACAGTAAACCCCTGTGTCCACAGAATTTTATTCACAGTATTCTTTCTCAAAGTGGTAAAAATTTGTTTTCTCCATTTACTTGTGTGTTACTCATTTGCATATGTTGCTGTACGTCGAACTCTCCGGGCCGTCATGCGTCGGGGAGATGAGGGACATTTGACCGGAAGAAGAAGAGTTTAAAAAACTGACATTGAAATGAGTCACACAGCGACAATCAAATGGGTTTCGAGGCAGTTGTGAGGTAAAATGAGAGCCGCAGCGTGAGACTGCATCGCCGGGGTTTTCAATCAGCCTCGCTTCCTATCTCACCTGTTCAAGCATAATTGTAACACGCACACACATACACACACAACACACACAGAATGTCAGATTACACAGCAAAGTCTACCTCTCTTCTTTTCCCTCTCTCTCTCACACACACACACAAATCACTTGGCAGGATCATTTCGCACGTCCTCGGTGGGGAACCCCATCAACTTTCACAGCAGGTAACGGAGCAATGAAACACATCCCAGATTGTCCTACCTGGCTCACACACACACATACACACCCACTGCGGATACATTTACTCAGAGAGGTAGGTTAGTCCAACATGGTGGCCACACGGGGAAGTAGCATGCTGCTACGAGGAGTGCCAAATAGCTCCCTCAGGTAAAACTCATTCAGATTGCCTCTGATAGCAGATACTGGACGCACACTTCAATGTGCTGTAAAATAAATATGCTCATAACGTGCTTGTACTTCTCTGGTGATGTTCAGTTTATTTTGCTGTGCACCCACTTTCTTCTAAGTAGTCGTATCAAATTCAGATAATGGCTTTGGCAGCATCCTGTAGAAACCACAGATGAGTGTGTGGTGTTAATTGAAACTACTTTTTGGAGGAAATGCTGCTTCCGAGCACAGTTTTTCCAGAAAGGACTACCGTGTCTGACAAAGTGGGATCCTGTCTTCCCCTGATGTAGTATATAGCAGTAGTTTCTAGGCTCGTTTTGCAGGATTTCAGGTTATGTCAGTGAAAACCACAAAGTATTAAGAGAGCTGGATACAGCACGATGAATCAGTCTAGCTACCAGTCTGGCCCCAGTGGCCGACCATGGTATTACAAGTAAAAGAAGACGAAGAAGAAGATAAACTTTATTGATCCCCGAGGGGAAATTCAATTTTTCACTCTGTTGTCATGTACACACAGGCCCAAATATCTACCTACACATGCATTAAATGGAGAGATGTCAGAGTGAGGGGGGTGCCCATGTACAGGTGCCCCTGGCAGTTGGGAGTTCCTTGCTCAAGGGCACTTCGGCAGTGCCCAGGGGGTGAACTGGCCCCACTCCAGCTACCAGTTCACACTCCATATTGGGCCTGGATGTAGACTTGAACCAGCAGCCTTCTGGTTCTCAACCCAGGTCCCTATGGACAGAGCTACTGCCGCCCCAACTGAGTCATTGCCACCCCCCAAAAAAATCACAATATTGATAAAACCATTGGAGTGGCTTTACATTTCTTTCATATTGTGTTTTCTTATGTGACCCTGTCTACTAGAAATAAAGTTTATATATTACTAAAATGTTTTCCCAATCATGTTTGCTAACAAATCTAAATGAATAAAGAGCTATATTTAACTACCACAGCAGCAGTAACATGCGGTCAGGATAGGCAAGGTAGGCAGTGTCTACCCTGTCTCCATAGTACATTACATTTTCTAAACCAATATTTCATAAAATAAACTTGTATTTGTAATATTACTGTTTATTCTCTTGATTTCTATTTTTCATTTGTGTATTAATTCAGTAGTTTGGATGTTACGATGAGAAATGTAGCAGTTGCACATCATTAAGTATGAAAATAATCAGGAGAAAGGTAATGCTTTCAATCCCCGTTCACTGTGAATGCAAGCCAAAAAAAAAAAAGCATGGTGCACAATCGCACTGTGATCCTGTATTCAACAACATTAATTTCAAAAAGCAAAACTCCTCTGTGCCTTTTTATGTGAATAAAAAAAATGCCCTTTGTTATGGTACATATGATTGAGATTCCACACTGGAAACGTGTGCAGTTGGATATGGACGTCACTACGTCAGAGTAGCTAACATATGTCACCATCACTGTTATCATGTCTGCAGCCGCTGATATCTCAAAACCAATTTTGCAAAACTGGATTTTTAAAGCAAAATGGAAATTATAGTGAGAGGGGGAATAACCTCAGCTAACAAAAGGGACAGAAAAGTGTTTTTAAATTGACTGCTACAAAAGAAATGATCGACCATACTGTATGTGTCTGTGCTAGCAGTCAGCAACTGCACCGCTATCCTGCCAGTAAGGACGAGTTTTACAATGCCGTAATTGATGTTTTCACCAGGAAAGATTGACAGATGGATGTCATCTAAAAGTAGCTTCAAACTGGTGACTCAGTGCACATTTATGTTTGGCTTTATATCAAATTGACCTGTGGGTTTTATTGTTGCTAACTAAACACAAGATAGAAACACAATCGGCTGCACTGCCATAATTAGAATACAGTTGTGTAGTGCTACTGAACAAAGGCTACTGGTGCTTAGCAGCTACATTTTAGCACCAGTTATTTTAAATGCCCCTCTTGTATAGTACGTGAATCCTGTGTCATCACTGATGAGAACTTGAGATATTGACAAGTGTGTGTGTGCCTGTGCGTGTGTGTGCATGCATGAAGTGAAAAAAGAAACACTTTATTAGGTTTAATCTGGCTTTCGTAAGGCAAGGCCTACCCTGTTATGGACCTCACGGCACGTTACTGCACAACAGAGCTGCCAGGATGATATTGGTGGGGAGTAACTCAGTGCATTAAGTACTGTACTGAAGTACAACTTTATGGTACTTGTGCTTTTCTTGAGTAATTACATTTTCTGCTACTTTACAGCTCTACACTGCATTTCAGTGAGAAATATTGTATTTTTTACGTTACTACCTACATTTATTTGATGTTTATTGACTTTGCAGATTCAGAAAAACACAAAATATAATCAACAACTAAAGATGGAATGTTAAAGGTAAAAATAAGACTCTGAGTGAGAAGGGACATTAACAATGTATATAGGTTTAGGTATAGGTATAGCTATACATTTAGGACAGTGTTTCCCACATAATTAGATTTGATTTCTAGTTGTCATAGTAGCTGAGGTGGGGTGTTTAACAACTGGTGAACCAGGTGAGAGTGGACTCAAACACACGACTCTGGAGACAGTTCAAGTACAATAACTCAGTCTTTTCTGGTCAGAAGGTAGGTTCAGTACACAGAGGCTCTATCAGTGGAGACAAACAAATCCAATAGGGATGAGGCAGAGGCAGAGTCAATCAACAGGCTAAATCCAAAAAACCAAGAAGAGGACACAGGAAAACAAAAGAAACAAATGGAGCTAAGATGAACTGGCACTGAGAGAAAACAAGACACACTCAGGGCCCGTCCACACGAAGCCTTGCCAGGGTGAATTCGCCAAAGTTTTTAACTGGTTCGGCCTTTCATCCATATGAAACCGGCGTTTTCGGAGGTCGAAACCGCATCTTTTGAAGCGGTGTTCCAGAGTGCACAAATCTGAAGATGCCACCTTTGCGTCTTCATGTATACAGCCAATGCACGACTTTTGGCCGGCAATGATGTCATAGCCCCACCTCTCTAACCTCTGACTTAACCCCGGCAGGAAGCCAACCCATCACAACAACATCCAGTGTGCCTCAAAGCAGCGGCTCAACTTCATCATCAGTCCAAACCAAAGTCTCCGTTTTCCCTCGTGTGCTGGAATTCATTTTCACCATCTTCTTCTTGTGCTTGTTCTGGAACTTCTTCTTCTTCCTCTTCCATTTGTATACACTGCGCAAGTTTTTGGCGCATGCTCTGCGTCTTTTTCTCCGGTTCAGAGCTGTATGCTCCGGTTCTTAGTGGCATGCCATCTCTTGGCTGGCATATATACTGCAGCCTTTTTATGCAGTTTCAGTGGCTTGAACCGGCTTCATTTTGACGCCTGCATTTTTTAAGTCGGCTCCATGTTTAGAGAACACTAATGCAATCCAATCATTTTATATGGCGGTTTCAAATAGACAAGTCTTCGTGTGGATATAG
>JAPZEB010000023.1:666973-682948 GCA_029783705.1 Chaetodon striatus | reverse complement strand
AAAACGAGCCTCAAGGTGTCTAACCATTGATCGTTTGATCTCCCCTTGCCTGCCTCAGATGAAATTGATTAGAGCGCTATCTATGATGAGGGAAAAGTAGAACGCACACATGCACGCTGACAACTGCCGCTGCTGCTCCGGCTGACACTGAGCAGAGCGGGGGATTTGTGTACAACGTGAGGGGATGTTGGGTCACAGCTCTTTGTCAGTAAACAATAACATCAAAAATAATCAGGTCGACTGTCTACGAGTGTAAAGATCAGGGACATGATGAGGCAGAGAAAATGATGTAAACACTGTGGTGGGTTTAGGGTAGTCAGAGTGTGTGTAAAAAATGTAAATGCAATTTAAGGGAATGAATATTCCAAACAATAACAAACTCGCTGCGAGCTGGCATGAATGAAAGCATAAAAATGAACATAAAATCACATCACTAGTACTGTTTTACTACGATCGCTGCTGCTTAAATACAACTGCGTGATGCTGTGAAAACTACGCAAAATTGAAATGAATCTTTCACTAGCTAACAAAACATTTTTACAAGGAGGTTGAACAGTTGTCTAATGTAACTGCACTGTAAAAGAGGCTCAGCTGGAGCAGTACCTTAGTGGCCATCAGCTGGCCCATAAATGCCCTCCTACAGGCAGTTTAGTTAGTGTGTTCCACAAAGGGCTAATGAAAAGCCTGTCTGGCAAACAAAACAAGGACAGCTAAGAGCAAAAAAGATGGAATACCTGTCATTTTCTGTTCCATAAAATAAGATTTTTGTATGATTTCTTTCTAAATTCAAAACAGCAAACGGCTGTTTTGGGTTGTTTTTTTCTCCTTCATGTGTGTAAGTGTGTATTCCACTGTGTTACTGTGCATCTCGCTCCTCCGTGTTTTGAAGCAAAGGTTGATGAGAAGAGCATACATGCACTCAGAGGTGAATCTACAGTGCAGGAGAGAGCTCCAGCAGCATTTTCACTGAGACAGATGGATGAAGTTTATTAAGCATGTGACAGTTAACACCCCCAGTAGAGAGAAAAACACTGCAGCGGATAAATAAATGTTGGCTTTACCAGCCCCTACCTCCTGTTATTTATACATCAGAGTCAACATTTCTATTAGGCATGAATTATGGCAACAAATGATTATCCCTATGATCATTATGAATGCCTTCCTCTCACTGTATATGTATGAGCTATATTTCTCCAATTGTTACATAGATCACAGATGCTGCCAGGCCAGTAACTGAATTACGTATCTAATTTGGAGGCTGGCGCGTCGGGAGAGTTACTTTGCAATCAAGGACGGTTCCTTCTTTCTTGCTTGTGTAGGAATGTAGAATCATCAGACTCAACTTGTGCTGTAAGTGTGAATGACACAGGTTCAGTTTGAGGGTTTTTTTTTTAATCCCTACTCCTTCATCTCCAACATCGAATCAACAACAAAACCAACTAAAAATAGGTGTGAAGATTCTGAAAGCTTGTAAAGGCCACGAAATCTCTAAATCCCTGAACGATCGCTCTGATTTTACAGATTGCGTGGAGGAAAATAGTTTGTCTTTCTTAGGCTGGGCCCAGAACTCTTGATCTTCGATGCCCCAAAGCATTGTGGAAGATGTGTGTAAAAACCAGCTCTGAGCCACTCGGGAATCTTTAAAATGGATGAGCGTAAACCGTGCATAGTATGCTTATACTTTGATCCCGTACTGCATAGCTTTAGGGACCATTTTTTCCTCTCTCTTTTGCCGCCTTATCAGTTCTTACATGTATGAATTTCAAAATGTGGATTCCTGACCTTTCCCTAGAGATGTCACAAGTGTTTACTGGAGCTTTTAACACTGCTACGTGAGCATGAGGGTGCATTTTTATACTATGATGATTTTTTTTCCCCAGCCATTATCCGGTCGATTTGATGGTAGATCCGAGCCTCTCGTGGACTATTAGAAGAGCTTTCAAGCTTTGTTAGAGGGTCTTACAGCAATGTAGAACATGGCGATAAGCGTTAGCTTTTGCTTTAGGTGGATTAATTTAATCACTCACATGGCTAATCATTCATCTAGTAATGATTTTTAATGATTCGGCTCTCAAAAAGATTATCTGAAGATTATCACCACACACAAAGTGAGCGCATGTGTGTATGAATGAGTCCTCCCTGATGCAGCAGCTACTACTGTATGACCTTGATTTTGTCTTTCATCTTTTTAAAGTATTGTACTTGCGTTTTCCTTGTGCTTATAACTTTTTTTTCTGCTGTTTTCTCCCTGCTGGCCTTCCATATAAAGCATTCCTTTCTCCATTTATCTCCTTGTTTCTCTCTGTCCAGATTTTACAGCACTATCCTTTTTTTATTTAGGCCATAAATATATATTTCTGTCCTGTGTTCACACCTATATTTCATCTTTTTAACTCTGACTCACTGTGTGTTTATTCCCCAGACACTGCCGACCACAACATATGAGTTAGAGATTGTGGCCAAGGACATGGCAGGAAGTGAGGTGGGCCTGACAGGAACAGCCACAGCTACCATTACCATCACAGACAAGAACGACCATGCCCCTGAGTTCACACATCCGCTGGTGAGAAATAGTCCTTCTTTTTTTCCTCTCTGTCTCTCTGCTTCTTTTGAATGGTGATTTTTTTTTTTTTTATATATATCCCCCTGTTGCTTGCATGTAGCTTCTTCAGACATTATGAGGAAAATGTGTTTGTTTACCCCTCCAGGGAGGTCAGAGGTTGGGGTCAGTTGGAGCTGATAGATACGCTACATTTCCTCAAGGACACAGGTCACATCGACAGGGCAGACACTTCCCAATAGCAAGCATGAACCAAGGTCTCCTGGTTAAGAAAGGGCGCTCTGACTAATTTGCTGGATTACTGAGGCATATTGTGAGCCCTGTGAAACTTTTTTTAATCGCAGATGCAGTCAGGTCTACTTTAATTTGTTTTTTTCAATGACTTGGTACTGAATATGATCTTAAAAGTGACTGTTATTACTGTGCAGGTTACAAGCAAATTTTGTAGGTCCACTGGGTTTATAGGCAGCCCCTGCTCCTTGGTGGCACTCTTACATTACCATTATTGCACCAACAGAAGCAAAATATGACACAAACTACTGTAAATTCTCAAATAAAAGAAAAACAAAATGAGAATAACAGTATAATTATTCAAATAATAGCCATGTGGCAGGCCATGCATGACTAAAAATCGGGTAAAAGGGCATTGTGGGGTAGAGCTAACTTAACAATACTGTTTTACTTTTTATTATTAATTAGGTGTCTTGGGCTTTCGAGACACCGGAGAGCAACAAAAGCCACGATGGGCATGTGACCACTCATTACATACAGTTTCACAAAGTCAAAAAGAGACTGTTTCAAGATATTCAATTATGCAATTTAGTGTTTTCTGTCTTAGTTGGCAAACATTTTCTATAAATCTTGCTAAGAAAAAAGTCTCTACATCAAAGAGCCTACCCAGTATATTACCCTAGAAAACCCAAACAAATCATCGTTCTTCAACTTTTTTTTTTTTTTTTTTTTTCAAACAGTTGATTTCTCAAGTCACTGTACATATAGAATCAGAGACCACCTTGCAATCAAATAACTTTAGCCTCAATACAGCCATCTGCCCAAAACGAATCTTGGCCATGGGTGTAACCAGGAGAAAACACATACATGCTGCTCCTCAGGAATACCTTTACATCTGCCATCTCAATCACCAGTGGAAAGGTAGCAGTTCTTAACTGACTACAAAGCGATCTCTGCCCTCTCTGTGTGTTAAATTCTAGTTCTGTGTATTTATTTTATTTATTTTCAAATTTTTAATAATTTATTAAGCCCACAAGGGGAATTCATGTACGTGCCTGAAATACCCACACACATGGACAAACAGGGCCTATATGTGCATCAAATGAAGAGATGTCAGAGTGGCGCTCCGAACAACTGGGGGGGGTTCGGTGCCTTGCTCAAGGGTGCCTCGTCAGTGTTTGGGAGGTGAACTGTCACCTCTCCAGCCACCAGTCCACGCTCCATATTTTGGTCCCGTCGGGGACTTGAACTGGCAACCCTCCAGTTCCCAAGCCAAGGTCTGAGACTGAGCTACTGCCGCCCCTAACTCTTTGATTTGGACATATTTTTTAACTATTCCAAACGTCATTCTTCCAATGTTCTTTATAAATCTTATCGTTCAGCTGACTTATATTCCTGAAAAGAAATGTAAATCTGAAAGAGCAGATATTGTAGAAACCTCTCTTGAGCGAGGGTAACTGTGTGCCATGCCCCAGTTAAAGATCTTTTGGGTCAGCCTTTCGTCTTGCTGCTGAACCACAGCCAAACTATCTCACATCTCTGCTTTGCAAGACATGACACCCATCTCATGTCCCCTTCAGCAGTGTGTACTAATTCCTCCAGTTCAACAGTACAGTCATGTCATGCCATCCCATGAAATACTAATCTGTTGGGAGTGTTAAGAGTCAGTGACAGTAGCTTATCAATGGTCAAAAGAACAGCAGAGTAGATGCAGGGCAGTATTTTTGTTAAAAAGAGAAAGTCAGGGCAACAGACTGGGGGGTGTGTGACATGACTCTGATGTTGTACAGAAGGGATTAGTGCAGTGGAAATGTACTTTATTCTGAATTTATCAGGACATCAGGTAAACACTGAGGAAGCGTTACCAGGCAGGTCACCTGCACCACGCTCAGTTAAACCCTACATGTGCTGCCACCTACACATTTCATGTACATGTGTTTTCACCCACTCAAGGACTTATCTAACACAGTGAGACCTTTCGCTTCCTCATATATGTGAGTATCTTTTTTTTTTTTCTTTTTCTGTCCTTGTCTTAAAGGTAAACTCAGAAAATGTCCAGCATAGATCACAGGATGTACATGTGTGTGCAAAGAACATATGTGACATGTAATAACACATCAGTGTAACTGGGGTGATGTGGGTGCAGAGGCAAGATAAGGGAATCTGGGAGCAGGAGTGGGAGTAGATGTGTTGTGGTTCAGTGATGGTTTGTTTAGTCAGCAATGCCTTAAGGCATTCGTGAAAAGCTAACAGACTAAACTGGTGCCTGGCAGTCACGCTATAAAATAAAACGTACATGTACAAAAAAAAAAAAAAGAAAACAGAAAATAGCACACAATAAATCTCACCTATTGGCCATTTGTGCCACCTCATGATGAATTTGTCAAAAGCTGCTGCCATGGCTGTTTTCTTTCCCTTCTTCATTCCTCCTTCTCACCTCTGGAGGTGAGAAAACAAAAAAAGAAAGAATGAGGTCCTGTAGAATAAGACCCTTCGTGCGCCTTAAGGTGCAGTTGTAACACTGAGTTGTGTTGTTCTTAATGGAAACGCCCGCGGCTGTTGTCAGGTTTTGAGACACATCGCGCTTTGCCCCAACCAAACCTCCCCTACAGCCCTCCCATGATGCATCGGGGTGTCAGGGGAGCTTGTAAGGAGTGCAGCTCAGATGTGAAATGTTACAGCTCAGAGGGCTCGGCAGGGCCGTGCAGAGTGCACCATGTCCGTGTCCCAGTTAATGTTCTCATTTCTCACTGGGAAGAGATCCGTTTAACGGCGTGGAGAAATGGAGCTTTTAAAAAACAAGTGTTTGAAGGCGCTAAGCTCCCCGTATAAATCCTCTGCCCTGCACTCTCCCTGACCACTTCCAACCTGCCCATGAATCACCACTGACCTCTGAGATGACCGCCATCATATTGTGAGTGTGTCTGCGAGTGCGTTTCTGCGCTGAGTCTGTGTCAGCGGCAGCTCTCAAGCTTTCACCATATAAATTATTCAACTAAATATTCAAGTCTTTTCATAGAACTTTCCAAAATCCCTTCCTTCAGAAGAATTTCGAGTTGTCTTTTTCCAAAGACACTACCTCCTGCAGATGAGATGTGAGCTTTAAAAGCTCGTCTTCCAGCTTGTGTGCAGAACTCAAGCAGGGAAAGATAGAGAGAAGGATAAAAAGATGAGTAGAAAGAGTCCAACATAGAAGTATACAGAGGGAGAGAGAGCGCCAAAGAAAAAAGCAAGCAAATGAATGTTCAGGAGATGTGTTCCTTCCTGTTATTATTCATTAAATCCAGTCTAGCTGGGTTTTATGAGTTGACATTTTGTTTGAATTCAGCAAACATAATCCCCACGTAGGGTGCCTCTGTTTTTCCTCAGACCTACCTACCACAGCTCTATGCATAGAGACAGCTATTCATAGCTTGTGAAGTCTTTGCCTCAGACCACCACTCCACTCTCGCGTACATCCTCAGATCAGCCAGCAGGGAATCTGTTCTCCTTTTCCTCCCTAATTCATCTCTCTGCATTGAAGTTGTTGAAGTTTTACTTCATGTAAAGGAATTATAAAACAAGTGAGCATCAGTTCTGTGCTTTGAAAGAAATAATGATCAGCTCCTGAATTTGGTTTACAGTAGATATGCTGTCATTAGCTGTTGCTCCTCTTGTTACGCGATCAGCAAGTTTGGAAACATTTCTTGCACTGATTTTCTAATTTTCCCTGTGTTATTTTGAAAATTATTGAAAATTATTATCAAGTGTTTGGAGACGCAGCCACAGACAACAGCTCAGGAGGTGGCCGTCATGAACGACTTTGCAACATAGTCAATCTGAAATGAGCTTTTTGTGTAAGGAAATAGAGACTACAATGATGCATCGCTTAATGCGTATTATTTTCTTGTTTTTCAAAAGAGAATAAAAATGTTTTTTGGCATATTAGTAGACACAGTGTCAGGCCTGTGGGTGGGACTTTTGTCATTGAAGCAGTTGTAGCATTTCAGAGGTGGTCTTGCTGGGAGACCTGCTGTTAGCTCGTACTAGACATTTTTTCCCTTTATCAACAAGCCCACAACATTGATTATGTCTTGCAAGTGAAGACATCAGTGGAATCACAATATTAAACATTTGGGAGGTGGAGGAGGCTACCTAGCATCCACTTGCAAGCTACTTACCCAAGCTAAGCTAGCACTGTTTTCAACAGACATTTATTTTCCTTTATGTTATTTAAACTCCTGCTGAGTCATGGGTAGGAGCCCATGACTCAGCAGTATGTCCCACTTTATACAAAGGAGG
Organism: Chaetodon striatus; assembly: GCA_029783705.1. Classification (NCBI taxonomy): domain Eukaryota; kingdom Metazoa; phylum Chordata; class Actinopteri; order Chaetodontiformes; family Chaetodontidae; genus Chaetodon; species Chaetodon striatus. Next base: position 675,876 of record JAPZEB010000023.1, on the reverse strand, counting down.
GGGTCTAGCTAGCATTGGGTGTATCCATGATGGTTCCATAAGTTCATATCACAGATGAGATTAAGCCTTGGACAACAACATCTGCCTAGAACATGTGTTCTATGGTGTTGGCCGAAAAGTTGCTAGACACTCTAGTTTCTGTGACATCATTATGTTACTATTAACATACATAGGATTTTTTTTAAAAAGACAAGTCAAGCTAAATGTAGCCAACTCTAACTTGCTGCTGTCACCTAAATCTGTGGGGGTGTCTCATTTTAAAATCATTTTCTGTAGGCTGTTGTATAAACTGAGGAACTGAAGTGTCTAAATAAAGAGGATCCACTGAAATGAACTCACTAATGTAAACCCTTTGTAATTTGAGTAAAAAAATAAAGACTAGCTCTAAAGTTAAATCCCTCAGAACAAAAACAAAGTGAGCTCCCCAGACAAATAATGGGGATCGGTTATTGTCTGTTAGATATGTGTGTTCACAGCCCCCCCTTTTTTTTTGTCTGTCTACTGACTGGTCGTCTGAACAAGCTGCTTCTTCCTCATCATCACCGAGACATACTGGCAACACTCTTCAGAGGAGAGCAGTTACGGTCTGTTCAAAAGATCTCTGGATTTGTTGCAAGGTGCTATTTTGAGAAAAAAAAAGTTGCTAAAGGGGTTTCAAACTTCACAAAAACTTTTAAGAAAATAAAAGTCACTATGTCTGAACGCAAGTAAGTCAAAAGTAAGCAAGTTAAAGTTATTTGTAAAGCACTTTTCACAGTCTCAAAGTGCTTTGCAAGGTCGTTATACACCAAACAACACAAAAAATACAGTGAAATAAAGTGACTTACCGAGTCAAGTATTTCAAAAAAGTGCAAAACTAAACACACAGTACATATTGAAACTCAAATAGCCGCCACGTGGTTACATGCTTTCTGGAACTTCTCAAATTGCAGTTACACTTAACAGCTATGTCAGTCCAGGCTTATGTGGATCATGCTGAAACGAGCAACAAAACATGGATGCTTCACGCAGCCAACATTAGTGTCACCAATTCAGTATCTGTCCAAATGTCTCCCCTTTTGTTCCGTGGTTATGCCGTTGAATTATGGCCAGAAAAGTGTTTTGCGGAATATAACTGTGTCACATTGAAGCTGGCCACAGACCTTTTGGATACAAGATGTTATCCATTATCATTTTATCCTGTTGGACATTTGTGATAACTTTTGTCATAGTAAGCGTATGAATTCATGGCCAAAAACATGTTTTGTGAGGTCACGGTGACCATGACCTTTGACCTGTGAACACCAAAATCTAATCAGTTCATGGAAGAGTCCAAACAGACATTTTTTGCCAAATTTGAAGAAACTCCCTAAAAGCGTTTTTGAGAATTTGCGTGCACAAGAATGGGAGAGACAAAGCAGAAGACGAAATCCTCAGGACATGGCTTTCACCAGCACAGAAGCATAAAAACACGACACACAACAAGAATACACAACTCATAAATAAAATGCTGACTTGGTGCATACAGGTCACCCAAACAGCTATCTTAACAGATATGTGTTTAGCTGCCTTTTAAAAGAAACTGCAGTGTGGTGTGTGATATCAGAGACTATTTTTACAGCGCCTGCCCACAGACATTGGACCAGTCAAATTTCAGTGCAGTCACTGTCTATTGGGAACAAATTTTATGGCCTCAGAGTGACCCTAACACGAGGGGAGCTACCATGGCATACAAAACCGAAATAAATTGAAATTATTCTTTTCGGCAATTACAGCTTTGATAAAAATTACATAGACTGCACAAGTCAGAACAAGTGCTAAGGATATATAAAGATTTCTGAAAAAAACACAATTGTAATTTCAGTTTGACTTTAGAGCAGCTCTTCAGAAGTGAAAAGCTGCTTTGTTGCGATACGACCTTCACTGATAATCACTGATGCAATATTGAAATATGGACATATAGAGAATGCTTAAAGCCTTTCACAAAAGATGTAAGAAGTAGCTGTAAAGCATGCCAAACGGCAATTTCTTTTCTCCTTAGTAAGTTCTTTTTGAGGATGGATGATTCAGTGTAATCTATCTTCCATTTTTAAAATCATAAGCTAAGGTATCCTTTCTTACTATGAAATTTATTACATTTTGCTTCTGTAGGGGATTGGGCTCTGACCTGATTAATTTTTATAGCGAGGGTCTAATCCTGTTTTTATGAGGAGGAGAAAAAAGATGATATGGAATCCCTTGGTAGCTCTGTCGTCTGAAAGGCCAGATATGTATGCTCCCGTAACAAAGATGAATATTTCGCCTGATGAATTTAACACAACTTGGGTTGTATTATCTCCATTTGTTTACTCTCAGTCTTTGTTGAAATGTCTGCAGGATTTCATGCTGTGTTGATTTGATATTACACTGTCTTGCTCACACTGTGCCGGGGAGCCTCAGTGAACATCGTTAAAAGCTGCACCAGTTGATGCTGGTATTAGAGGAGACACTGGTATACCCTTGTCTTCTTCCACACTGAGCACCTTTTGCCCTTCAAGTCTCTTCTTCTCTGTGATTTTACTCTTCCTCTATTATCCCGATCCTCTCTTCATTTTCTTTCTCTGCACTTGCACTCCTTGTCTCGCCTCCTCTCCTCTCTCCTCTCCTCTCTGGCTCTGCTAATTCAACGCCATGTCTGACTGGGCCTATTTCCCCCTGCTTCTCATAACAAGACCATGATGGACCTTATCACTCCTGTCAGTCAAACTCCCTGACAGCTAGTCTCTCTGTTTTTTTTCCCCCCCTTATTCAATTTCGCGCTCTTTCCCTGTGTCTGGCTGTCCCTCTGTCTGCCTCCCCTCCCTCTCTCTTCTTTCCTCCCCTCCCTCCTCTATGATGACCAGGAGAATATGCTCGCCTGCAATCCATCTGTCCCGCTGATAAAGACGTTAGCAGTGATGGGTGTAGCACCAGGCACAGGGCAGCAGGGCCCTGTCAGTGCCGGTCTGTCTCGGGGGATGGCTAACGGGTGTCACGGATTAGTCCAGGCCTTGCATGATTGCTTCACTAGCTCTGAGATACACACAGTGCTTACCCTGGGTGATACGGTGGTGCAGTTGGCCAGAAATCTCTGTCACAAAGAGGAAGGGATGGGAAAGGATTTTGTGCACTGTATGTTAGGTAAGGGGGACGTTACGAAGGACGAAGGTACATGTGTGTTTGTGTATGTGTGTGTGTGTGTGTGTGTGTGTGTGAGTGGATGTTATTTGGCACATAAATGCAATGTCCTTGAAACTTTTGCAATCTGAAATTTCATTATGTTGGTCAGCCCGCACTTTTCCACCGGACAAAGAGTCAGATTTAAAGACTAAAAATGATCCCTGGCTAAAGTATTTCTGATCCTCGTGTAAAATCGTATTTGCACACCTTTGCAGTTATGCTTCAGTCTTCCTTTGCTCAGTTATTTAATCATCTGGTATTGGATAAGTGTGCATGCGTGAGGTCATTTTTATTACTTGAAGACAAGCAAGTGTGCTGCATGAAACAGGTAATCCATGAAGGATACAGTATTACCAGGTAATTTTATTCAGAAGTGGGGAATAGCGTGATACCTCTTGACACCCCCAGTCTCGAAGATAAAGAGTGAAGAAGCACTAGAAATAAGTGTGAAAGACCACTTGAAGTTGCAACAGGCATGCCGTTCTGCAATTGTGAAGTTCGCTCAGAAGAATGTTAATGTGTCAGAAACCACAAGGCCGGCTGAATGTCTCCAGACAGGCTCACAATGGGCTTATTCAAAAAGGCTGCAAGCTTGTCACAGTTTTTTGTTTTCTCAAACGAACTGGCCACTGATTTCTGGTGCGACATTGAGGATATGATCTAATATGTTAGGTTTGCTGGCTATATTTGATTTTATGTGATAACATTCTTTCCTTTGTATTTCATGTATTTAATTATGCGTGTATGTACTGACACAACAGTGAATCTCTACAAGGCACAGGACGTTTGATTTGTTAGTCAAAAACCGGGACTGTATTGAAACACTTAAATGGACATGACTGTAATAATTATGCATGCTTCAAATTAACTGGGGTTCAGCACCCTGTGGTAGTACCTCCTGCTTTGTTGCTACAAACACAATTGGCAGTGTTTGTGCGTGGGAAGCCAGCCAAGGATCATGTCCTTGTTGCTGCGTTAGGGACTCCTACAGCATGGTTTTGACACCATACATCATGTGGGTCACACATGTCTGACCCCAGGCCAACAGCAGAGCAGAAATGGACATTCAAAATGTAAGAAAAAGGAAGGACAGAAAACAAACAAACAAATCACAGAGACAGTTTTCTCCCCTTCCTAGCCATTGTCAAGGTAAAGCTGGGGTAGGCAGAAGTCAAAAAAAAAAAAAAAAACCCTCCTCCTGCAGCTCCCCCCTCTCCTCTCTTTGTCCGAAGCCCCTCCCACCAGACGACCACAGGCATTTGCAGACACTTCATAATAACCCAGTGCTTCCCATACATTGATTTATTTAATAGTATTTCATTATAGAGTTGCCCGCAGCACATTTGTTGAGTTGCTCCTTGCTCCACTCTCTGTTTATCAGACCACAAATGAGACAAGAATTAGCTAGCCAGTCACCCCCATGGCCTCTTCACCTCGCTCTCCGCCGCTGTGGACCTCTGCCTCAGGAGGAGAGCAGGCACCAGACTGGAAGATGAACCTTTGTTATGGCTCAAACTCCCCCCCAGCATAAGGTGTCACAGTGGGCTGGTGGCCAGCAGCAGCGCCAGGTCTAACCTGTTAGGTGATCCAGCAATGAGTCAGGGCTGTCCAGTGCCCTGGAGCAGGGGTTTGTGCTGCCTGGATTCATGTTGCTGTGACTGCTGACTGGGGGTCCATCTCTAGTCTAGTTGGAGTGCTGCTGTGATCAGAGTTGGGCAAGTTACTTAAAAATGTAATGCATTACATATTCCTAGTGACCTTCATTTAAACGTCATAAGTTACTTTACAATATTCTGTGTAGAGTCTTGCGTCACTTATTATACTACTTTCAGCAAAATGACCTCAGAAGTAGACAATGACTAGGCACTATTAATGGAAGAGGGTCATGTTGTTTCATAGCAGGTAGTCAAAGCACAGAGAGCTAAAGTTTATTGCATCTCATTAACGCACAAATCCATTAGTGTGGGATATTGTATCGCCTAATGAAGCTTCTCTTCCAGACCACAGATCAGGTCCATTCACGTAGTGGTTACCACATTATCATAAATTCACCTCTTGTATTAACAACAGTGTGATGATATAAAACAATTAAATGGCCTAGACCTTTCCTACTAACCGAATAGCCTGGGACAAAAGGTTCGGGCAGGCAGAAAGGAATCAAAGTCTGATCAGTTATGAGACAAACAAATAAACACTTAGAATAGCACAACCAACGGTTGGTATGCAAGTGCCACGTTACTTTTGTACCATGTTATCCCCAACACTGGCGGTGATGTACCATTTTGCTTTTTGCAGGCTGCTTAAGGGCCCATCCACATGAAGCCTTGTCAGGATGAATTCGCCAAAGTTTTTAACCGGTTCGGCCTTTCATCCATCCGAAATCGTATCTTTTTGAAGCGGGGTTCCAGTGAGCATAAATCTGAAGATGCCGCCTTTGCCTCTTCGTGTGTCCAGCCAATGCGCAACTTTTGGCTGGCAATGATGTCATAGCCCCACCTCTCCAACCTCTGACTTAACCCCGGCAGGAAGCCGTTGGCTTTGTAATCCAGCGTGACTCGAAGCAGCAGCTTGACTTCGTCGTCAGTCCAAACCAAAGTCCAAAGTTTTCCCTTGTGTTGGAATTCGTTTTCACCATCTTCTTCTTGTGCTTGTTCTGAATCTTCTTCTTCTTCCGTGTGTATACACCGCGCGTCTTCTTCTCCAGTTCAGAACTGCATTCTCTGATTTTTAGTCGCGCGCCATCTCCTGGCTGGCATAGATACTGCAGCCTTTTTATACGATTTCAGTGGCTTGAACCGGCTTCATTTTGACGTCTGCACTCTTGAAGTCGGCGCCATGTTTACAGAACACTATTTCAATCCGATCATTTTATTTGGTGGTCTCAAAAAGACTAGTGTTCGTGTGGATATAGCCTAAGACACTGAACCCCAAATTGCTCCTGATGACGCTTCCATCGATGTCCATTACATACTTGTGGTTGTGTTTTGAATGCCAGCTGTGTAGCTTTAAATTTTAAAAGGTGGGAAGTTTTAAAGATGAGCATTTTCAAGGTCTTTCTGCTCACAGCGAGTCATGGTGAGCAGTTTAGCAGTCTATTTGTGGTGGTAGATGTACGAAGTTAAAATAAACAACGGAAATTCTTACTTTCACTGGGGAGCACGCAGACAGAAAGCAGCTGAAAGTACAGTAGGAGTGGACTGTCAGATAGTTGGATACAAAGAAGAGGTTACAAAAACTCCTCCAGGTAGATCTCTCCAGTCCGACCATCGTAGAAGGACTGTCAAAGGCTATCTCATGTAATGCATCTGCTGTGACATTTGAATTGCTGTCAATGTTTTTGAAGCACATGGTTGTTTAATACACCCTGTGCCTGCATTCCTTGAAGATTTTTTTTTTTTAACTCAGCTGCATTGACAAATATGAGGACTGTCATGTTCCCCGAAGGTAGAAAAGCTGCTTTGCTGAATGTCAGATTCATCGAAAATCTATCTTTAGAAGCAGCCTGAGCAGAAGCTGTTCAAATTTAATAAAGACACAGGTAAGCTCATTAACTCCCCAGGCACACTTACTGTATGCAGGATTAAAGCCAGGGGGAAGGGTAAAAAGCGAGTGGGGGGGTTAGACGGAGAGGTAAGTTGCCAATCCTATACACAGTGTCTGTGTATAGGATTGTGTGGGAAGATGAGTGATCGTGTGCACCTGGTTTCATTTCAGCCTCATGCTGGTACAATGAAATCGGTGCCTTTTTGCAGATTTGCCGTCTGTCTACACGTCGTTCTGCCGAGAGTTAAGCTGCTTTTGAAAGCATAAAAAGGAAGGACAAGTGGCTGCTAGGAAATGTACATGATTCCCGTTAAAGTCAGGGGGATTTCTTTCTAAATTTGACTTTTACATCTGTGACGTCGACCTCGGTATTTTCTCATTACAAAGGGGGCTAGAAAAACTAAATGAGTGCATGGCTTCATCATGGAAAGTTTGAAGAGTTTTTTATGAAATGTTAAAGGTGCCACAACATTTTTAAATTTCTGTATGTCTCTTTTCCAGGATTGAGTGTTAGGATTTACCCTCTTATAGTAGACAGCTTACACTGCTCTCTAAGAACTGCCTTGAAAGGATGAAAAAAGTATTGAATAAGAAGAGATGGACTCCGAAAAAGGGATAAAAATGCTCAGAAAGATCTGGCGGAAAAGAAACCAACACGCCCAGGAACACACACATTTCAAATGCCTCGCTAGCAGCGCCACCCTGCTGTGATGTGGCAATGGAGCAAATGCTACTCTGAGGCAAAATAGCCTTGTCTCGGGAGGTTTAATGTGATGGGCCACTGTTATGTGCGTTCCCTTACAGAGAAAATGTTTGGGGCAGCGGGGACGTGTCACAAAGTACTTTCCATTAGGACAAACGAACAGCTGCTCAACTGTCTGTCTGGCTGCCTGTCAGTGTAGCCCCTAACTGCCATCTGTATTCATAACACAATCTGACAGACATCCAGGAGTAAAATAAGTTGATCTTCATTTGCCTCTGCTCGTGCCCGTATGTGTGTATATGATGCTGTGTATTATCTACCAAAATATGTTCAGTATGTGTGCTTGCTTGACTGTAATTACATGCAGATGTTTATTTCATATGTCTGTGGGCGGCAGAACAAGATAGAAAAAAACTGATAAATTTGATGGTTTGTAGCAGCCAGTATCAAACTCAAAACAACCACTTTTTTACTTGCTCTTGAGCCTGATTCATGTTTGTCTCTGTCTGTCTTTCTTATTCACATGTTTTTCTTTATCCGTGTTTTGGCCACAGCTCTGCACACAGCAGTCAAGAAGAAAAGGGTCTTGGTCAGTGGATTGTAAAAGGCAAACAATGCCAGCTGGCAATGAAAGACAAATTAAAAGCCTGTATAAGAAATAGGAGGCAATTTCCATAGTAGTGTTAATGAGGCAGAGAGCATTTAGTGTTACTCGGTAAAGCTGACAGATGTGTATACTCTTCCAAGGCCTCACATCTCTTTCTCGGGCCCTTTGCCAGAATTTCAGGCTTCCTTTGCACCCCCATCTGTTGGAGGAAAGATACATTGAATGTTGTTGACAGTGTTGAGATGCAGGTTTCGTGGTGTTACGTTGTGTTTGCGGAAATCAACCAGCTGTTTCACTTTGGTTTGCAGATGTTTTCCTCCTTTAGGTTGCTTTGAGGTTTAGTGTAGTTACATAGCATCCACTCAGCATCCCACAGTAAATGAGCAAGTTATTGGGTGCCCGTGTTCGACAAATGTCTGGCCATGGTGCTCTCCCCATTTCGAAAACATCAGGTCAGCTTATTAAAATGTAATTAAGTTGTTGTTGATTTTATTCTATTACTTGGTTTCTGGAGCTGGTTCTGTAAATGATAAAATGCAATAGTGCTTTATGGGTCAGACAAACTACATATTTTGTTGTACGACAGGCAATTTATTTATCAATACCAGCTATTATTGAAAATTGACCAGGGTTCCTGCAGATCCTTAAAAAGTCTTAAAAGTATTACATCTGATTTTGACAATTTAAGGCCATAAGAGGTCTTAAAAAGTCTTATTATTACTTGTGAGAAGTCTCAAATTTTGAGATGAAACTTAGACTAACAGAGACGTGTCTGAACACTTAATCAAATCTACCTATTACTGTATCTAGTTACATGATTAGTTATATGATTTTATTACTTTATTACTTGGTCACAAGTAACGACATCAAGGG
>JAPZEB010000023.1:626601-640608 GCA_029783705.1 Chaetodon striatus | reverse complement strand
GACACATAGAGACAGACAACCATTCACACTCACATTCACACCTACAGACAATTTAGAGTCACCAATTAACCTGCATGACTTTGGACTGTGGGAGGAAGCTGGAGTACCTGGAGAAAACCCATGCTAACACAGGAAGAGGATCAAACCCCCCCTACCCTGGGTTCGAACCAGGAACCCTCTTGGCAACAATGCTACCCACTGCACCCCCGGGCTGCCCTTGAACCAGGTGTCTTATTTATAGCAGTATCCATTACAAACATAACATTTTGACCATAGCTTGACCAAGGCTTTTGCCTCTGCCATCTTCTTATATCACAGCAGTTTTGTTTTTTTTTCTGTTGTTTTAGGGTGGTATAGTGGTTTGCACTGTCGCCTCACGGCAAGAGGGATTTGAGTCCACCAGCCAGCAGGGGGCCCTCTATGTGGAGCATGTTGTCTCCGTGTCAGCTTTGGTTTTTACCGGGGCTCCAGCTTTCTCCCGCAGTCCAAAGACATGCGGATTAGTTTAACTGGTGACTTTAAACTGCCCATAGGTGTGAATGGTTGTCTGTCTCTATGTGTCAGCCCTGTGATAGTCTGCCGACCTGTCCAGGGTGTAGCCTGCCTCTCGCCCAATGTCAGCTGGGATAGGCTCCAGTCCTCCCATGACCCGAGACAGATAATATTTTGTTTTTCATTATTTTCAATATGTATGATTTTTTTTTTTTTTCCGCAGGCCAGTGTGAGCCCATTTAAATACAGAACAGATCAAGTCACTGATCTTATTTAAATGGGTCGAGTTGCATCGAAATAGATTTAGAGATATTTGTGGATGGGTAAGTTCTGGCATTGAGCTTTGAGGTTATTGGTTGGGCACATGATTGCAAAACTGGACCCACGCAGGACTCTGACTGACACCTCAGATGACACCACCACAGACTAAACAGAGCCAAGAAAAGACAGGGAGGAGCTGGCGATAGGAAGTGGGGAGAATTCATTTTCATTGCACACTTATTCACAGTTCCAGCCTCATGTGTCCCTGTCTTATCTCCATTCTCTATCCCTATTCTTATCTCGCTCTCCCTGCTCTGCACCCCTCCCTCTTTCTTTCCTCCGCTTCGCACTTTACTAGCTGCGAATTTGGATGAAGTGTACAGTCGTTACGGCCAAACACAAGTCGGCACAACCCCTGTACTTTTACTGCGCGTCTTTTGATTGATGTCCTCGTATCTATTGCTCACACACACTCAGCAGCTCTAAGATAGAAACACACTATTAGCATTGGCTCTGTGCCGTCTTCTTTCTCTCAGTAAGTTAGACTCCAATCACTGGAAGATCTTGCTGGCAGGAGAGAGAGAATAAAGTGATAGAGAGACAGATAAAGACAGTAAGATAAAGTAAGAGCCAACAGAAAGTGAGGACAGAAAGAAAAAGTCAGAGAAATGAGGAGAAGAGAAGGGGGTAGCGCAAGAAATGCATAATAGGTTTTCCTGTAATATGCTGTCATTGCCATCCAAGTGTATGAGTGTACACTTGTCTAAGTTGCAGTGCACTGCAGAAATCTGAAAGTGGGGAACACTGACACTTAAAATAGCAAGACTAAGCTCTTATGTGGTGCTGGTGGTGTGTGTGTGTTTGTCTGTAAAGGGGGGAGTATAAGTGAGGCAAATAGAGTTTCATAGGAGTACAAAACAGTCAGCTTTTCAAGTAACCAAACAGAGCAGAGGTATATGACCTTCTTCTCTCTTTATACACACTTACTTACAAACATTTAAATATTCAAATTGGTTGCATTTCCCTTTGCCTCAGAGAGTTGGAATCATTATGCTTTAAAGCCTAGTTGAAACACCTGGGAATCACATGTTGCGCTGGTGTTGTTTGACACTGATCTTTGTCTCATTATGCATCACTATCTCCTCCTTACTGCTGGGCATTTTAATCAGCCAAACAGTAGTCTAGCTTCCAGCCTTTCCGGCACCCCTACCTGTATTCAGCATGTACCTTTGAACAACTTACAATTGCTTGAAAATGAAGTGATGCCTGCAACACCCTGATATAGGTGTGTGGATAATAAACTTTATCAAAGACAGGATGTTTTTCACCCAATGGTATTTGATTATTAAAGCGAGCTTAAAAGCAAAGTAAAAATCACACAAGAACTAAAAGTAAAACAGTAATACAAATACTGGCATATATTTTGCATTATCTTCATGTTATGTAAAGCTTACTTTGACCACCAAAATCACCTCACAGCTCCCTGGAGTAGGGTCCAGGCTCTAAGGCGGAGAACCAATGCTTCGCTGTCCCAAATTAATTTACCTCTTAAAGTCAGTATATGCATGGCCTGACCAGCCGTCCTAGATTGTTATGGCTGTTTTGTGAAACTTAATGATGGCGATTCGCAGAGGGAGCTGAGGGCATGAATATCCATCAACCCCCCTGGGGAAACCCACACTGGCTCAGCAGAAAAACAGGCTCAGTTTTAAGGGAGAGATGGATGCATTCAGTGTATGCTCTGGGAGTTTCATGTGGACTCTAATCCGATCTGATCTGCTCTGGATGTTTGACGAGGGAGCTGTGTCAAAATGACCTACAAAATCCAGAAGTGATTCATATACCTGCAAATGTCTTCTGACATATCATTTTATGAGTAAGGAGTAGTTAAAGTTGCTCTAATCGATATTTCTCCTGTGAACAACGGGTCAGTTGAGTATAATTCACTCATAGTGACAAACCCACAGAGAGTTTTGATTAATTCTGCGGTTCCCCTCAACTCTTCCGAACATTTCATCATCTTTCAGCTCATTGTTTTGGTTTTGTGGCCTACAACTTTATAAGTTCAGTTCAATTTCAGTGCACTCATCAATTTTGTTGCGTACCAACTTTAAGCTGCCTGCTCAACACCAAATATGTACAAAGTTAGTGACTAGCTCGTGCACACTGTGAAGCATTTAGCATCTAACACTGATCGTTTTGTTACAGTGCAATGTTCTTCTAAGGAACCTTGGCTCCTGCCATTCATGTAGATGCCACTTTAAATGCTACACCCATCCTAACGACATGACAGATCAAGTACACACCCCTACTAGCAACAACACTCCCTGATGGAAGTGCGCGCCCGAGACAGGACAGTGCACTATGCCACACCACAAAAAGTGTTTAGGAATGGCTCAGCAGATGTGACTTCAAGAAGTTCAAGGCATCAACCTGGCCTCCAAAATCCCCAGATCCCAATCTGATAGAACATCCCTTGGGCATGCCGGTACCTTACCTCACAAACTACAGGACTCAACGTATCTGTCGACAACACCTTAGTGCCAGAGGACACCCCTAGAGGTCCTGTCTCCATGCCTCAACAGGTCAGAGGCTCCACCGTAGATTGAACAAAGGACCTCTGGGGTTCCAGCTTGTCCCACAGATGCTTGATCAGATTAGGATCCAGGCAATGTGAAAGCTAGGTCAATGCCTTGAGCTCTTTGTCACATTCCTTGGGCTATTCCTGGGCAGATTCTGCAGTTGGGCATGGTGCATTGCCTTGCTGGGGGGCCACTGTCATCAGGGGTACTGCTGCAATGAGTGGGGGTACTTGGTCAATAACAATGTTTAGGTGGGCACAGTGCGTAAAGTGGCATCCACATGAATGCCAGTACTAAAGGTTTCCCAGCAGAACATTAAATTGTAATGAAATGATCAATAATATTTACTTCACCTGCCAGTGGTTGTAGTGTTTTGGTTGATTAGTGTATATGTGTGTGTGATTTCAGCTTGTTCTAGAGTTCTGCCCCCAAGTGGAAAAAAATGGATTGATACTAGGATTGATAAGTGTAAGCAACTTAAAATACTTGATTTGGGTCTAGAAAAAAAAATGTTATTTATAATTAAAGGGCCAATCCACAGATTTTACACATGAAGTTTAGCGTACTCGACATGCATAGCATTACTCAGCCTGTGCGAGCAGTTAATGTAATAATGTCGTCAAGGGTTCTACAGGGAGCTTTCTAAAGCCTAAAAAACCCTGATGATGTCATTGTGATGTCATCAGGGTTATCTTGAATTAGGTTTGCGAAATCTTAATATGATGTGTAAAGAATACCTGTATTTAATTTAATGTCCGTCAGGATTGTTTATTTGTTTAGTATATTTTTGTAGTTTATGTTGCTACTCTGGTTTCTGGTCTCATTTTTTTTATCTGTATCTTGTAAGCTTTTTTGTGCCTAACATTTATGCATGATGTAATAATAAAATTAAATCAGATCTTTAACAGAAAGCCCACATTACAGCCTGGAAGTATGGTGTTGAAGAAAGTATTTTCTTTCCAGGAAAAAGGCAGGGTATAATGAAAAGCACTTATGCGTTGCATAATGGGAAATGTAGGATCCAGTCTTTTTGAAGCTTAACCTAAACTATGGACTTAAAGTTAGATTGCTGCCTCTGCTGCTTTGATTTCAGTCATCATAAATCTGTCTCTGGTAAGTTCCCAAACTTTTTTAACTGCAGGACGAAATCACTGGAGCACCCTTTAAGAAAGATTTGCGTCATGCAAGTAGGGGGCCAATGCAGACTGTGATCTTTTGTGTCGAGGTCACACACTTTGTGTAGCGATAAGCCGCCTGACGATCTACTCAAGACTTTTGGGAATGATGTACCGGCATCACACATCTCTGCCTTATTGATGATCCTTAGTTACATGAGCACAAGACGATCTCTTGTCAGGATAACATTGACATACATGTAGATTGTTCCACGCATTTTAGCTAACAGATTTAATGAGTTCTACATGTTATGTGATATGTATATAGGAAATAAAATACTTGATTTTAAAATTTGTTGAGCTCACATTAGCTGTCACATTTTGATCATTCAGTATTGTAGTTAATGACACAAGAATGAGCGCATCAAAATAGACAAAAACAACAGGAGGAGCAAACAACATACTGCATGATGGGAAATTAATGAATCAAATTTAAAATCACTTTAGTGTTTAACTTTTTGTGTTAGAGAAGGGAATTGTCTAACTCAACTTGTCCAAAGTAGATTTGTTTAACCCCATTAGACATCCATCATTCATATTAGTTTATACTGACAATCCAGCAAACCTGAGTGCATTTCAGAGAGGACTCAAACAACCACACTGTATTACTACTACTTAGAGGAGATGCCAGCAACATATATTTTTTAAAAGAAAACAAACAAGAGCAATAATCAGCATTTATGCAAAGAGTCTTCCTTTACAGCGCTCGCTACTCAGCTTTTATCTTCTCTCTAAATTAGCTCCTGCCATTATCTTATTCTGTGTATCCCACCCACACCTGCTATTGACACAAAAACACACACAGATGCATACAGTGTATGCCAAAACTGTGATCCTGACGTAACTCGATTATGAGTGGGTGTTAAGCCTCCTTTTCTCTCCTGCTCCCAGATCCCTTTGAGTTGTCTGGGAAAACTGAGGAACAAGGCTCTGATCAGAGTTAGAAAGAGCTCATCTGTCTCAGCACATCCACACAAGCGACAGTGAAGCTCTGCTCTCAGATAAGAACTTACGAATTAGCTGTCAAAATGAATTATTTACACCCTTAATGTGGATTGGTTGAGACTGCTGTTTTAGTTTTATCAAACATCACTTTGTGCCAGGCTTTTGTAGTTTTTATATTACTTTTTTTGTTTGTTTGTTTGTTTGTTTTTGGCTTGCAGCATATTCTTCTTATTGAATACTGGCAAAATACCAGTCCCTCTGCATGCTTACATGTTTTTAACAAGGTAAGAAAAATTTGCAAGTCCATGTGGTTTTCCTGAATTATAGTAATTTCAACTTGAAGCTGAGGTAGCCAATTTCATTTTGGTATTACTGGGCAAAAATCCCATAATAAACTTTGAGTTTATTTTAATTCAAGTGGATTGAGACAAAATTAGACTCCTGCACCTCCTCTTGGCTCTGTGTTTAGGTTTCAAAAATCAAGCCTGTGACAGGAGACCTCAGCCAGTCGTAAGTCATTTCAGAGAGAAGGCGTTCCTGTTGGCTGCTCTTCAAAAGCAGATGTGTGTGCAAGTCCCTTCATAAAAGCCTGATTCAATGGTGGAGAGTCCTTCAGAGCAAGTTGCTATTTCAGCATTGGCTGCCAATGTAAAACACTTGTCAATATCAGCCAAGCGTTTTAGAGATGGAGATAAAGTGTTGCTAATACTTTAGCCATCTGCTTACCTGAGCTTCATGTTTCGTTTATGAAGCTTATGCATCAAAGCTACAACCTCGAATCACAGTGTGTCCTCAGCCTCACTCAAAGATGGGAGGAAAGCTGGCAGCAGCTCTGAATACTGACCCCCAGTCTGCAGCAACAAAAATCCAGCCATCGCAAACCCCAGCTCAAGGAGGCCTAACAGCCCTGACTCTCAAATGACTTGGCAAACTTTCTGTTGCTGTTGTTACAAAGGCTAGACCTAGTGCTGCTGCTGGCCCCAGCCGGCTGTGACAACCCCTGCTGGGGGTTTGCGCCAGCTGAATTTAAGCCGCCACAGCCGCCAACTGAAGGAAGGTCCTAGGGTGGCTAGCTAGCTAGCTTTATTTATTTTTCTGCCTACCCTAGCTAACTTGGATCATTTCACTTCGACTCATAATTTTAACCAACACTTTGTTTTTTATAAACACTTAAAAGAAGGCTTCAGATAATGTATTGTAAAAGGCTCTGTAGGTTGGTATCATATCACGTCTCTGATCCTGGATCACCTCTAATGAGACACCTTACTGTCAGACAGATGCGCTAGACTCCTGCCAACCCTGACCCGGCTCCTCTGTGTCCTCTTATGGGCAATCCCATATCAAAACCTACACCCTTATACACACAGATGCACATGCACACACAACCCCTGATTGTGCTCTGATGCCAGCTAAAGCAGCGTAGAGTAGTCCCTAAGGGTGTAGCTCTGCAGACCAGTGCAAAGAGCAATATAACAGCCTGCTTGCTCTAACATTGGGGTCACAGTGTGTGCCTCATGACACGGCACTTTCTGCCACTCAAGCAAAAATCTGGACAAATCACTTTGCTGTCTTGAGAATAATTTCACAGTGCAAGCAAAACATACATGCCACATTTTTGCTTTAAACTGTGTATTTCACGTTTTGCTTGCTTTTGTGCGTGCATGTTTGAAGTGGATGTGTGTATTTGCGGCTAAATGAGGACATGTGTGATCATTGTGTTTGTGCGCTGTCTCATTTGTTGACTGATTTGTTTGGGCCTTCTCTGGTTTTGGAGATAACCACGTCTACCCAGATATGAATATTCCTAATGGCTTTTTAATGTCTTTCTAATTTGCCCTTTAAAGGGCTCTAATGGACTGTCCCCATGTTTGCACATGGAGGAGGAACAGTGGATCTGACTCGTTTAGTGGTTACCTTTGAGCCTGCACTAAAGCAGACGGAAGCATTACACCTCTTCAGGACTTCTACTGTAGGAAGAAACATAATAGCCTTATATTTTACTCAGCAGTCTGCGTTGCTCATTGTATTTAGCTGCCAGCTATGGAATATCCCACGCGTCTGAAAGAGGTTCCCATGCAGGATTTGCGTTTTAGAGTGTGTGAGTTTATGTGGAATGAAAATGAACATTTAAGGGAAGATTTTAGGGATGAATACATGCTGGCTGGGCTGCTCTGCTGATTTCCAGACTTCAAACCCTGGTTAACATGGAGGGATTTTTGCTTCACTCTGACAGATGTGGCAGGGCATAAAATATCAAAATGTGGTACTGTGTATTACACAGCACATTTCTTTGAAATTGTTGTTGTTGTTGTTGCTGTTATTGGTCTAGATTTACTGTGACAGTGATTGGGTTTCCTGGCTAAAATATCAATTTTTGTATTTGAGACACATCAATAGATATCCAACTTTCGCTATTTACTTAAATTTGGTTTTTTAATTTGGTTATTTGAGTATTTTAAGAGGTGAAATATCCATCAAAGTCTTCTCTTTTAAACAAACAGAGCCAGTGATTTAATCCTGTAAAAAAAAAAAACTGAATGAAGCTGTTTCACTTCAAAAATCTGTGTTTTTGTGATACTGTTCAACCCATTGTGGAGGGGTTACCTACTGTGGCTGACACAAATACACAAAATGCCTGTGTAGAGCCAGTGTTTGGTTTGTCCATTCTGGGCTGCTGTTGAAACATAGCAGTGCAACATGGCAGACTACATGGATGAGTAATTGCTCCCTATGTAGAAATAACTGGCTCATTCCAAGGTAACTAAAACATAACAACTCTTATTTTTAGATGATTATACACTCAAGAAAACATATTTTATTCCATTTATTTCCAATATATTCCCCTAAATCCTACACACTAGACCCTTAAAGGAATAGCTGGATATTTTGGGAAATGCACCTATTCATGAAAGTCAGATGAGAAGATTGATACTACTTTCATGTATGTTCAGTAAATATGAAGCTACAGCCAGCAGCTGGTTATCTTATCCTAGCACAAGACTAGAGGCAGCACTGGTGTCATCATGATGTTGCTTGGCAGCAATAGTGTAGTCTAGTATACAGCAGAAATAAATGTGCCTGCATATAACCCACTGTAAAACCACGTCATTCTTTTGCTTCAGTTTTTTTGTACGGATTAAACAAGTGAGACGTAACATGTTAATTAGTGAGATGTCTTGTGTGATAAGCTAAGCTAATCTGCCCACCAACAACAATGAAAACATTTTTTTCATATACATTATGGACAACCCCTAAACCCCCCTCCATCTTATATATGTCCCTCCCAATGTTGAAACGAAACCTACGGCCTTGTGCTCTAGTTAATATGTGTGTGTGTGTCTCTGTGTCACAATGTGGTCATGATGAAACAATGATGTAACAGTGTGTGTGTGTTTGATAGTGAAGCCAGAGGAGTGAGACATATGGAGGTTAATAATCTGTGAGCATGGCTCTGTTTTATTGAAGGAGTCGGCCTTCTGTCGGCATATGTGTGGAAAGAGAGCATGAAATATGATATATGCGTCATTATTAATAGTGCATTTAACCTCGCAGCAGTGCCGTCTTTTGTTACAGTGGAACATATGTGTTGTTTAACAGTAGTAATCACCGGCAGGGAAAGTGTGTGTGAGTGAGAGTGAGAGGGGAAAGGTGTGAGCAGGGGTTGATTGCGAAGCCATTTCCCAAGGCTTTGTCGCGCTCTGTTAGCTGAAGAGCTCCATTTCAAAGACAATTTGTCTACTGCTGAGCACTTTGGCAAAGAGTGGCCTTGTGGTAAAGAAAGTCTGTAGTCTTGTGTGTCTGTATGTGTGTGTTTGAAAAACTTTTAGCTTCCTTTGGGTGCCTTTTTTGCAGCCATGATGCTCACAGATCAAGATTTTGTGTAAAGGTTTATATGTACAGGCAGTATATACTTGTGTGCACATATTTCTGCATGTGTAGGCTGTAGGAAAGTAGTGCACCAGAACTCCTAAATCAATCACTTGTGACATTAACACAGATGCAAGCCCATTCCAATCACCATCTACCAGCCATCAGTGGCTGGCTGAGTGGCCACATTAGCAGGGTCGTGATCCGCTCTTCGGCTCATTTTCAAGGAGATGCCAGCTTGGCCATTCGCCCGCAAAATTTTTGGAGAGGTCGTCCATCATCTTCAAATCTCAGCCCTGCAGGATCTACGGCTGCTGCAGCTGCTGCCGCGGTCACCTACACATGCATGCGCACAGGGGTAGAGCCTACGCACAGGAAATCACTCAGGGCCCACTTTTTACACCTTTTTCTTGTTCTCTCAGCACCTTTTTAACAGGTTGTTATTATAATAGACCATAATAGACCTGCACTTTCTTTAACTGAAGAAAAATCTTAGATAAGCTTTTAATCGAAATGTTGGGTTTTTTTTGGCGTCTGTGGCATACCCTCATCAGCTGCACCAAATATTATTCTTTAGTTCAACAAATCCTTTTTTCTCCAGAACAGTGACAAAAAAGTAAACATTTTAAAGATATTTAGGGCCTGAGCACAATGCAGTGAGAGAGGCGTGAAAGAAGCCATCTATGTCAAACAGGAATGACATTCGTTGAACAGAGGAGGTTGCTTACGACACCATTTATCACCCACTTAGAATACAGTATTGGGATCCCTTCCCAGATGACTCAATACCCATTCCCACCTGGACTCATCTAACCCTAATGACACACAAGATGTGATGTCAAACATCTGAAGATGTTTGACATCACAATTTACCCAAAGCTTGAGTTTTTGTCAAGCTGTGTCACCGTGGCGAGGCATCGAATTTCTATGTTTCATCACCAAACAGGAAGTGGTTTGTAACTCCAGTATACATAGTCCAATGTGTCTCAAACTTAAGATGTTTGATGACAGTCCCGCCATGAACACATCTACATGCCAATAATTAGTTTTAGTCATAGCACCCCCTTCTGGCAACAAGAAATGACACGTTTTATGTGTTCATTTACTTCTCCTAGCAGGTTGACCAGAGCCACCTTAATTCTGCCTGGAAAATTCTCAAGATCTTTATGATGCTTTCTGATGAAAATCAGTTTTCGTCAATTGGCATTGCCATGGCGTGGTGTCCATTTTGTATGTTTAACCATACAAGGAAGTTGTGAATCCCAGCCCCATGGCATCTACATGCCAAAATCAAGTAATGGTCATAACGCCTTCCACTGGCAACAGGAAATTACATGGTTTATACTTTGACATATTCCTCCCAGAAGGGGGACCAGTTTCACCTCAAATTTGGTCAGCGTAGGTGCAAGACCTTGATGATGCTACCTTGTGATGATTGTGAGTTTACATCATACAATGTTACCATGACAACACCATATTCCCCAACCAAAGAGGACGTTGTTGTGACTTCCATATACCTTGTCCAGTCTGCAACAAATTTCTTTTGTTTTAAAAGGCTTAAGGCCTGAAGGCATCAACATGCAAATCAGGTGTCATGGTGACTGCACCACCTGTTGTTAACAGGAAATAAGACTTACTAGACAGTTATCTTTTGATTTACATGGTGTACTCTACAATTGATTCACAGCAACATGATGTAAAATTACTGTTTTCTCCAGCACTACTAACTGAACAAAGCAGTCTAAAATGCGAAATAGGTCATTTCAGCGCCCACGCTTTAGAAGGATATACCGTCTCACACCTGCATGCTGTGTCTGACTTTCACAGAAATGAAAAGCCGCATCAGCCGGCGTCCTGCCAGCACCCCCGATGGGCGCGAAGGTGCGAGGGCCCGATCATTGCTGCTTGCAGCTTTAATTTAGTCTTAGACTTTTTAGCACCATCTCTTAGCTCAGCCTGGGACACCCACACACACGCAAGCTCACACACATACACACCTGCGCAGATGCCTTTTAGAATCTTCTATAAAATGAAGAACAATGATAATGACAATCAGTGTTGTTTTTCACATTCTTTTTTCATGTAATTGTTAGCTGCTTTTGTTGCTCACAGGCACAACATGTTTAGGTCAAAGCAAGACAAATGATTACATCTGATGTATCCATATTTCATGTACATATTTCAAGAGAAATGGCATTTATTCACTTGGGCAGCCAGATTCCATATGCCACATGTCATAAAAATGTATAATTGTATTGTATTATCTTTCAAAAGAGGAATATTTTTGGAGCTAGAGTCAGGAATTCAGAGATATACACTGTATAAAACAAATAAGGAGTATTCAGATGCCTGTGTTTTCTGCTGTTGTGTCTATGCAGCTGTCTGTCTATTGATGCATGGAACATATATACAGTACATATAGGAGCAAAACAAACTGGAAATACATATTTTTTTCCAAGATGGAGTGTATAGTTGATGTTCTGGTGCTTGTATGGTCACAACTTCTTACTGTACTTATTTTTATCAACTTTCTTCAAGGTATGCTATCCTCCGAGACCCAGCAGGCTGGCTGAGTGTGAACCCAGTCAAAGGAATTGTCAACACTTCAGCCCCGCTGGACCGAGAGTCTCCTTATGTCCATGACAATAAATACACAGCGGTCTTCATCGCCACAGATAACGGTGAGTTATAGACTCCCCACTGCATGAAAATGACAGAAGATAATTAGACATAAAAAGTATGTGGTGTATTTTATAAAGCGTTCAGATAAATAAATATCCATTTTGCTACCTTCCCACTGATATAATGCAACAGTAATTGGCAGCTAGGAAATAAAAGGCTTTGAAATTACTGTCCCAAATTGTTTCCTGGTAGATATTTCCCAGGAAACAAGCATTTGACGCATGAAAAGTGACAAAGGTTTGTTTTGAACAAATCAATGAAGAATTGGATTGTTGGTAGGGACAGTGATAGCCCCAGTGGATAAAGAGCAAAACATAGAAAAACTGCAATAAAAAAATCAAATAGAAACAATATTAAAGTCCTTTTTAACTGTTAATTAAAAGTGTAACCACCATAGCATTAAACATGTCGTCAAAATATATATTACATTTACTTAAACTACCGCTCAAATAAACATTCTAAGGTGTTAAATGTGTTTTAAGGATGTTATTATGTTTAAGATTTTTCCTTATATAGTGGCAGCAAGCCAACCAGGCTTCACACAATAGATTTATTCACACTTGCACTATACAAAGAATTCCTCTTGGGTGATGAGCGTCAGTGCAGAATCACTGCAGCAAACATAAAAAAGTAGAAACAAAGCCTGCCTCTGCATATAAGCACAGTTCACTCTTGGAACGGACTCACCCTGTCGGTTCGTTTCACCTGGCCACAGTGAAACTGTCATTATCCCGTGGTGACAATGGGATGGCCTTAAGTGGCGCTGCTTCTAACAGACCATATGGTCGCTGGTTGGCAGTGTCAGTGAAGCTGCTGCTCTGAGACTTTCTGAGGCACAGATGAAAGTGTCGAGAGCCCCGGCGCGTCTCTCCTTTTTCTCTTTGCTTCTCTCTTTCTATGTCTCGCTGTCTCTTTGTCCCTCTCTTTCACTGTCTCTCGCCCTCTCCCTATCAATCTATCTGGTCTCCTGTGCTCAGGGAGATTCTGACAGATCCATTAGAGGAACTGAGAGATTCTATTAGTAGGCAGCAGAATAGCACTGTTGTGCTGGGGAATTCTCCAGCCTCAGAAAGATGAGCATTGAAAGAGGAGTAATGATGGGGCAGGAGGAGAAGGTGGAGGAGGTGGAAGGGTCGAAGGGAGAAGAGAAAGGAAGGGACATAAGAGGTGATAACAGGAAAAAGATATAAAGCCGAGGAAGTGGATAAGGAATGGTTGGAGAAGAAGAGAAATAGTGAAGATTATGAGTGGACAGCGCAGGGGCTAAGATTAGTGTTGGAGTCAGCAGAGAATACACCGTAAATAGTGAAAGTGTATCCTACAATTTCACATTTTTGTAAAGGTTTCAAGTCAGTGTTATGCATCTGTTAAATAGTTTAATATTTTTTGGAAATACACTTATTTGTTTTCTTGCAGAGAATTAGATAAGAAGATTGATATCACTCTCGTGTTTGTATGGTTAGTATTCATACCACCAGCGGCTGGTTAGCCTAACTTAGCACAAAGACTTGAAACAGAGGGTATGAGCTAGCCTGACAGTGTCTGAAGGTAACAAAATCCACCTACCAGCAGCTTTTAAGCTCACTAATTGAAATATTAATGTCAAAAAATGAGATAGCCCTGTCACATATCAATATTTATCATTGACATATCATGGACTTTCCACATCAAGATACGTTGTGCAAGGTACCCTGGGTGTGTTGGTTGTTGACACTCTGGGATGCTGTGACAAGTTCTGCCTGTAACATGCATCGTGTGTTTTCAAAATACACTTCCATACATTTTCACAGGAAATGTACAGTTTGCATACAGTCTCCTTTAAAATAAACATACAATGCCAGTACAACACTGTGAATTGACTTCTGGGTGCCGTTAACAATGGCGGCAACCAGTCGCTTATCGTGCTGTCGTGAAAGGACAGCTTTTTCATCTGTGTCTGACGCTGGAAGTCACTGACCAAGCGCTGGATTTCATTTACTTCAGAGTGAGACTGGGTTGGACCT
>JAPZEB010000023.1:576202-597910 GCA_029783705.1 Chaetodon striatus | reverse complement strand
CAACATGTTCACTGTCAATGTATTCTATTTTATTCACCTTAATATCTCCCGCTGGCAACACGTTTCTTTATGATTGTATTCAGCACAACCATGAAAACACTTGGTTAAGTTAAGGAAATGATTGTAAATCCTGAAAAAGTCAGTCTTGTCATTTTACAGTCTGAAGCACTGTAAAGCCTACGGGGACAAATAACCCTAACTCTAAAGCCACATAAAGAAGATGTTGGCCAGTCATAAGCCTGAAAAAAATTACCCGAATAGTAGTGATCTCCTCGGTACATTCTGACGCTTCTGTTTCTCAATACAGTTGAAAAGTAACTGTACGTTTTTGTGTAAACAAGCACGTCGTCTTGTTTTTGATGCGTCATATAGTTTCTGAACATCTTCACTCCGGACGGAGTTTTGCAAATGGTCAATTTTCAGTGACCTAAAACTCAAGGAAACATTTTTACCAGACATTATGTCCAGAGAGATTTAAATCTGTTAGATATTAACAGATTTTCCTGATCAAAAAATGGATAATGGAAAGCCGATGTGCAGTAGTGCTGATTACGAAGCTGCTTGCTGTGTGAAAGAAACAGAGAAGGTGGAAGGTGGACTATTGCACAAAGTTTCTCTAAGTTATGAATATCTAACACAGAGCACTGCTTTGTCACTTAATGACCTGCCCACCTGAAATCCATGATATTTTCTAACAGGCTGGGTCGACCTGCACATTTCTACGGTATCCATGTGGATTAGGCCCAAGCTTCCTAATAATCCTAACCAGTGGCTCACACAGTGGGCACCACGGCACCCTGGGGTGGCGATGGCACCAAGTGAACTCAAACCAGGGGGAAAAAATCACAATGAAGGGATACCATGGTTTAAAGTTAAATCTGAACACAACAACATGTGGGGTGCATGATGTGAGCCCCTGTCTTTACTGTTGTAGTCAATGTGACTTCTGTGCA
Source organism: Chaetodon striatus (assembly GCA_029783705.1). Classification (NCBI taxonomy): domain Eukaryota; kingdom Metazoa; phylum Chordata; class Actinopteri; order Chaetodontiformes; family Chaetodontidae; genus Chaetodon; species Chaetodon striatus. The sequence goes on along the minus strand of JAPZEB010000023.1, from coordinate 596,957 downwards.
GAATAAGGATGTCACACTTCCTGTACGGAAAAAGCAAGTCATGCCAGCAAATTTAATCTAAACAGTAATTACATTTCATTGGCAAACCAAAGAAGACTGTTTGTTCTTTGTGTATGAAACATTTAGTTAAATAACACAAGACAAGAACTACAGTTGTTCTTTGCATCCTTTAGAGGTCATCTAATCTACAATCTCTGCTGCAGTTAGTATTTTATGTGTGTGTGTGTGTGTGTAATGTTTTCCTGTTTATCTGTGTGTTGATGTGTTTCTGAGTGAAGTTCGAGTGGAGAGAAAAAATGACTGTAAACAGAAAATGCCATCTTAACAAGTACTTCAGTTCCATATTCCATCCTAGAAATCGCATATTCCTTAAAACAACTGAAGTGATTCACATTCATATATTTTCTACAAACTCAAACACCACACAAAGAGGCAAATTAGTCTGAGAGTCTCCCTGAAATGACACTTGAATCAAGAGAATTGATGAAACAAGTTGATTTTGGTTGAAGAGAAAGATCGTCTCTCTCCCACTGACAGATTTTCTCTCGTTGCGTGTATCTCCCTGGAAGCCAAAAGAATTTAAATGATGTGTGGGTTGTGAAGCCTGCTTGTTAATATGGTGGGGAACTGTACTATTGCTGTCACCGGCCTCAGACGGATTTCACCTTTCCATCCTCATGCCTCAAACCTCCGCACTTTTTCCACCAACTCTTTCAGCAGTGCTCAGCTTAGCAACACAAGGTAGAGCTATGTCCTCGCTGGCTTTCTGTCCTAGCTCTCAGCCATATAGCACTCCACTGGGGTTCCTTTTCAGCCCCTTAAATAATGTATGTAACCCTGCAGGACTGAGAGGGAGGGCGAGCGTGTGCCCGTGTGAGCAGAGTGCCAAAATATACTGTGTCTTCTAATGCTTACGAGACCTTTGTTTGCTGTTGCAGGATTGGCAGCTAAATCCCAGGGCTTTGCAGGGGCCTACTTTCACTCCCCTCCATTGTAAGCCTTTCTTTTGTGATCAATGTGCCATAGACTCTCACACACATCCACTACACAGATATATATACACGCACACACACACAGATTACCATAAAGTAAGGAACAATTACGGTATTATCCTACAGAGGAAAATGCTCGCAGATATATAAAGACAAACACACATACACACTCAGATTCAGGGTCTTAAACGTCCATGTGAAAGCATCCATTGTTCACCTGAGATAAGACTTCCTAATTGGCAAACTAAATGCAGTCAATACCTGCTCCCATAGGCTGCAGATGCACACAAAAAGGACGGCTTCTCATAAGAATGATTCTTAATTTTAGAAGTAATTACAAAGAGGAAATGCTCCGCTTCCGCTGGTTGCACCGCTCACAGGTAGCAAACCAACACAGATGACCACACTGCCCCCTATCAGTGCACATGTGAACTGATGTGCACTGTACAGTGCATGCACTATCTCCCTGCAGCAGCCTCACTGTTGCTCAAAATGAAATCCTCAAAGTTGATGATGTGTGGCTGGAGGCAATAACCGTCCAGGTTGGACAGTATGCAAATGTGTGTATTTTACACATATGGGTGGTGTGGACATCGCTGGACTTTTGAGATTAATATGTTGTTGCCTATAGTCATGTGTGTGAATGTTGCTCACTGTATGAGGGATGTGAAATAGGATGATAAAATGAAAATCTCTGAGGGAGCGCATGCTGATGCTCTTACCTGTATTTCTACTTCCTCTCTCACATACACACACATATGCACAGTCATTTCATCCTACACTGCATCACTTCACCCCGCATGTGCCCAATTTAGGAAGGTCTACCAGCTCAAGCTCGCCTGCTAAAATCTCCTCCATGCAGGATTACGGGCTTCAGCTGCAGATTTGTCTGCAGTTGTAATGCACTGCAGAGAACTGCTTCTCTCTGTGTTTCTCTGTAATTTCGGCAAGAGTAATAATGCAATTCCAAGAGTAAAGGGGAAAGAGAGAGTGAGAGGGCGGAGTAAAAACAAAGCATTTACCATTAAACACAACAAACAGCTCCCAGCACAGATGCCACTAATTTACCTCCATCCTCCCGGGGGTTTTAGTCCACACTATTCCTCCTCTCTGATCCCTCGCTTTGCTCTGACAGCCACTTTTCCTCTTCCTTCTCCAGCTCTACACTAATCCCCTCCCAGCTATAGAGACAGGATGTTTAGGGGCTTATTTACTCTTGTAAAAAAAATATGGCTTTTTCACAGCTTCCTTTGGAGAGACCTAGCGTCAGAGTGACGTGCATGGTGGATGGGTTGTTTCTGTGATCAGATCAAGCTGTCCAGGGTTATTGATCTTTGAACTGTGATATAAACTGTAGGGTATTTGAAGAGGTGCATTGGTTCTTAAGAGAAAAACCTGTAATCAACTAAGCTATCACTCCACAGTGCTGAACATTTAGACGCCTTAACACACTACAGTGTGAGCTATTGATGAAATAGCTAGTGACAAGTAAAGTCTTCCACTAGTTAAAAATTAGCAATGGTTTTGATCTAACTGATAAAATACCCATTTCTGCTCCCAAATTACCTCATGTCAATGTGTCATTTTTCCTTTCTAAGAACGAAAAAAGTCGTCAGATTTTCTCTGAAGATATATGAATTATTTGTTGATCATTAGCAAGTGATGCTTAAAGGCATCATAAATTGTTTATGGATATAAAGTTGTTGCACCACACTGCACTCATGTTTTACTCATGTATTATTAATGATTTGTTGGTACATCTGTTAAACAGTTATACAAGGACTTTTTCAGCCCAATTCGAAGTTGCCAAAAATAAAAGCGTGGAAACATTTATATTATTATGTATCTTGCTGACAACAAGATGAAGTTACTTGACTGTGAACATTTGACTTCTGTACACAGCCTGGTGATGTCATGTAGAAATATGAGCCTTTGTAGCTGTTGAATACAGACCTCTCTCACAGCTCACATTTAGACTCAGTAAAATACAGGTGCATCTAATAAGAATAAGCCTGCTGTGTAACAATTACATGTTTCAGTCGTGTTTCACGGGGACACTTAAGTGAAATGTCACCATCATAAATGTGCTTTTTGGGTCATCAAATGTCAACATATTCACTGTGAAAAAGTTCTATTAAAGGTCCACTGTGGAGGATTTAGAGGCATCAACAGGTGGCAACATCTGAGGCTGAAAATGAAGCCAATGCCAAAGTGCCAAAAACTGCAGCTCTTTGACCGGGAGGCAAATCCCTATAGACCCCAGTGTTAAAAATCCCAACATTACAGCAGAAATAAACATGTTCACAGCCTGGTAATAAAAACAGTTTTGGTCTCTATGGCTAATTTCAACATTTATGACAACTGTGCAGGGGTGGATTTTTATTTACATTTATATTTCTTTAATGCTTAAATTTAAGTGTATTTAAGGGTGTGGCTGCTTGAGTGACAGACTGTCCTCGGCCATCAGTTCTGGTTAAAAAAAACAAGATGGCGACGACCCCAATGTCCATTATTTATACAGTCTATGGGCATCATTTTGTAGGCGTGGTAGATAATATTCATATCTATGTTTTCATTGTTTTATAATTATCTGAAAATAAGAGTAGCTGTGTTTTCTTTACCTTAGATGTGACATAAAATGAGCTGCTGCTGCTTCCAGCTGCAGCGCTCTGGGTCAATACTTTTGGAAAGCCAATTTTAAAAGTGTTGTTCCTATTAGTCAACCAAAAATATAGGAAATATAGTCCAGGTTAAAAAACAAAGTTACCCTTTATATCTTTGGGGAAACATTTTGCTTTCCTGTTGAGAAGTATGACATCTAAAAGCACATGTAATGTCTACATATGGAGTAGTTCCTCTCCTACACAGTCCGCCATGTTTTCTCACATGCTTGGCACACATAGGAAGTGTCAGTTCTGCAATCTCACCGCTAGATGCCCCTAAATCCTACACACTAGACCTTTAAACTTTACTAATCATTGGCCTCCAGTTCTGCTCATCACTATAAGACAACAAATGTTCAAGTTATAATCTGTAAGACTTCATTGGTTAATATGGTAACACCAGTGGTTACTGGTGAGAACAGCAAGGGCAGTTCAAAACTACGCATCCCATAATTCTGAGGGAAGAGGGAGTTCCTCAGGCAGAACTATTCAGAGGAGCAACTGGTAAATCTGTTTATAGTCACAAGCAAACTCACATTGTTTCAGTAAAGAAGTCAATTATTGGCTTTTTCCCAATGTGCCACGAGCAACCCCTAAATTGACTTCATGCTGCACGTATGTGAAGGTAATTTTAATACCAGATTAGAATGGTGGAGTCTGCTCCTAACAATGAAAACTACTAGTAATAACAGAATATAGATCTGTTAAATGGTCTTTGCCATTGGTTATTATAGTATTATAACTTAAAATAAATAGTGAATGTTTAAGTTGAACAATGCGTTTTTAATTATGGTTGTGCAAAATAAACAGTGCAGTCGAGTGCAGTGATTTGACACAATCTATGATCCCAAATGTTAATAACAGAGTCACTCCAACATCAGAAGTCAAAACATAGGATTAGAGTTAGTGATGCTCTAACATTTTGTGTACATAAGTACTGTACATAAACGCAAAGGTACAAAGACATCTGTATTTTCAATTATGATCCACTGATCTTTTAAAGTTGGTCTCTGATTACAGTGTATGTTTATATATGATATATGTTAAGATATGTGTTATAATGCACATAACTATACATGTATTAACAACATGAAATAATGTAAAATAATTCCAGTTAAGTTAAGATTATCATGCAAAAATATTTTTTTATATTTTTGATATCATTAACTCATTCATCATTAAATTCTGAGGTGGTAAGGCTCATTAACTTTCATTATAATCACTGTTACCCTGACAGGATCTCTGCCTTTCTCTATAATGTTTCTTCTTCATGCTGCAGTGCCGCTGTTTTCGTCTGGCAGCCGTGACATACCTGAGCTAATCAACTGTCACCCTCCTCTCCTCTCAGCAATTAGAAAAGGCTGGAAAACGGTTACTGTTCCCTCCAGTGTCCTATTTGATTCTGCCTCGCCTCCCGCAGCTTGTTAAATTTACATTTTACGCATTAAGCTGAAGCTTTTACCCAGAGAGACTTACAATAAGTGGAGATGGTAAGATAAGTCAACATCAGTGAATCGCTGTGATACTCCATTAGGTCATTCGTATACATGGCGAAAAAAGGGTTTCAGTCAAAGTGTGTTCCTTTCTGTCTGGTGTCGTGAAATGGAAATAGGCTCATTTTCTGGCGCAGGTAGCCGTTCTTTATGTAGTGTTGAAACAGGAGAGTGACAGAGAAGGTTGTTTATAGGACCTTTAGGTTGCTTATTCTGTGTATATGGGACCTTTTCCCAGCAGTAGCCGGATGTAAGGACATTACGTTGTGTGATAAATGTAACATTCATATGTTGCATTCAAGGTGTATGTGTGTGCGTCCATGTTTGAAAGTTTTATATAGATCACCGACCACAGCAACAAATGTATGTAAAGAAGAAATGTTCTGGAGCATTATAAAATCTTCCCTCTGTGAGTCTCTATAGGAGCACAGCGTGATATTGCAGCTAATTCTGCTACCTGTAACATAAAGTGACTCATTCATAACTCAGGTATAGTGATTATATTCCGTTCATCCCTCTTTCTCGCTCCCTCTTCTTCCTTCCTAATTCTCTCTTTCATCTGTTCCTGACCTATGAGTTCATAGCCTGTGTCTGCGCGGGAGCTGAGGTGAATTGATTCGGCAATGTATTTTCATGTCAAGGCCTTGACTTTTTAGCCAGAGGGGGAGAATTGCCTCTTTTATACCCAGCTCTTCATGTGAGGTGAAACAGGGCTGCCAGAGTCTCATTAGATTTGCAAAAACCAATATCTAAGGCTCGAGTGCCTTCGAGTGTTTCTCGACTTTTATTTCCTTTTTGGGGGGAACGCTTAGTCCTGAGTGTTATGAAAGTGAGGGGGGGGTGGTTGGAAGAAAAACAATGGCGAAAGAAAATCAATCAGCCCCACCCCCACTCGTTCCATACCCTCCAACCTATTAGGTATTCACCCCCATTCAGGCACGCTTCGATCGCTTCAGAATTTTTTGAAGTGTACAGTCCAATTCATTTCAGAATGTCTGGGAAAATTATAGTTCACATTCCTCAAGACCGCTCCCTAATCTCGTGTAGAGAAAGAGAGATGTGGAGGGAGAGGGGGGCAGAGATGGGGGAGGATAAAGACAGAAAAAAAAGACAGAAAGACATATTGGCATGTCAGCAGTCGAAACGCATGATGAGTTTGTCTCACTGATACTGACTGCCAACTTATTAAACAAAGCACACACGAGCTGTGACCACAACAGTGAGAGCAACAGTGCAGCCCACTCATGCGCTCACAATAGAAACGCAGAAAGCATAATGCAACGGTAAACCCTTTAGAAACAAACACTGGCTATGACAAATTGCCACCTACAAATTGGTTGTTTTACACCACATTTTTGCTGCATGCATTTTACTAGATTAGCAGTAAAAGGCAAGGCTTAAAGGTAAGCCTGTTAAGTAAGGCAGAATGCTTATGGCACACCTGATCTGTTCCTCGCAGTAACCACTGCATCTGTGTGCTGAAGAGTTGTACTTACACTGTACTTAAACACAGTCACAGTCTTTAGTGTATAATGGTGTAGCAAAGCAGTGTCAGGTCACTCTTTCTTTGCTACACAATTTACCGTAAATTATATATTACATGTGTCCTGCAACTTTCATCCTGTGAAGGCTACTGAAATGACCTAACGTGCATAATCACATCACAGATTTTGTACAGTCTTATGGGGGCGAAGAACTTGGTAGGGATGGTAGAAACATGTCCCTACCAATATTTAGTGACTACTTAATTGTCACTAGCAATAACTAAAAAAAAAATTGAAATATAACTATCGCTGTCCGTCCCTGTCTAGTCAGTGGTCCACAAAGGGGTTTACGAATCACATTTTCATCGGTAGTCCCGCCTCCCAATATCGCTAATAGAATTAACTTTGCTGTTTCATGTTAAGGTGCGAGAGGCCGCTTCCGTCAACCAGATGTACATCCTCTGATAGGTAGCTCTGTGTCGCCTCCTACTGAAAAGCTTGGAGAAGCGGTTGTGAGCTGCCCTTTATTTGAGGAAATTAAGTTAACATTTGTGTGGACAATGAGTCGCACGACGGTGAGATTTATGTCTGATCAGAAGTGTTGTCAGTTTGTTTCAGTTTCCCACCTCTAATTAACAGCAGGAAATGGCCACTTACCTAAACTTTGTCTCATCCAGAGACTAGCTGATGCCATTGGCATTAGCCAGGGGGGACCCTTTGAAATACACAAACAAATAAATAAATAATCCAGAGACAGTCCCAAACAGAGTTAGGTGTCTTAGTCTTAAGGCAATATTACCTTATCTGCATAATGCATATCTGCATTACGACTTAATTCTCATAATATTACAACTTTTGTCTCAAAATCTCACAGATGTGGTCGATATGTTTTAAATGTGTGGAAAGTTTCCAACATAGACTTAAAATCAAAGAAGTTATAATTAATGTGAATAGGTGCCGCATGTATTTAAAGAGAGTGAATCATGCCTGCACGACATTAAATTAGAAATGTTGATCTACGGGGGAATACATATTTAAAAGCAATAAAGCGTGCTTGAGAGCAATGCTGCATTATATTCCATTATATCTTTATATCCAGTACTGTCAGCTGCTGCTTGAATATTGTGTTTTTCTTAAATGAAGACATGTCAGCCATAAAAGGAGTACATAGAAATAAAGTGTAAAGTGATGCTCAAAACTTCCCAGTGACATTTGCTAATTATTTACATTATTAAATAATTGTTGTTTTTTTTAAGTGTCGGGTCAGATGTGTCGACAATGTTTCATATTGTCTGTTTCACGCTTTACTCAAAATGGATTATTATTGAGCTTATGTAAGCTTTGTCAATTTATTAAGTAAGCTACCATAAAAATTCTATTAATAGTCCGGGCTATTATTTGCTTAAATCACTGAAATCAACAGGCTCATATTTGGGACATGCCTTTAATTTCTTTCACACAAAACTGTTGCTTAGCAAAGATTGGGAAATGCTGTCAAATTGTTTATTTAAACCAATATGAATATTACTTGTTTAAAAGTTAGGCTTCAGATAACATATGAATTATAAATCACTCATTTAATCTAGCTAGGACAGACAGCACATCAGAGAGAGAGGGTTAATTTTTATGAAAACCATTTGGATTCTTTTGATCCAAGGACTTTTATGGACTGAAGGAATATGAGTAACTTACAAGGTAATCGAGGAATGGACACGTAATTAAAGGTTCTTCTAGGTCCGAAGAACTTCTATAAAATACAAATAAACTGCTTGGCAACCAGACCAGGCTTCTAATTGAGACAGGCCTTTATTTGTCACAATGTGTAGCCAAGGGACAAGGCATTTAACTGAAGTTACATGGTACGTACATAACAGTTACACCTGGTAGTTACCATGTGGAAATATTTAGCAGCAATATTTCCTATGTGGGTGGTAGTTTGTGAGGTGCAACCCTTTATCATTTAGTAAATGGTGCAGGTGCAACCATCTACTAAATCTGCCACATAAAGCATGTGTGTTGTTTCCTCACAACCATCCAAAATGCATCAATTAGTGGCTTATTACCAAACAGCCTACTGTAGCTTTGATACTACACAGCAGTCAGTGCATGTTAACCAGCTCTGGGGATGGTATAAATAATGAAAACTAAGAATTTTATTGCTGTAGTAGTTATATACGTACATTTAATATAATACATACAATATAAAAATTAATTTTTACAGAATCCGTGCACTGTGTTCATCTTAAGAACAAAAGGTCACAAGCATATGAATGACCTGAAATGCCCTCTTCCTCTCCAAAGTGCGCTTGTGAAGTATGTAGTAAATGTAGTGAAGTGCTCATATCCACGGTGTAATTTGAATTTAGTAGAAGCAAAGCGACCTTGTCATGAACTTGCAGTGAACAGTATGGTAGCAACTAAACCTGCATGTATAACCGTTTCAATGGTTTTTAATTTAGTTTGACTGCTTGACTCCTACTTTGTCCTAAAGTAGAGTTTAAGGACATTTTAGAAGCCCAGGGCGCCCCATCCAACCCAATCATATCAGAAAACAGATAAAAAAGGAGACAGGAAAAAAATAAGAGGATGAAGAATGAGAAAAATGGCGAGCAGCGAGGAGGGTTTCTGTCGAATGCTCAGGCATCTCCAAACATGTCAGAAATAGGGAGCAGACTTGGAGGAGATGGCTGGCAGAGAGGCAATCAATAAACTCTCACATTTCATACTGCAGTGTCTGTGTGTGTGAGTACATGAGCCTGCTGTGTGTATTTACGTAACTGCATTTGTGCTTGCACCAAATTTCGAATCAGCTCATTGTAAGCAACTCTACCAGGCTGATGAGACAAACTGTCACATTACCAGAGAACATACCCTACCCTGCGCTTTTTTCATTCAAAACTCTGCATCACAAGGCAAAACACAGCATCAGTCCAGATTTACATATGTTCTGTGATGTTTTAAAGCTCACAGGTTCCTGTAAAAGATCATGCCGCATGAATTGAAACAGATTCTCCCCTCAGAAATGAGTGGCAGGGTCAATACGGGCTAATTTGTTAAACACATGGCCATATTTTGTGCTTTTAAGCTGTCCTCAGCACCATAAACTGCACTCATTCTGAAGTAAAAAGTTAAGTATTCTACCAGTACATGTCAGTAGCCAATTAATCTTCACTGTAGCCACTCCAGAAAGTGTCTCTTGATGGCATGATAAATCAAAAGCTCAGTTCACTTCTCTGCTCTCTTAAGTTTGGAGAGAGTTGCTTGTGTTCAGCCATATTGATTGAACTGTCCAGGATGTTGAGGTAGGTACACGCTGACACAGTTTCAGGGTGGACTTTCACATTAAAGCCAATTACTTGGTTGCTACAGCCTGAAGGTGGACTAAGAGTGAACCATTATAACTTCTTTGTTCTGTCCTTACTGAATCTTTAATGATGCGATACCATCACCTGTCCTGTGTAATTGATTGCAATTGATCAGGTTCAGTGATGACCTTTACTTTACAGTATCTCCTCTTTTTTTTCCTTCCTTTCCCACACATGCCTCCCCTCCCCTTTTTCTATTTCATCCCCTTTCCTCTTCTGTCTTCTCCCCTGCTTTCATCTCCTCTCCCTCCAGGCCTGTAGATTCTGCTGAAACCTCCCGTAGTCCTTTTTGCAACACTGAAAAGCAACGACTTATCTCCCCCACGCAACCCAGGCTTAGGAGAGAAGAAGAAGAAGACGAAAAAGAAGATGAAGAAGCGAGAAGAAGTCTTCTCACCGCGACAAATCAAACAAGAAAATACACACAATCCCCACTGGCACAACTGCTGTACAACACCACTCTGCGTTTTTTTTGTTTTTTTTTTTTAATCTCTCACTTATCCTCTTGCCGCCCTCGTCTCCTTTGCTTCATCTTTACTTTCCTTGTGGCGTATGTCCTTCCCTACTTCAGTTTTCTCTCATCTCATCTCCTCACGTTTTCCTCACTCTGTTTGACGTTGTTTTTTCTCTATCTTTCCTCTCCCATGTGCACTTTCTCCACCATCGATTATTCTATTTCTCTTTTTACAGTTTTCATTGTATTTCATTTTGGCAGCGCACCATTACACTGGCAGACAAACATTGGGTGTTAGCAGCGTTCATGGCAATATGCCACATCCGTAGGAGATACTTGAAACAACATGTATATTGATATTGTAACAAAACAAAAGCTATAAATCAATTTCGTATTGGACCTCACTTTAAACCTCTGGTCTTTTCCCACAGTTCACCCGAAACCTCTCGCTCCATTCCAATTTTCCTTTTTCTCCTCCTTCCCTCTTTATTTCTCTCATAGCTACCTCTATTGCTCTGTTTTCTTTCCCCCCCTTGCTCCATCCTTGCTTCCCACACCCTCAACGTGCATATGCATCATCCCACTATCTATCTGCCTCTCCTTCCCCATCTCACCCGTCTATCTATCGACCTCTCTCTGTCTCGGCGGGCCAGGGAACACTGCGAAGGCTGAGCTACTGTCCTGGTCGGGGGAAGAGCATTGACTTTTTGATGTGTTCCTTTCTTTTCTCGTCACAGACTGTGTTTGATCTTGTTTCCCTCTTTAAGCGGAGAGAACAAAGCCTGTTTCTTTGTCTGCAGTGGTTGTGGTCTTTTAGGACAAGGTGGTAGCCATAAGCCTTCAAAGTCAGAAACTCTCTGGAGTCGTTTCTTCGATTTGCTTCTGTTTTTATTGCATTAGTTGTCATGGAGTGGAAAACAGTATATCTTTATAGTAACGGTGTAAACCTTAAAAAAAAAAGTACTATTATATAAATATTTTATTTTTTACAATTGTATAAATATACAGTATTGATTAACTTATGTACTTTGATTGCAAGTTCTTTTGTCAACCACACAGTGCGTAAATAAAAAAGAGGAAACCTTTTTTCTGTGAATTTTAGGCACTATTTCTAATGCTATTGATGTGTTGACTATTTTATTGTAACATCATTTTTGTTTTTTGTTTTTTTTTTATAATTTTGAAATCTGTGATTAATTGCAGAATCAGGAGTCTTGTTTTGATGGCTGCCATGTGTTTAGGTTCGATTTTGTCTCCCGTCAATTCTGCCCTCTCCTGTTCTCTCTCCTTCTGTCATTACAAGTCACACGAAGATGTGTAAGAAGAAAACAAAGGCTGTGGCTTTGGTGGATAGTTTCGCTTTTTTTCTCTTGCGCTCATCAAAAGAACGTAGCGTGTATGGGTTTGTGTGGAGGACCACCTTAAAGAAAAAGATGACATTTTGAATGAGTTACGTCTGTCTTTTGCACTAATTTAATAAAGCCGTTACTGAAAATTCCCACAATGCTGTTCTGCAAATTGTGTGTGTTTACTGATTGGCCATTTGATCTCTGGTGGAAGGAGCTGTGGACACATGTACATATTTAAGTGTTAGCATGTGTAAATATCATTTATATTTTTGCATTTCTGCATCTAAAGAAGAAGATTTGCTTTCTTGCTGCAAGTTAGACTAAAAGATACCACCCTCGTACTTGTCCTTTAAATATGAAGCCACAGCCAGGAGAAGCTTGACTTAACCTAGCTTAGCATAGCGACTGGAGACAAGGTAAAACAGCCAGGCTAGCTCTGTCCAAAGGTTTTTTTTAAATCTGCCTACTACCACATCAAACGGTGCTTTCAGACAGTAAGCAGTCACCGTAGCTGCCCCCCAGCAACTTCAATGTTCTGTATTGAATCAGCCGCAGCAGGACAACTTGCTTGCTGCTGAAGGCTATCTTGGATCCTACCAGCCTGTACACCACAGGCTGCTGCTATCCACCCAGTATAATTTCATCGAGTGGGTTATATAGAGGGGGTTCTAGCTTTGAACAGAGGACACAGTTTGCAATATGACGTGATCATCATGGGAAGTTTTGCTAACTAGTATCATGTATTGTTTGTTGTCCCAGACCTGATAATCAGATGTTGCTACAATACAGTTTCTGTTTATTGATCTTTTCTGCTGATGAACAGGTGTGTAATGAAGGGAACTGGAATACAGTATTAACTCATCTATCGAGTCACTGTGGTTTCTGTGGTTGCCATGGTCACACAGCAAGCCGTTGCAGTAAGTTGAAAAAGTTGAACTATAAGGGCAGCGCCAGCAACTGCCTACTTAAAGGGCCGTATCTCGTGTTTTATTCCAGCTGAAAACACCAGGCCCTCCTCAGGGAACACCTAGCTAGGAGAGCTTGAGGTTGATTTGTAGGCGCAGCGTTTTCTTCAGCTGAGGTGCTTTGGTCGCATGTCGTTGCTATGATACAGAATATCCACGGAAGTCAAATGTGTTGGCACAAGGCAAAGTACTCTGGTTGTAGGGAAGGCTGAAGCACGTAGGGAGAGAGGATGGACCCGCCAGTATATGTTGGTTCATGAGAGGAAATCTACATTAATATATACAAATATAGTATACTAACATATTTCTCCTCCACTGTTGTTGTTCAGCACTTTGATGTAATTATTGGTCTTTGTGGTATTTGCTTTTTCTCCACAGTGATTAAACAAAAAAGGGTAAAAAGTGACAGTGACAAGCACAGTCTTTTACTCAAAGTTTACAATTTTTCAACTCTTGGCACTCAGCACAGAATAGATGCTTAGCAACTCATCAAGCTGCTGTCATCTGTAGTGTTGCATAAATACACAGTGCTCCTACTGCAAAGACTTAAATACGCCAGCCTCAGGAGGAAACACTTTGGTAAACATGGCCCCTAAAGTTCTAAAGTCACAAAGACGGCAGGAAGTCACTGCTCCCTGCCAAGAAGTAGTCATGCACATAACCTCCTGTAAAACCATTCTATGGTTTTAAAAAAATAAGATATAAAGTGTTGATTAAAGAGCTTTGGAGGTGCCTGTAGGGAAATTTCCCTCTATCCTTAATCAAAGCCAGGCTTTTTCCAGTCTTTATGCAAAGCTAAGCTAACCAGCAACTGGCTGTAGTCTTATATTCAACAGACAAATATAAGAGTGGTATCAATACTCCCATCTCACTCTGGGCAAGAATGCGAATAAGTGTATTTCCCCAAATGTCAAACAATTCCCTTTAGGCAGTCACAGATAGAGAGAGGGATAGAAATGCTACTCTACAGATCAGAGACATGGAGGACAACAAAGACCACAGTGATGAAAGTATTTGTCAGCAGCTGCCTGAGGTGGATCTTGAGCGTCCACCGGCCAGATATCATCAGCAACAACGATCTCTGGCAGAGAAAGGGCCAACAACCCGTGGAAGAGGAGATCAAGAGAAGAAGATTGGAACAGACTGGCCACACACTCCGGAAACCCTATGCTAGCATCACCAGGCAGGCTATTAGATGGATGGCACGAGAAAGAGATGTTGGCACAGGGGCGTCAAGTGAGCTGACACGGAAACAGCTGGAAAGGAAAGCACAGGACAGAGGACTCTGACGAGCTGTGGTCAACGGCCTGTGCTCCATGACAAAGGAGTGACAGGGGTAAGTAAGTAACTAAGTCAGAGACATAGCAGATTTACATTTTATAACCTTCATTCAAAAGTACACGAACATCTGGAGGCTGGTTATTGATTTGTTTTAATGTGAGTACGTGTAACTTTACTGGTTGTAATGTTCTTATACTGCATTGCCTTTGATCACTTAGCATATAAACAATGCCATCTGTGTTTTTCTTTGTTTCAGTTGATGACACCGAGTTTTCTTAAAGCTGTTCAAATCAATATTTGTATATTAAAAATGGATGAAATGACCATGCATGATGTGAAATGCACACAGGCCTGAGTCGCTGGTGAACACAGTGGGGCATTTAGCAGCTAAAGAGCCAGATATTTTTTTGAGTCTAGACTAAAAGATTTTCTGTCCAAGCACCTCAGGGTGCAGTTAAAGCTCAGGGATTTAAAAGGTCAGTCACGTAAACTATGTTTACGTGTGTTTTTTAAGTAATCAATAAAACCTCAACACGGATTCTAAAAGGCACTTTTAGTCTCTGTGAAACCGGTGCAGAGACACTCAAATTGGGCAGATATGATGAGAGTAGTTGGAGTCTGAGCCTCTTTGGCAGTATTTTGAACAAGCTGTAATGGTGAGGATGAGTTTTGAGTGACACGGGAGTTGCAGACAAAATAAAAGCATGAATGAGCTGAAGGCTGTGTTATTAGTGCTTGAATTTCCAAAACATCTGCGCTGCAGAAAGTACAGTCATACAAGCCTTGTCTTTTTCCTCTAGTATACTTACCTGAAATTAATATGTGAAATTCAGTGCAGGCTATCAAACCTCTGCTTGTTTAAAGGAGGCTGTCAAAATGTACTTCTGCATCTATTAATCTTCTGTGAGTGGCAGGGTATGGAGGTTAGAGGGCTTAGCCTGGGTCCATAAAGTTATAGAGGATACCATCTATAACACAACAGCAAAACAAAATTAATGTTGTCAAGAGTGAAGGATGACTTGATGGCCGTGAAAGGCATTTTTTTTTATACTCGTAGCCAACAACAAAGCCACTGGATGCACAAGTTTAATTTACAGCACACAAACAGTGCTCTGGTTTGGAGTTTTAAAGGTTCCTTCAATAAAGCCTGTCAAGACCAGGAGTGTATCTGTCCTAGCCACATCACAGACAGAGGGTTAATGTGAGATTCAAGAAGGTGCCCACCTACTGTCACGGTGGCAAGACCTGTTTAAAGTAATTTATTTGGCCATTTTATGCCTTTATTTGGAAGTAAAGAGTAGACAGGTGACAGGAAATGAAAGGGGGGTGGGGAAAGCAACAAAGATCCCCATCTGGAAACAAGTCAGGCACACTGCAATCACAGTACACAGTATGGTTTGCATCTTGAATACAAGGCCACCTCAGTAGAAAATGTTTTAGCTCTGAAAATAGAAGCTGAGTAAGACATCATTAAGTGTCAGATCTGTGGTCCATGGGATTTAGATAGTTAATGAGCTGGAGACTGTCTAGGATCATCTCCCTAAGTGAGGTCATGATGGTGGCCTATCCAACCCATTCTCATCCCATTTCGTCACATACTGATGAATTGTCCCACCCCTCTGATGTCTATTGGCAAGGCACAGACCGCACAGCTGGAAAAAAAATTGTAACATATGGCAAATGTTGTAAACATTTGCAGTTAGGCAATAAAACTACATCATGAGATTTAGGGAAAAGACCATGTTTGGGGTTTGAAAGAGGTATGTTTGTAATATAACGTCACATAAATACCATAGACTGTCAAAATAATGGACGTAGCTACAAATGACATCACCCATTGGTTTGTGGACTCCCATTCAAAGCCTCAAGTTCAAGCCTCAAGTGGATCGTTACCACCCAAGGTGCTTCATGATGCTTTTGGGCGCTAATCTGATCTAAATCACACTGATACTTTTTTTGTGGTACCAGCAGGTTTATCTATGCTATTAGAAAAACACAGAATCAACAGACCAAAAACCAACAAAAAAAAAAAAACCTTAGCATAGTGCCCCATGAAAGTTTCTCCAGGTTTTGAGGGTCATTTCTGTCTTTTTGCAAAGCAACAGCCAGTACTAGCCTTATCTCCATTTTTGACGACAGGTCGCTGGGTCTTCCAACAATACAGGTTTTCACACTTTCCAGTTGGAAAGCATAGAATAACAGCAGTGTTGTGTAGTATGTATCTTCTAATAAGTCAGGTGTCCACCCTAATGCAGTACAGATATTAACAGAAATTGCAGTAAATACCATAGAAAATGCAAATGAATATACAATTCCATCCACTATAGTTACGCAACACATTGGGCACATTGAGACATGTTGTTGCAGGAAATGAGGGCACAACAAGATGATGTCATTAAAAAAGCACCAGTCAAAGTGTTTGTTTCATGCATTTAACAAACATGACAGTCTCTTCGTTGCTCCAAACACATTTGATGTTTCATTTCCCCTTTTTGTCTCTTCAGTGGAGCTGAAAGTTCAGTGGACATTTAGGTCACATGCCAAGAATGACAAATGGCAGCATGGCAATGGCACAGATGTTGTCTCCCTACTGTAGTGCTGTAGGTACTGTTGAAGGGGTTGGCTGTTCCTCTGTCTCACTTTTAAGGAGCAGTTAAGACAGTAGTTACAGGTGGGTAGTGCACCATTAAGCAGCCATGCAGGGAATAAATGTCAGCTGGGTAGGGCCCTAAGAGCCTTGCCTGGCAAAATCTGTGAAGGGTCACACGGGGCTTTTCACATGTAAAAGATTATGCCAGTCTGTTCCAACACAGTAATCCGAGCTGCGGCAATGAAGTGTGTCCCAGCTGAAGCTATTATGTAGGGCCTCACATACAGTAGCGAAATCAGGCCAGGGCAGGGAAGCAAGATCAATCAGCCTCAATGTCCTTTTCGTCCTCGCCTGGTGAAGCGTCGAGGATAAATTTGAGCTTGTCCAGAAGGGTGACGAAAGCTCATCTCCCTTTCATTGTTTTTATAGTCATCTTGGTCAAAGAGGGAAACTCCCATAGAAAACGATTCGTAAAAATCGGTGGCTGTGAGTGCGTACAGTTTTTTTAATGACAGTTCTTTGCTCCACAGCAGGAGAGACAGATCTATAGGACCCATTAAAGGGTGTTGCCAGGCTGTGTGAAGGACTGTGACTCACCCCCTGATACATAAAAGCTGATAGTACAGAGGATCTTTAGCTTCTCAAACCCTCTGATTTCTTTCTTTAGGGAGAGAAGATGCACAGGGGAAGTTAATACCAAGCAAGTAAGGGGAAAAAAAAGGGAGACGTATCTTATTTTTTATACTGCTGTTTTCTATTATTTTCATGACAGGTGCTGGACATGGGGACAACAAAACTATTTTCATCCAAACAGGTTAAAGGAGTGTTTGTCCCCTGGTGTACACTGACAACAGCTGGGATGAGTGTGCAGATATGATCATGGGCATTTTATTTCTGGTTGGTTCTGGTTCTTTAGTGCTGCAATAAAACCCAACTGGAGCTGGATGTAAAAACTTCAAATCAAAAAAAGTCAGTTTATTCATTTTTTGTTACACTTTCTTGACTCTGGCATCACAGAGATGCAACACCCTATGTGAAGTCTGGATTGCATTTTGATGTCAGCTCTCTACACAGGTAGCTGTCAAGTTTAGTGAACGCAATCAGCTTTCATCAAAAGCTCCCCACACTTTTCGGAGCTATTTTAACAAGCAGTGAGTCCTAACACCCCTGTTGTCTTCTTTTGTTACTTGTGCGTCACTTTGCAACTGAGATTAGTTTATATCTGTTGGAATAGTGTTATTGTCTTCAATTATTCTGAAATGTGTGATCTCTAACTTTGACATGTATAAATATGAACACTTCACAGTCAAGCCGTCTTGGTTGATCAGTGCTTACTCTACTAAAGAGTACCTATTATTTGCAGTATACTGTATTGGATTTGGGGCTGATGGGGGCTTTAAAAGACAACCTTTTGGATCGAATGGAACCTTCTGTTGGCAGCAAAATGTAGTTTTAAAAAGCTGTGTTCACTCTCAGTGTAGTGTTGCTGTGTGCAAGTGAAAAAGATAGATGCATGCTGCTATGTATGCACCTGCACTTGTGCAAGCACTCATAAGTAGCTGCTTATTAACCTCTGCAGGCGTGTCATGAGGAAATGATGGGTGCAGTTTACATTGCACATCGCAGCAGTTTCAAGTGCACATGCAGCCCTTAACACCCACTTCCCATGTAGATTACATTGTGATGCATTGCCACACATTTCCATACGAACTGATTCATGTGCCGTGTTTTATTCTTGAGTTTCATATCACTTACGGGTAAAAAGCAGCTTAGCGAAATATTCTCTAAGAGAAGACAAGTAGGACAAGGTGAGTCCTGAAAGGAAGGACAAGCATGAACTTTAATGGTTACAAAGTGGCTACAAAGTTGAAAACAGACTATGAGTTTTTTTCTGGAGAAAAAAGCAGGGTGACTTTTCCTCCGCCTCTTTGTGGCTTTCAAAACAAAGCCCTCCTTTGGTTGAGCACTTTAATTTCACTACCTAATTAGAAGTGGCTGCTTTATAGCTTTGCCAGCGTGGAGGATTTCCTCAACACAGCTTCCTATAACTTTAATCCTGGAAATGCCAATAGCAACCATACTATCCAATAATAATGATACTGATATCCTCTATCCGCCATCTCCCACTCAGCCATTCAGACTCATTTATTCCCTCCTAGATGATCATTTAGCACCTATTAACACAAGATCCTCATCTGTAATGACCACTCAATTATCATTTTCACTCTCATTCTACTTAGGCTTAGCAAGGTTAAGTAACGCCCTGAACCTGTGACAAACGTTGAATGGGCCATTGGCAGATATTGGTGGTAATTACAGTAGCAATATATTCAACCAGGCCTAAAGGGCCTCTTTATTCTCTCCTTCATCCATCAGCTGTTATTTTCCCCCACTCATCACTCTGACAAAGTAGCATCACCTCTCTCAATCTGCTGGCCATGTCACCCTGATTTTTTTTAAAGCAGACACTGACCCACCATTATCAATACGACTAAATGTACCTATACAAGAGTTCAAAAATAGAGGTGGGCGGATCTATACCAAAATATCAATACTCTTAATGCTACGTTTTCATTTTGAAGATGGACCCTAGCGTCAACAGGGTCGATAACAAAAGAGGGATCAGCTTCTCTCCTCTGCGTTGCACCTATTTGTATTTCAAGAATAACACTGTCTGTACAAACAACATTCCATTGTCGTGAACTCATCTAGTCCATGTATTCGTTGGGTCTTCACTGTTTTTGTGTTGTCTGCCATCAAACAACTTACTCCAGACCAAGCAGAGTCTTCTTAGTTTCACTCTCAACTGATGTCAGTAGTATGAGGACAGTAAGCTCACCTCTCAGTCCTCTTGTTTACTGCTGGGAGCTGACAAAGACCCTCGGTTGTACTATGTATAGAACAGTGTACTTGACCCCGTCCAGGTTACTGTAGCTGTCCGCTGACATTTAAAGCAGAAAGTATGTCAGAGCCCTTACTGCTTTAATCCACCACATATTAGCAGTGATGGTTTAATGAAAGATGAAATGAACTGACGAAAAAGAACTTGGAGCTGCAACTGAAAAAAGAGAGGACGAGGGAAACATCTCACCATCCAGACCCACCCACACAGAGACAGAGTCTTTCACAGAGGCTTAGACAAGGAATATCAGGTTATACAGTAGCCTAGTGAAATTGATATTTTAGTCAAATCAGATCTTAAACATCGATTGTTACATTTTCAAACTCTAATTGGTCGTCATTAGCTTTCACTTTGGTGGATTGATTATTCACCTCATAAATCATGGCACACTGCTTTCCCCTACACAATAAAATGCTGCTTTTAATAATGAGTATCGTATCTGCAGTTCTGGCCCTGCAATACTTGGTATCAGATTGCAACCAAACTTTGTGTTATCATTCACCCCTATTCAACACCTTGCACTCAAACAGTCATCACTGTGGTTGTAATGACAAAGTCTCTCTAATAGCCAGCTACAGCTGTCAGATAAAATGTACACTGTGAAACAATGTAATTGACAGATAGCTAACAAAGGCAGTGATTCTGTAACTTTGTATTTAGGATTACATGGTTTTGAGGTAAGAAAATTACAACTGATTTCTCTTGCAGTATTCTTTATGCTTTTTAGCCACGCTAGCACTGTGACTTGAGGAATGGTCAATCTCCTGCCAATGTCTAAATATCTAAGTAAGAACTGCATGGATCACCATTAGTTCTTGTACAGATAAAAAAAAGATTAAGCCTAATTACTCTGACCATCCACCGCCACTATGAGGTCAACATTTTAGGTTTCAGTAAAATAGATTAACAGCTAGTGGATTGATTAGCACAACATGTCAAAGAGACATTCATGGTTCTTAGACGATGAATCCCGCAGACTTTGGTGATCCCCTGACTCTTACTCTATAGCACTTCCTAAAGGTGTTTTGACTTTAATATCGCAACACTATTGGATGGATTGCCATGAAATTTGGTACAGACATTCATTGTTTTGTTCATTCATTCCTTTTTACGTAACTGTGTAGCCTGTTGGGGGTCACAAGGGGGCTGGAGCCTATCCCAGCTGACATTGGGTGAGAGGCAGGGTACACCCTGGACAGGTCACCAGACTATCACAG
>JAPZEB010000023.1:504120-517202 GCA_029783705.1 Chaetodon striatus | reverse complement strand
TGTTCAGTGCCCTTATACTGTGAAATTTCCATCCCTCCATCAATTTTTTATAACTGCTTATCCTCTTGAGGGTCGCGGGGGGCTGGAGCCCATCCCAGCTGACATTGGGCGAGAGGCAGGGTACACCCTGGACAGGTCGCCTGACTATCGCAGATAGAGAGAGACAGACAGACAACCATTCACACTCACATTCACACCTACGGCCAATTTAGAGTCTACAGTTAACCTTGTTTGTTACCTAGCAGGAAATGTCTGCTGCTAGGTAACCATTCATTTGCTTGTTTACCATCTGTTTATGAAAACACATTACCCTACATAGTTTCTACTTGGTGCATGTCTACCTGTTTGTGTGATATTCCTGCTGTCATGACGTTAACGGAAAAATTGCAAAGTGAACTTGCTTGATTAACCAAAATTGTGTGACTGGCCACATACATATATTTTGAAAGACAAGTCGCAGGCCGTTTGACATCTGTCCCGAACAAGATTAGCCAGGGCCAGACTTTGGACATGCCTGCCTTAAAATTAAAACAGACTTGCAACCCCCCCCATGTAGCTTTGGCGACCCCCTCTGGGGGCAGGATCCCCAGGCTTGAAACCAGTGATGTGCAATATGAATGACTTTTTAAAACTTAAGTTTTATCTATTAAATGCTACAACATCCGTTGTTCGTCTGCTGACTAATGTACCACACTACACCCTGCATCCCACCCACACTCACCTGTAGTTCGCGGACCACCCTCTTGATGAGGTAGTTCCCCAGCTCCACCCCTTGAAGGCCAGCCTGGGTGGAGGAGATGGAGTAAAAGATGGCCGAGTTTATCTTATTTACATCCTCCTCTGAGTCAAGAGTGGCAAACTCACGGACGATGCTCTAAGAGAAAAACAAATATTTTTGTTGAGACACGGAAACATAGTGCATCACTCATCCAGAAACAAACCCATTCTCAGTGTTCTAGGCTACAGCTGCAGCCAAGGCGGGAGTCTCTTATAGCTATTTCAGAGCCGCTGGAGCAAAACTGTGTCTATTGTTGCACTATTTCACACCCTGGAATATTCTCAAATTGCAGTGTTGTCAAAACCACCTTTTTCTCACTGTAAACACAAAGGAGAGGAATTCAGCACTGTAGAGGCTGCTCCCAGAGGGGTTTGCAGTTTAAAGGTCTCTGTATTGTTTTTCACACAGCAATAATCCATTTGTCAGCTGAGAGGAGGAACAAAGTAGTAAATCCCAGATGTTTAACTATCCTCCAAGGTGTGGTAAAGTGAGACAAACCATTACACCAGCCTGTAGCTATTGTTTCTAACCTGAATGTTGTCGGAGATGTCTTCTGTGAGGGCCACGTGTAGAACAACCAGGGGTTCTCCTGGCATGGCGGCGTGGGTGAAGGCATAACAACGGCGGTATGGCCCCACTCTGCGCTTCAGGTCAGTCCAGTTCCTTACAGGGTGCACCGCCTCATACCTGGCAGAGGGCTGATAATTAGTCTTTCAGTTTTTAACTAACCATTTGCCAAACCCTGTCCTCATTAGTTACTGTTGCTACACCTGTCAAGCTTGTCATTTTGGTTGGCACATGTGCAGTTTACAGTGATAATGGGGCAAATTTGCCACTCCAAATTATCAATTAATTTTTTAAACACTGGGTCCTTGATTTCAAAGGAGGTGGACAAAAGCAGGTTTGCACTTACAGCTCATTTTGCTCTTCAAACAACTCTTGCTGGCAGATTTTATTAGCTGTAGCTAGGTGGCTGATTCAGCTATCGTTACCCTGCCTCTGGATGATATTTTAATGATTCTGTGTGTGCAGATGAACACTGTTTGGCTTTTCCCCCGTACTGCTGCCAGCACCCAGACCTCCGCCGATGGATGGGCAGGGATCTCCGGGGGAAGTCAAACAACGTTCATCTGCACACAATGCGATGACACAGAGCTGGTTGAATATCAGCAAAGTTTCCCTGCTTCCCGTCACTGGTTCCTGTAAAGCAGGGTCAGTTTTTTTCTCAGTGTTCTAATCATTAAAAAGCAAAAGCAGCATGAGTATACATTCAGTAGGCTATATCTTCAGTAGCTTGCTAGCTAACCCTACACTTTTCAGGGTTTGATTTTGGTTTTGGAACAGGGAAGAAACGTATACATTTAGCTCCAAATCCACAAAAGCAGCCTGTCAATGAAGGAAATCTGAAACCATTGCATTGGAGTCAATGGAGCACAGCTGTGTTGTTGTCGGACCCTGGTCTGAGCCGGCCCAATGCTACGTTATGATTGGCCAGTCTGCGTCCGGGGACAGGACTAAGCGAAGGCCCAATTCTACTGCCTTAGAGGAGAGATGCACAACTTGAAGTGGTTGTATTTGTATGTATATTTTAAACACGCTCTGAATCCCAACTCCTGCCAGCAGGTTTGAAAGACATGCTTCTTTAAAAATCTCCAAAGTTACACCATAACCCTCACAGAAACTGTGAAAAAAAATAGTCTGATTTTCACATTTCTGACAGTACTAAAAACAAAACATGCGCAACAAAAATTTCCATCAGGAAACACAATTAAATCTAAGCTTAAAATAGTGATTTTTTTTTTTTAATTAAAATCACTTTAGTCTACTTGTCTTGTTTAAAATTACGCCAAAATAATCCAGCATGTCCTTTTTAACTTCTAACTTTAAAATACCAAATGGTAATCTGATGACACACACTTGTGTGATGATGCGGTTTGTAAAGAGAATTAACATTTCAATTATTTCACTGGTTTTTTTTGGTGATAACAGTCACTCTCTCCCTGTGCTGTGTGTTTATTGCATTGGCCCCATTCCTATATTTGATGTGAATTTTTAAAAAATATGGTTATTTATGGTGGAGGGAGGGTCATGCATTTTCCCCCAGTCAGTCAGGGAGGAACAAGGAAAAATATTTGTAGCTTTGGGAAGGCCAATATGAAAAAATAATACTAATAAATATGTAAAAATGAAAAGAAAAAAAATAAAGTTACACTGCAGCCTCACCCCTCCTCTAATAAATAAAGAATCATCCATGATAAAAAGCTCCTTGGCCTTGGAGGTTACACTGGGTTAAGTTAACACTACTACTCTGAAAGTTGACTGGACATGCTAATGTCTTAATTTAAGCAGTAAACACACTGTTTAACCCTTTCCTTATACTTTGCTCTTTTGATTCAGGTTCAGAAAGGCTACATTAAAACACTTAAAAGCCACAAATTGTTTCAGCATGTGGAAAAGTGCCTATTTACATCTGCTAAATGATGATTAGACAATCACTGTTCAGGGACGGAGGGGTTCAGCAAATGGTCAGTTTCCATTACTGTGCTGTCCAATGTGTATGTAAGAAAAGAGACTGAAAGAGGGAGAGGAAAAAGCTCCACAGTGTGAGGGAGCATGAATGCCCTTACTGGCTGATTCTCTGCAGGATCTCACAAGGGGACTGCCAGGTGATTCTCTCCAGTCGGAGCAGACCTACAGAGAACCACTCAGACAGCAGGCTCTTCAGCGTGCCATTCAGGTCCTGGAAGAGAAAAAAAAGGTGAGAGTTTAGAATAAAACATCCACATCCGGCAGATAATTAAAAAAAAATTCACCACATTCTTTCCTTTGTTGAGAACAGCTCAGCAGCCATGAAAGCAGAGTCTTGCACTTGTACTTCATAATAGTGCAGCAACTAAATATTGTATAAATAAAACACTGGCATGCACAGGTAAATCCTATATGCGTATGAATAAGAAAAAGAAGGTCATGGTCTCCAGTGTATTAGCTATCTGTCCTTGCTGTTGCTATGGGGTTTATCGTCATTCTTTTCTACCTTATAAAAGAAAAAATACCGCAAAAGCGTTTGAGAAATTGCAGCTTTTATTCGACTATTGAAAGAAATGGATAAACACACAGTCTTTACACCCTTATAGGCCTCTTTTATTGGGAGAACTCACAGGCTCTATTTTACTGACTGACAGCTAAGTTGCTCAAGTTTGTCTGCTGGCCATAAACAATTCCATACTGGTATCTTACAGCGCAGCGTGGATGGTCCCCTGGGTGTCTGTATGCTGTTTGAATGTTTTCACATTATGAGTAGTGATTTGTTTGAGTTCGCGATGGGTGTAGAGGAGGCACTTCAATAAACAACTTGCCATTTCAAAGCAGGCCTGTCCTCCCTCAAAGGTCAGACTTCATTTAAAACAAATCTCTTGCAAACACACAAACAGGCACACACAATGCACACACTCAAACACATAAATACAGCTTATATTGGCTGTTCCATAGGATGACTTCACTTCAGGCTTACTTTAATGCCGGCTTGTCAGTCATAATAAAAGCTAATGCAAACAAGCTCAGGCGGAGTCATGGTGTAAAAGCCTCTGACTGAGATTCTCTGCAACTAAAACTAACGAAATTTGAAATTCTTCCCCACGTATGCATCAGGCGCAACATTATTCAGCTCTATGGTTGAGAAGTGTCAAGCTGTTGAGTGAGAGGCAAAACTTCAGCAAAACTTCTGGTGTGTGTGTGTGTGTGTGTGTTTGTGTTCCTCTAACCTCACAAACTGCCTGAGGTGAAATAATCTATGATGGTTGATAATCCCAGCCCGGCATTTCTGTGGGAAACGCAGCACATAAACAACCCATGAGAGTGCAGCCGCTGCCTTGGGTAGCCAATTCTCACCCACACAAAAGGAAGGCCAAACTGAGATGTGTATTCCATTGACCTAGCAGAAGATGAAGTCTTTTGAAATGGAAGGGTCTAGCATTCGAAGCCTGAGGTTGGGAGAGGTACGGAGGGAAGGACGGAAGGGAAGAAACGAAAATCCTCCACTCGATTAGAAAGAAAATAAAGCAATACTTTTTGACATTGGAGCTTTAACAATGCGGTGAGTCTCTGATGCCGTGAGCTGATACAGCCTCTGTTGCCTTGAGCTGCAGCTATATTGTGATTATACAGAGCGATGGAGACCGCGGTGCCTGGAAGGAACAGTCTGTCAATCCGAGGCCAAACGACCCCACGCTGCCAAAGTGTTTACAGGTCAAACTCAGAGTGCGCCAAATATCTTTACTCCAGTAGGCTGCGTGCCACTTGTCAGCCTGGCAGCCTGTCCGTGGGGAAAAAATAGCCTCACTGATACTCTGTGAAATCCCAAGGAGCCAACTAAAACGATGTCTCTGACTTGTCTTTATAGCTTTCATCCACTCAGTTTGTGGACAGGTGAACGAGAATGAAAAGCCTGCAGGTAGAGGGAGTGAGGAAGAACATCAAAAATCAATTACCCCACCAAGAGAGACTAATCTAGCGTAGAATTCAAAGTGACACTCTTGCAAGAACCACAGTATTTGCAGCCTTGTTAAATCCAAATTTTCATTACTTTAGTAATTTTCCATATTGTATCATTTTTCCCCTCTATGTTTCTGTGTTATTTTGATTTTCCGCATTATTGCAGGTTTTTCTCTCCCCTGGTATGCACATACTATCAATACATGTACTAAAAGCTTCATATTTACCATGACCTTTTCTCATTTTTAGCTCAATCAATTCTGGCAATAACAAGAAAAGATTGCTGTGCGCCCCCAAGACCAAGGTGGTCAGCACTCAGGGCGAATTCTCTGTAGGTAGCGTAGACCTTTTTTAGGCTACAAAAGGTCTCAGTGGGCCTTGGTTATTGAGATTAAATGCATCTGAACACCTCTCAGCAGGAAATAAAATAGGTATTGAGCAGGAGAGAAGAGGCTAGAAGTCCTCTGGCGATAGTGCAGTCAGGGTCTTTGAAAATCATATTAAGCTCCATTCCAAAGCAAAGCAAAACATAAAAACTGATCATAGAGATGATAGAGGACCTAAATGGCCCTGAATGATCTCACACAGGGCAGTTTTAGCTTGACCATTAAAGCTTTTGATGGTGCACACATCCATTTTGTAATCTTGATTATTGCATCTCAGCAGCACTTTACAAATTAGCAGTTTGCATTTCATCTGGTGTGTTTGAGAACAGTGGACACAAAGATCAACTATTACAGGAGCAGTATTTCACCTGTTCTTGAGAATTGGGACAAATCACGTCCTACCAAAAATGAATTACTGCCTCACGGTCGTATGCCTCTGTGAACCACTCAAGTTGCACTTACAATTTGTATTCATGTCCGTAAAAACATGGACACTTCACTCACATCTTCCCCCTGGTAGCACAGAAGGTCTATACAATCAGTACAGTTTCAATGTGGACACCCAAGATTAGTGTCACCAATTTCGTATCAGTCCAAATGTCTCCCCTTCTGTTCTTGAGATGTGATACTGAATAACGGCCAGAAAAGTGTTTTTGAAGAATATTCTGTTGACCTTTGACATTTTGGATAGGCTATTAGATATCATCATTTTATCCTACAACACACATGTGAAATTTTGTCATAACTAGTGCATGAAACAAGGAGGGCACAGTGACCTTGACCTTTGACTTCTGACCACCGTTGTAAGGGTCAGAGGGATGTTGTATGCTGTAAAGCCCTCTGAAGCAAATTGTGATTTGTGATATTGGGCTTTATAAATAAATCTGAATTCAATATTTTATGAGTACTTCATTGAATAAAATTGCTGTCTGATGTGTCTCCACCATGACATGCCAACTCGATAGCCCTTTTAAATTAAAACTAAATAACAATCATGATTTAAAAATGAGTACTTCGATTAGCATTAAGAGATCTTTTAGCAACTTTGAAAAATAAAATGGCTTCTCACTATGACTACTGTGAGATTGATAAATATATACATTTTTGTCAACTGTGTAAGACATCCACTCCATCTGATCTTATTTCTGGCAGCCATTATGTATGCTATTTAAAAACAAAACACTGGGAGGCTGGTCCGTTACATGGTTGAATAATCAAAACTGATCTTTTAAAAAAAGATTTTCCCAGCCTGACTGTAGAGTAAAAAAAATCAAAAACCTACAAAAGAAAGCTTTTCCCAATTCTCATGAATGAGTGACTTGCTTTGGATTTGGATGCTAAATAACCCACTGTGTGTTTTCCGTTACAAAACCAAAGAACCTCTCTAGATGGTGAGTTTTTGTACTTCTTCTGTCTACATCTACACACTATAGGGGCTTCTGCTTTTACTGTAGTTTTAATAAAAAAGCTGCTGGTGGCCTGTGACACACAAATAGCCATTCTCTAGCACGCAAGCTGCTCGTCGATTTATAAATGCTGCTTCACGCAGCGTCAAACTCAGTAGGACTCCAACTTAGAGATACAGCCAACATAAACAGCACAAGCCAGACTGATGGTTAAAAAACACACTTTTGTAACCTTTGTCAAGCTTAAAAATAAAGCAAGAAAGAAGTATGCAACTTCTGGTGCACTTTTATCACAAGCTGCACTCTTAATACAGTTAGTTAGTATACGAGTTAAGCCTGTCAAATTACTTTTTCTTCGCACTGAGCAAGTGAGCACGTATTAACAGCAACACATCCATGGTACATGTCGTACTTTGTATAAATCTATCTGCTATCTGAAAAAGATTTCCATTCTTATTCCAAGGTGTGCATGGAAACTCCTACACTCCAGTGCTGAACTGAATTGAAAATTGTAATTATAATTGACTGAACATGAATGACTGAACAATGAGACTGGAAAGGGTAGCTTTTCTGAAAAATAAGTTGCCAAAAATGTGCCATTACAGGGGCAAAGAGCACGGGGGCCATGTCTGTGTGATGGAACATTTTAGGTTTTTTTCCCCCCACTGCCTTTCCTTTCAATTTTATTTTCACTTTGTCTTCAAAAAATCATTCAAAATATTCATTACATGCCTGATTTATATTCAGCTCTTTCACCTTGTTGCTGCAGCGGAGTAGCTCTCGCCTCTTCATGTATAGAATGAAATATTATTATGGGGTCTATTTTAACACGAGAGGACTCCAGCAACAGTGGAAGGCAGCTCTTAACAGTACTGTAAGCTCATCTGTCCAGCCAAGATGAGTAGAAAATATGAAGGAGGCCCTGAAAATGAGCTTGACAGTGCCTCGTGCCAAACATGCATGGTATTATCTATTTGCAAAAATGCCTTAAGCTATGAGGAAATAAAAAACAAAACATATTTAGTTCCTCTAGCTTGTAAGGAAGGTAAACTGTGGCAGAGGTCATTGGCACTCAAGCTGTGAGGAAATGTGAGCCATGTGATGGGAGCAAGGAGTGCAGTTTGTGCCTCGGTGTGTGGGTTAGTTGTGCAAGCAGCTACATTCAGCCTACTGTTAATGCTGTTAAAATACACCAGGGTCATTCCTGTTATGCAGCAACATGGAAAGCTTTTGAAGAAAAGATGAATTTTTCCTGTTTTTGTATTGTACTATTTTATCATAATTTAGCCTTGAAAACAGGCTCCTGCACTCTGCTCTCGATCAGCTTTACAATTTATTGTTATTACTAACATTTCAGTCCCTCTGGACCTTCATCAGGAGCATTATGACCATCTTTTACAACGCTGATCTTGAATAGATTGTGCTCCCTTAAAAAAATGTAATATTATAGCCTAACAGTGTGGAATTTTAACAGTGTGGTAAACATATTAACATCATGAAGCATTATAAGTTAAAGTTAATTCTCACCCTACTTTATTTTTTTAGTTCCCTCTCTTCCTGAAAATTGCCTCAATTAAATCAGTTTTTTTAGTGGAAGTAGAGAAACTACTTACTAACTGTGTGGAAAATGACTTCAGGGACACACAGTACATAATGAAAATGGTTAACATTTATTACTATTTTAAGTAGTTTATGATTTTATGGCTTCTGTCCTTCTAGGAGTTGATTGCTTTGCACTGGTGCTATTTTGGTACTTTACAAAAAAGAAGTAAAGTGGAAAGCAATGTTGCTACATGACAGGAATAACACACCACCACCAATGTCTCTAAATTAGGCTGCTGAGGTTCAGCTGTTCAGGAACAATGCCAAACGCCTAAACGCGAACGGCACTGCTTGACTCATGCGAGCACCCGTAGAAAATGTAAACAAATGAATTACCCTGATGTGAGGGCTCTCGCTAGCTCTGGATGAGATTATTTCAAGCACATCGGCTCGGAGATCCACCAGAAACTTCACTCCTCCCTCGACCCTGCTTATATGATTGAGCAACTGTTTGTAACGGGGAGTCAATCCGTACCGCAGCCTGTCTTCAACCTGCAAAATGGTCGCCACGTCTAGTAGCTGTGTGTCCAACAGCCTCATGGCCAACTCTGAAACGCTTTTGTGGTCCACTCCGAAGTCTTGTGACAGCTTCGTCAGGAAGCCGAGTTTGTCTTCCTTGTCCAGACCGTCGTAGAAGTGCATGAACTCCAGGCTGTTGGATTCGGGAGGAGGAGGGTATTTGTCTCTCGTTTCGTATGTGGGTAAAGGTGCAACGACCCTCGCCAGTATCTCCTCCATTGCCGTGACACCGCGACGACCTGGGGTCGAATACCAACGGCAGCCGCTGACGTCCGAGGCCTCCAGAGCCGCTTTGAGAACAGCCCGGTGTCGCCAGCACCTCACACAGCTTCGAAAAGCCCAGATAGCACGATGGGATATCATCGCCAGGAGGGAGCTCAGCTGTCTGTTTGGGCCCCGCGACCAGTGAACACACAGGAGGGAACCGTTTCCGGGTCTCTTAAAGAGACAGTGCAGTTGTCAGGGCAACATGTCACAGGGTCCAGGAAACGTAGTATAAAGACACAATATAGCTATATAAAATTAGCTTCTGTCCACAGCTCATCACAATAGATCAACATTTAACCAGTCTGTATTATCAGGAAAACTCCCCATAGAGCAACAAATTTGTATATTTACCTTCAATAGGCTACACACTATAAACATGTAAATATCTATCAGACAGAATTCAGTCATGTTACATACACTGTATATACTATAATACTCAACTGCTGCTGTATGTCTATTCTGTATACTGTATATACATGAAGGGCAACAAAAAACAGGGGCACATTTCTTGTATTTGTATATATTCTTGGCCGCTGAAGCTAAGTCTGGTTCTGCAGTGTGGCTGATTGAGTGGTGAAATTCCAAGACTCTGAATAGAGGGAATAGACTACATATCTGTGACTGAAGGTATACAATTTTGTATATATTTTGTATGTATGTGACACACAAGACCATATTGTAAAATAGCTGTCATCACAAGTTACTGTTGGTCAACTGAATTTCTTCTCTAAGATGAAAACACATTTGGATAGACCCCTTCACATTCTTTTTTAGCAATAAAAGTAAAATAAGTTTATTTGTAACTATAACATGATTTTTATCCATGTTACATCCATCCATCCATTTTCTAACCATTTATCCTCTTGAAGGTGGCGAGAGGCAGGGTACACCCTGGACAGGTCACCAGACTATCACAGGGCTGACACACAGAGACAGACAACCATTCACACTTATGGATAATTTAGAGTCACCAGTTAACCTGCATGTCTTTTGACTGTGGGAGGAAGCCAGAGTACCCAGAGAAAACCCACGCTGACACAGGGAGAACATGCAAACAGAAGGGCTCTCTCCTAGGATTGAACCAGGAACCCTCTTGCTTACTACACCACCGTGCCACCCTAATTGCAATATCATGTTTTGTTTTTCATTTCTCGCAAATGGAGAATGAGTCCAGTTTTATAATTCTTAATCTGAAGATTTAACTCTCCTCTTACTAAAGACAGTGGCCACAGGCTTAGGTCAGCCTTAAAATGCAAAGTACATCGGTGAGAGCATCTTTTAACATTGTTAATGGGAACAGTGTCTGATGCACACCTGGTACACAGGTGTCTAACAGAGAAATGAAGTCATGCAGAAGAAGGTAGTGAACTCCTGCACACTGTCAGCACTGAGTGTATTGACACAAACAAGGTTTTGGTCACAGACCTTCAGCATATTAATATGAATTCCATTATATTTTTCTATTATATCTCACCTACTGTGAGTCCGTGACTTTATGTGTAATCTGAGTAACCTGTATTCACTGTACGTTGACGCACATACTCTGTTTCCACTTCTGTGATCTCAGAGCCCCCCTGTGAGCAGCGGACATGAAGTAATTCAGTAATTCCACTGAATCATCTCTGTCCTTGACTGGATCTCCTCCGTCACCTTCATCTGCTCAGGTGGAGGGTCAAGGCTTTAGGCTGCAGCTGTATGTTCGCCAGATTTCTGTGTGGCGTCTCCGTTTTAGGCAAATCTCAGTCTGTGTTCCACACTTGACCCTGTTGCTCCGTCAGTGAAGTGTGAACAGTGATTTAAAACAGCTCCATGAACAAGCACACGCACACACATGCACAGCACATACAAGGATTAATGCAGGAGCACACACGCGTACATCTAAAGACAGGAAGAAAGATGCAACAAAAAGAAAAAGAGGAGGAACGAAAGGAGGCCATTTCATTCTGTGGCTTAGAAAAACTAAATGAACTTATCCAGATGCACAAGCGTTTATATTAACACAAACACAGAAACCGAAAACTTGATCCCTAACTGTATGTTTTCAGAACTCATAAACCCCATCACTGTGTGACGTTTATGAGCGAGTGTGTGGAACCACTTGTGCCTCGTGCCTGTATGTTATTTCATCGCTCTGTTGATATTTTACGCTCTGACACAGTCCATGTTCAGCGTTTGAGGAGGCCGGGGTGCTTCATCTATTTTCTCACTGTTGGTTTTCTCAACATTTTTCATGTCATAACCAAACCCAGGCCTTGTTGTTAACCTAAACCTGACCGCCAAGGGTAAATGGCCCGTGCCTGGCCGCAGCGTCTGAAAATATACCAGCGCTGAATCTAGGAGTAACTCTGCCGGAAAATGGATCTGGACTTATTAACGCCCCATAAAAATGTGGCATGTTAATCACATATTGTGTATTTGGATAATATCAGATGGAGATTGAACGGGGCAGGATTTGTGCTTTGTCAGCTGGAAGCGACACAGTTGAACTCTCTTTTCCTTCCCCTCACGGCTTCAGCGAGGCAGCGGTTGCAGAAACATTCAGTGAAATTCTTGGAGTCACAATCAGTACATAATGTGATACTTTATTGATCCCTAGCGGGAAAATTTCCTTTCTTATGCCTCCTCGCAGGGAGGTCAGGGGCCAGGGTCAGCAGTAGGAAAGTAGGGAGATTTAGTTTCTTACTTAAGGATACCCGAAGGAAAATCCACCCTGAAACACATTCACAGAGCCAAAAAACAAAAGCTACTGGTGATGAACGGTACATTTGTTGTTGCATTTTGGATGATGGTGCTAAAATCTTTCCACTAGTGGATGACTGGCTGGATGTTTTTTGTAACTACAGTAGAGTTTGATTGCAAATAATCTGTGTGCTATCTAAAGTATAAAGGTTAGTTTTCCCAACATCTGCTTTATTTGTGTCTATCTTGCGTCTATCTTACACCCGACATAAAGTAGCCAGACCAACGCAGTTGACATTCTCACGGCCAGCGCCCACATTATGTAAGTAACAAATGTATGAACATACCCATGTGTGTGCACATGGCTATCTAGGTCTTAAAATAAGATGTGGTGAGATGCATTGTTGGCCGATTGCCATTTTGAGACAGCAAAAAGCTATTGTGCCATTGACCAACAAAAACCTGGTCTAACGTCAAGCACAGTATTTCCTGGAGATTAAAGTGTGCGTTTTCAGATAGTAAGAGGCACCTACATAGGCGGATTCACAGCGCTTGTACACTCTGCTTGTTACACACACAGGAACCTGCGCATGGGAAAAAAATGAGGAAAATATTAATGACATTCTCTGTAATGTGAACATAGCAGAGAGCAGAGCAGAGCTACAGTGCTGCTGTTCTACTTCATAGATTATTTCAGAAGCTGAAAGTTTAGCTCTGTTTCCTCTGTCAAGTTTGTAACTACAGTTATAGTTTTTGCTGCTTAAGTGTCCCAAGATATTTGCTGCAGTGATATTACTCACGAGAAAACGGCTTGCTGCTCCAATGTGCAGAATCACCATGAAAATAGTGGTTCAGATCCACCTGGCTTTTAAAGGGAATGGGAGATGACACTCTCAGTGGATTAATTAAGGAACTAAATACCACCAATTTTCCAATTTGCGCTTTACTTTGTAC
>JAPZEB010000023.1:478479-495927 GCA_029783705.1 Chaetodon striatus | reverse complement strand
ATTGTTTAAAAACTTTTTTCTTTTTTCCAACATTAATCTTGATCATAAAAACACATTTCCATCATCATTTTCTTAATAAGGAAAAAACACAGCAAATTAATAAAATGAAAAACTTAAAAAAATAATAAAAAATAAAATACTAAATGCAAAGTAGATTTTTTCAGGGGGATTTATCACAGTCTGGTACTTGTCAATGATTAACAACAACTTTGATCTAGATGCATTTTTATTTGTTTGTGTAGTGTCACATTTTTAAATTAATCCAGTGCACATTAGTCATGCACATTTTTTTTTTTCAAATGAATATGAATACTATATTAATATGACAGATTACTGACAACAATAATGTACCAGGGGTATGGGGCAAGTGGTGAAAAAGGATTACACACATTTAGACATACAGTTTTTTCGAAAGTTGATGACGGAGTGAGCCATTTAACTTCTTCCGTCTCTACTGAGAGTTACACACGTGCAGTGAAGATTGGGCACTCTGAGAAAATGGCAGTGGTTTATGGGCTGAAGTACAAGTGAACATTTCAATTATCTTGGAAACAGGAGTTTAGTTGGGTGGCATGAGAGGACACAGGTAAACTCCAACTACGTATTGGCCATTTGTTGATTTGTTCCATTTGTTCATTAAGTTTTAGAGCAAAGCAAATAAAATGTGCCCTGTTTCCACCAAACACTTCCGGTACGGTACCTTTGGAACCAAAAGTAACCTTTCAGACATGGTACCTAGACCCTAGTGTTTCCACCGCAGACAGTACTCTTAAATGTGGGCGAGGTTGTCGTCACTCACTGCTCCGTCCAGCGCTCACTGTTCTTCCTCGTTACCGGTGACACAGATGGAAATCTGCACCTCATTTATCATCCACACAACGAGGCTGCACGTAGACATTTTCACAACAAAATAAAACAGGCAAACAAACAAAATAGTGGGTTTGCGCATTTAGTCCTTCTCAGGCAAGCTCAGGCGTTTAGTGTTGCTGTTTTCTGAGTCGGATTGGGATATATGCAGTTCACATAATCCGGACACAATTATATAAATGCTTGAGGATCCACTCATTACTAAAAATGTATGTCATATAAAAACCAAAGTAATGGTCATTTTATAGTTTACTAATGTATAAAACTCTCCATGGTATGAGCAGTGGTTACATGAGTTTCAAAACCAGCCACAACTCAGCCCTGAGCAGAGTGACCATTTGCTATGCTAGGTACCCCAACAGAAGGGTGACCAAAAATGGGGACGTTACAGAACGGTTCCATTGGCACCATCCACAACTGTTCAGTGGAAACAGAAAAATTGTACTGAACAGAACTGAACCATAACATACTGCTCAGTGGAAATGGGGCTTTAGACTCAGCTGTATGTGCGCACGAAGCGGGTCCTCTTCACAGAGTCTGCCATGTTGTTCTCTCTGGATAGGGCCATTTGTGTTTTCGTGTCAGCCACTGCAATTCTCCTACACTCTTGGCATTCAATAGAAGTTTCAGCTCTGCAACCTCACTGCTAGATGCCACACACTAGGCCTTTAAGAAGTAAAATTGCAGGAACATTTTTCCTTATGTTTTATCTGTTAATGTCCAAAACATATTTCCTCCAGCGGTAAAACAAAGGTCCCATATCATCTTTATTTTACGTCTGAACTTGAACATGTACAGTGTTTCCAGCAAAAACAAGACGGAGTCAGAGAGCAGAGTACCTGGGGGAAGGCTCATTACTCTCAATCAGAAGCCATCAGGGGTCACACTGTAGAAATGCAGAAGGCTGGAACAATGTGTACCTGGCAGTTGCCACCATAGGGGCTTGTAATTAAGATTCAGTAAGCCAGTTTGACAATTACGTGCTACAGCGCTTTACATTTCCCCCATTTCGCCCTTAACTAAGTGTTATTTCAAGGAAAGGAGAACACTGTTATTTATTAGCCGTGGTGTTTCTAATTTGTTGATTTCTTAATTTGAGCATTTCCCTACCCACCAATTCCTCACTCTGCAGGGAAACCCAAGCTTGCAGTTGTGTAATTATTTTTTTTTATTTCTAATTGCTGTAATTATGTCATTATCATTACTGTTTTGATAATGTTGCTTAATTACCACAATTATGTGTGATTTCTTGTGGTCAGTGTGTCGTCATTGTGTGCTTAAGAATTTTTTTTCTCTCTGTTCTGCATGGAGGGGTAATTTTGTCCTAATTCTGTAGCCAGCAGTGAGGCAGACAGCAGTGAAAAAGAGCCATTAAGCTTTTACTCTGCCTTGTTATTAGCCTGTTGAGTAGGGGCTAATTCGAAATCAACAGACAAAATTAAGAAAAACAGAATAAGATCGCAGAAGTGTGTTTGTTCAAGTACGACAACATTAAAGAAAGTAGGATACCAACAGGGTCAAATAGGCATGGTTTTAAAATGAATTGAGTTTAAGAGGGGTGACTGTTACTTACTCCAAGCTTAACTTCAAAGCTGCAGCCTGCCATGTTCTGTGTGTTTAGAAATATGAAAAGAATCTTCATGAGACTACAAAGCAGACTTCTGACTGCAAAAAGCAACCAACAACATTAAGATGACGAGTTCACTTAACTTTATGTTGTACATTTGCGATTACTGTCCTCTCTTCTACTTGTGGTTTAGAGAGTCAGTCAAACAGGAGCCAGAGGATGATGACGACTTTACTGCAAAGAAGAAAGGGTTGAAACGGAAAAGAGTCAAGGATGAGCCCATGGAAGGCCCTTCACACTCCACTGCTACACCTACGTGAGTCAGACCAGGTTTCTCATCCATGAAACAGTGCATAGGATCCATACTAAAAGTGTACTTGCAATTGTCCATGTGGATCAGCCTCATATCCCATCCTCTACACGCCCACATTCAACCATAAATGGTCAATGCAAAGCACTTCATGAATGTTAATGCATAGAAATGAGCCTCCTGATCACTGGTTCCTTTACACGGTATTCTTACAAATACAGAAATAGACAAAATGATTGTGATGATCAGTGTTATCCATCACCCTGCGATATTATTTGAAAATTGAAGTTTGGTAGGTGAACATTCGAATTTGGCCTGCGTTATAAGGACTCATAATGATGATGTGGAGTGTAATAATTGTGCAGGAGCTGTCACTGCCTTGATTTCAAGACTTATCTAATTTAAACGATCCATATGTGCAGGTGGTGAGGATGAGCTTGAGGAAACTAGAGAAGGTAGAGTGTGTGTGGCGGCCACTACGGTGTCCCCAGTGCACACTATGTGCGCATGGTTGTGTTCACTGCAGCCTTTTCTCACAAAAAAACTACCTAAAAACTGAAGTCATACTTGGAAATATATGCAGAATATTAGAATATATTATGATGAACTATTGATGCTCATTTCTGCAATTATTTCCATGCTATATGTGTACATTTCAACAGCTGCAGTGCTCTCCACAGTTGACCATGAGTGCCCCTCTCCTCTGCGCTCTCGGGGTGGGGAATGTGATGAGACAGCTCTGCCTAAATACTGAGCAGTATTTGATTCAAGAATTTAGTTGGCTTATATTTTGTACAATTAAAAGGTGCTTATGGAAAACTTATGGCCCACTAGCAGAAGCTTAAATAACACCGCTGGTTTAAAAGTTTATGATAAAGTGGATCTGTAAGTAACGTTTGATATGAAGAGAAATTAAATGTGTGAGGGGCATCATTATATTTATAATGATGCATTTCACATGTAATTTCTACAATCTGCCTTTAAATCAACACCTTACCATCTACGTTTCCAATTTCCCCGTCTCCAAAATGTTCATATGCATGGGTCACAGTTTCTATACAGGAGTGCACAGATCCCAGCTTTTGTGTGGGATGTGGCATACGCCTTTTTCAGGCCTTGTTTTGTACGTACACAGCGGCTATATAGAAATGAGACCCCAGGTCTTTGAGCTGTGGATCGCCTGAAATGTAAACATTTACATGTCACTTGTTTTGGCATTTGAAACACATGTTAACATTTGTGTATGAATATTTAAATTTGGTAGTTTATGAACTTCCACCCCTCATTTTTTTTCCCAAACTGTGTAAGCTCTTAGTATTCTGTCTGTCTTGTGGGTACCTGCAGCTCAAAGAAGAAAAATAAGCGACAGGAAGAGGAAGAAGAAAGTGACGTAGAAGCTCAGAAAAAGAAGTCAAAGAAGAGAACAGAAAAGGTAAATGTCTGTCTTTCCAGGGTAATCTGCCTCCATCGGTAATAACTCCCCCTGTATGAAGTCTGCTGGAAATGCGGTTCACGATGGAAGTGTTTGAATTCACATTTCGTGTGTTTTTCTCGGCACAGACGGTAAAGAAAGAGGAAGGAGAGCATCCAGTCTCTAAAAAACCAAAGAGGACAAAGGAGGAGATTGACGAGGCAAGACAGCTGAAGATCAAAAAGAAGGAAGAGGAGGAGCAGAATCGCTGGAGATGGTTGGGAAACACTGCTCTTTTTCGTTTTGCACTGACCTGGACCCACCCCTGCCCCGCGCACACGCAATCAAACACAAACATGGGGAAACCGGAGAGCAGCCGTTTTCCTTTTCACAAATTCATCCTCATTTTTTCGTCATCTTGCTTTCTGTCAGGTGGGAGGAAGAGAAGTATGAAGATGGGGTGAAATGGAAGTTCCTAGAACACAATGGACCTTACTTCCCTCCTGAGTACCAGCCTCTGCCAGACAACGTTCACTTCTACTATGATGGTCAGTTGAGTGAGGAAGTTGAATGTGTCAGAAAGGGTGATTGAAACATGACTTAAAGGGTTTCACTCACTCCACATGTTTTTCCTTGTGACTGTAATTTGAAATAATCTTGACAATTGTCAGGTAATCTTGTG
Organism: Chaetodon striatus; assembly: GCA_029783705.1. Classification (NCBI taxonomy): domain Eukaryota; kingdom Metazoa; phylum Chordata; class Actinopteri; order Chaetodontiformes; family Chaetodontidae; genus Chaetodon; species Chaetodon striatus. The sequence continues at coordinate 491,090 of JAPZEB010000023.1, read as the reverse complement.
ATTATTCAAAGTAAATTTATAAACTTAAAGCACTATGTAGTGCCATCAGGTTTTTATGATTTCTACCATTCTGTTTCTTTTCTTCTTTTCTATGTGTTAACTTGGATGATGGTTAAAATGACACAAAAGCGAATAAATTGGGAAGGCAGAAGCAGTGATATGACAAATAAAAATAAGATGATAACAGATGAAAAACAGCAAAGCATAAAAATACACATAACATAAAGGAAGTGCAAGTTAAAGCAAGTCAATGAATCACGAACAAAACAAACCATAATAATGACAACCGTATTGACACACCAAGCTGACGGTCCGCTGTAGGTCAGTGTCGGGCCATCTCTGAGTGTCTGTCGCCCCGCTTTTTGCGGTGTGTCCTGCATGGTTGGCACTAGTCAGCCCTTGTCGGCTGTTATTCGGACAATTGAGCATGTTGAATTGCTGGCGGAGCCTGTCGGCGAATGGGATCAGTCTGACTGGCGGTTCAGCTCAGTGTATGAGAAGAGAAACGGGGGCGAAGAGAGCAAACAAATGGCTAAAATCAAGAGGAGTGGGATTAAGGCAAACTGGTTATATTAGGTGAAATTGTTTTTTTGGCCATTGAGCTTTTTAGCAGAAATGGTTCCTAATTGGTTGTGTTAGTTTTCATCAGCATACGGTAAATATCCTTCGTTCTTTCAATATTGGGTTGTGTTGTTAACGTGCAAACTGGCTAACCAGTGTCTTGAATCGTCCTGTCAGTCTTCTTGTTTCCCTTTTTTAATGACAAATACATACTACTGCTGCCTGCTGGGATGGAGAGTTATTATCTTTACTTCCTTTTACGCAGGCAGAGAATGTACGTGCTAGTTGGCCATTGGTTGTAGACTTTGCGGTGTGTTCAAGTGCAACTTCTTAGCTGTGACACACGCAACACGAGGCGATGCAACGGTCCACCCTCATCGCCACTAGTTCTCTAATGACGGTTAGGTGGGCGTGAGCCTTGAGACTTGAAGGTATACAATGCAGTAATTTCCTAAACAGCAATGTATAGACCCATATAAAATTAATTCCTCTCAATCATCGCGTAGAGCCACTAGAAGTGTGTGGTAGACCCTGCCCTGTGCCTGGATTAGCTTATTTTCTCCTTGTTTTGCTGTGTTTGTAACATTCCTGAACACAGTGCACAGGTGAGGTCGGGACTTTATGAAAAGGTAGCACCCAGGTGCCAGTCCATAAGCAGCATGCATCTAAGAAGAAACTTAAAAAAAAAAGGAATAATAGTGAGGTGAATCTCCCAGCGGTTAGCTTCACTTGCGTTTTTGCTGGCGAAACTGTTTACAAACAGTAGCCAACAACTCCTGCATAGTGTACCTGCATAGTGCAGACAGTGACATAGCCCCAGACAGCCCTCGGAAGCAATTTAAAAGCAGATATTCATTTTTCAAGTCACACCCAATTCATGCCGTGATTGGCCAGCTGTGTGAAGGTGAGAAAGGAGCCAGGGTTTGAACTTCTCTCCCTCGCTCTCCTTTTTTTTCATTTCTGACACAACTATTTCTATCACTGTTCATTTCGTTTCTTTTGTACAACCGAGTATGAATACCTTCCAGGAGAGACTCTCCCTATATTTAATGATTATCGTGTCTCCCCACTCTGTACCATGGTTGGCTTTGTCATGTAGAAGAGGAGTCATCCCCCAGCAGGACAGTTGACCCCCAAAAAATGCATTGAAGCAATGTCCGGCCTGTTTGAAGTCCAATAAAAAGTCTGGGGTGTTAAATTGTGTGGCTTTCCCCCCACAGTCACAAACCCCTAGCCTTCTGTACACATTTGAAAATGAGACAGGTGAATTATACTGTAACATCAAAAGAAACTCTTAGTTGCTTTAAAAATATACTGAAATCATCCGGATTCTCAAACTTTCTTAAACTTGGAAATCCAGACAGAGCGCAAGCTCAGATTTAGAGAACAGTGGACAAAGTTGCATTATATAAAAAAGAGGTCTTGGTAGTGGGTGGATTTATGGATGAAAGTGTACAGACACACACAAACACAATACACACAAACACATAATTGCATCATTAGGACACAAAAGGTGTGTTGGGTCAAACACTGATTGATGACTGTGATTGCTTTTGCTTTGTTAAGCAGTCAAGCCACAGCAGTGTCCTACTGGGAGTCGCTTTGATCTGTTAATTCCTGTGCTTGCATGCACTTGTTTGTAGCTGACTCTTGGTAGTGGACTTGAATGTAGATCTTTTGTCCTTGTCTCTGAGCACCACCTCTATAAATTCATGGATTAGTTTGACAGGACTCAAGAGGAGCTGATGGGTGGTAACAGCATGTGGGATTTTGATCTGAGCGTCTAAGGGTGTGTGTGTGAGTTGTTTTTGTAACATGTTATTTCAGACAGCAAGGCCATGAAGCAAATTAAGAACCCCATGTTGTATTATGTTGTTGAATGAAACTGAAATGGTGTGCTCGTGTTTGTCTGTGTGCAGGTAAGGAGGTGAGGCTGAGCCTGGCAGCCGAGGAGGTGGCGTTTTTCTTTGCCCAAATGTTGGACCATGAGTACACCACCAAGAAGGTGTTCCGGGAGAACTTCTTTAAAGATTGGAGGAAGGTAAAGCAGGAAAGAAAGTCCTAGATCTTGTCAGTTTAGAGAGAATAAAAAGCACCCCTAGCTGACCCTCTAAGCTGACGCCTTCAGTTTGGAGGTTTATCCTGAGTATGAAAAATTGAATAAAGTGAGTTTGACATTTACATGAAAGAAGCCCTTTGAAATTTCAAATAAAAGATATTTCCATGCTTTACAGCAGTTTTGTCAGAATTCTGAATGTGAGCCACTTTGTCTACATTTCTCCCGATGCTGCCTCGATTATGATGACTGGGAGCTTTGTCAACCGTAATTTTCTATGTACATGATTGCTTTGTCTTAGGCAAAACTTAAACTGTTATTACAGAGGAATAATCGAGTGTTAGCTCTCATAATTTCAGCTCCAGAAACATGCCCTTGATAACACCCAAGTACAGTATTAGTTGTTGCATTCCAGCTTTGTTTTGTAAATTGTGGAATATACACGTGTAAAGAAGTGCGGGGCGAGTGTGTGACTGTGGCTGGTACCTGCACGCTGGTGTCTGTCAGGATGTCCTCTGTATAGAGAAAACACCGTGCCAAGCCCCAAGGCATATCATGCAGAATTAATTTTGCGCTGCTTAGTGCTCAATGCACTTGAAAATACGATTTGTGCGAAGGCATTGATATGCTAATCCATACAAGTAGCTCCCCTGCATATGAACAAATCCAATTAAACTGTTTTATTATAGCCGGAAAAAACTCTCCTCGCTCCACTGCCCTCAGTGCCCGCCCACCGTCGGGTGTCAGTCATGCTTAGACACGCAGACTGACTGCGTGTCCATGCTGTCAGAGTGCTTCTGAAGAGAGGTGTGGGTTTGTTGTGTGTGTGTGTGATGATCTAGAGATATGTTTTTGCATGTCATTTCTGACCCTAGACAACACAGCTGGACTAGGTCAGTGCTGCTCTGAAAAGCTTGATAGATGAGTTATTCTCTTTACCTTAGTCATGTCTTTAGGTAAGATGCCCTTTTGTCTGTCATATGGTTACATATGATGTTTGTCAATTTAAGAGATAATTTTGCAAGTCAAGAAAGTCACAGTTAGTTGTTGCTTTGTTGAAGTACCATTTAGGTTTGTGTGAAAGAGCCCATTGAACCACATCTCTCTTCTTGCACATTTTAGAGAACCAAAACCAGCTAGCTAGCTAGATAGCTAACTTAGCTGTGTTCCATGTACACATGTAATATTACCTTACCTGATGTGTTTCATCCAGTGACTCCTAGTCTTTTTATCAGCCGGGAAGTGAAAGACAGAGCGAGATCTGTTGCTCGTGTGAGTAGATCCTGGTACGAATCACACAGGCATTGTAGCTTTAGTGAGAGAGAAGTCTGTAAGTTTCCCTTATGTGACTTGTGTAGTTGTTATAATTGCGTGTTTTTACAATGGTTTTACATAAATTGAGAAACATCATTTGTCTAATTCATGGCATGATTCAAAGGGGATTAAAAGTTGTCTCTCACCATCAGCTATCGTACATATTTTCTCAGCAAATTGGTGCCATGGTGGTCCACCAGAGGGGGAGGGACTTGCCTCTATAGCACTGTCCTCAGTAATCTCGGTTGAGGGGAAACCAGTGGTGACGATTTTAAAGTAGGCTCTACAGGCAGAGTTGAATGCAGAGAGGAAGATGGCTGCAGTTTGTTCTTCTTTATGCAGTGCGCGAGCAACTCTCTGCTCGCACATTGCAATGCACGCTATTGGAATCAAGCCTGATGAAAAGGAGCTATAAAAACACACATACACACACGAGCCCCATCTCTGGGCTTATTGTAGTGTTTTTCCTGCATGTCTCTATGACGTGTGACAATACACATTCAATCACAAGCATTATTAGATCTTGGTAGAAGCATGCTGCATGCTTATCGGGTCACTAACGCTGATGAGGCTAACTCCATAGGCATCAATATTTGCTCCGCGTGACAATGCATTTTTCGATACTAGATAGAAGCAATTTGCTTGGCGCCATAAACGTATCAAAGTTTGGTATCCAGTCCTCGTTTTTGATGAGCACTGCTGTAGCCATGCGTGAAGACAATAAGATCAAGATGTCCAGCTCATTAAAAGTTTACTGTTATATTCTGCCGCTGGAGGCCAATATGACCTTAAGAACAAACATCCAAACAGGGATTTTTGCTCCGCACAGGCAAATGTTGGCCTCCTGCTGTAATAGCTTTCTTGCCTGAGCCCATTTTAAAAGCCTCTCATGTTGTCATGACATTTTAGCACCAAAACCCTTCAAGATGAACCATAAAGCCTCCACTGAATTGCTCTGTATTGCTGCCCTGTTAGTAACCTTTTTGATGGGCTGACCCCTTGTGCAGTAACTTTAGAAGGATGACAACTATAGTTGAAACTGGGCTGCTGCCGCTGCTGCCTTCAGCGTCCTGCTGTGCTGTTCAAGCTTGTTTGGCAGTGGCTTCTTTGGAGGAAATGTTCTATATTCTGGCCTTTCATAACGATACCACTTATTTCTTTTGCTGTCCGCTCAGCCTCCGTAAAGATGAGTAATTAAACGAAAGGTCACTGATCTGCTTTGACCATGCTCATCTTATTTGGTTTTTATGATGCATCATTGTGTAATGTGCTATTTGTCAAAGGTTCTGTACCCAGTATTAATGGCTCCCAGTAAATTGAATACAGCAGCATTGTGTGCAGATCCTTTGTCTCTTTCTCCCTTCAGTTCAAGATTTTGACTCAGCACAGAAGTGTTTGAATTTGCAAACTTTCTGTGATCAATATTGAAGCTTGGCGTTAACACTTCATTTGGTTTCATCAGTATTTCCCAGCTCTGCTGATACTGAAAACCATTGAAGTGTAGATAAAAAGATGTGTATTATTGCCATTATTGATGCAGTTTATTCAGAGTTGCAAAGACCATTCTTCTGGCAACCCAGGATACCTGGGCTGCAACTAATGATTCATTTCATAAAAGATTACCTGATCATTTTTTGATATATTTGATTGATTATGACCTGGCACTGGGTAAGCTTGGGAAAATGGATGGATGGATGATTAATTGTTTAGTAATATAAAATGTCAGAAAAGAGTGAAAAATGCCCATCACATGATAAATGACCGATGTATGATTTAAGATTTATAGATGATCAAACTAGTTGCAGATTTATTTTCTTGAATATTGATATTTTCATCACTAAATGATGTCCCTGTTTTCATGCAGATATAACTGTTCCAAACTCAAGTAGGGATCACACTTCAGTGTCAGATGTGTCTGTTTGTGCCTGTTTAGGAAATGACCCATGAGGAGAGGTCACTGATTAAAGATCTTGACAAGTGTGACTTTGGAGAGATCCACGCCATGCATAAAGCGAAGGTGGAGGCCAGGAAAAACATGACCAAGGAGGAGAAACTGGTGAGATTCAGGCGTTTCTGTGCATGTGTATGCTTTTGGTTTCCGTAACTTACAGTACTTCTCTTTTTGTTAGTGTCTAAGAAAGGTCAGAGTGGATCATTTAGATTCTGGATGATTGTTATTTAACAAATTGATTTGTTTTTGTTTTATTCCTGTTGTAGGTTTTGAAGGAGGCCAACCAAAAGATAGTGGACGAGTACGGCTACTGTCTGCTGGACCACCACAAAGAGCGCATCGGCAACTTTAAGATTGAACCTCCGGGGCTGTTCCGGGGTAGAGGCGAGCATCCCAAACAGGGCATGCTGAAGAAAAGGATCCAACCAGAGGACGTCATCATCAACTGCAGCAAGTGAGAGCGGGGCACAGGGATTGAACTGTATGCAGATTTGTGTGACAGTGTAATGATGCATAAGTAAAGGCTTGTCTGATGAAAAGCAGGATTTATTAAAACTCCATCACCCTAGCTGCTAAAAACCCAGTTGTCACGTCTTTGGTGTGACCTTCTACTTGGGAGACCTGAAATCACAAAGTTTTCAAAAGCTGTGAATCAGAAGGAAATCATTTCAGTCATTTCAAAATGTCCATTATTTTGTTTCTTAGTGTGCAACAATGCATATCCATATTGACATCTGCACAGGCTTTGTCATACACTCCTACAGATAGTGCGCTGCGTGGATTCTGACAAAAAGGAATGTTTTCGACAACCGTGGGTACATTTACATGCATGCTAATATTCCACTATTATTCCGAATATTACAATATGCTGAATTTGATGCAGGCCATGTAAACAGCGTATTTCATTTGGATATAAGTAGGCCCTCCTCTGAACTTCTCTGAATAAGACTCGTGGGATATGCAGGTATTTTTCATGTTTTAATAGCAGTATTTGGACATTTATACAGCACATTTGAGAGGTGCATCTGAAGAGGGGCTTTTACCACAGTTCGCGACACGTGGGCTCTTGCCTGTGTACATTCGGCTCTGTGTATTGGCATGGTTACGTTGTACAAAAACCAACTGGCAAACAGTTTACAAACCTAAAGTAAATGCATGCCCAAAAAAAAGCCCATATTTCTGGTCAGGAAGAGAAACATGAGTACTTTTTATCAACAGGGTCTTTGAATATGCACAGATATGGCAATGCCAACCTTTTCTAGAAGGTGGTTGAAGGAATGGAAGAGGGAGGCTGTCTTCGCACAGTTTAGCAGGTCTGCCATGGGTGGAAAACTTTGAAATAAAAAATAAAATCCTATTTTGATGCAAGGAACTAAAATGACAAGCAGCTTCAGCCGTTCCAGTGTTCTGTATTTTGACAAAATAAACTGTATGTGAGGGCATGCAAGCTTAGTAGGAATATTGTATTTATTGTTTTATTTTTGGGAATAAAGGCAAAAACTGCACTATTTTGTGCATGTACTCATGTTACAGCTCGTTTCCAACCATAGTAGCAGTAGCCTTAGCTATAACAGTAGCTTTAAGCTGCCAGATGACATCATGTTCTCATTTGCATACCTGTGATATCATCCCATATTAATTTATATATAGATTAATGGAAGCATAACAACTTAACTGAATTAGATTCAATATAGTATCCTCAACAAAACATTTAAATGGCATGAGGGCTGTGGTGCTTATACTACAGTGCACATTAGTTCTTGAAACTCACTACATCTTAACTCTCACTGTTGCGGCGAACAGCATTTCCTCTCTTGCCATGCCTGTTCCACACCTACTGACTAAGCACCGCATGAGGAGAGAGGGATGAGAGGTTTCTCACTGTTGGCAGAAGAGCTGTGGACTGTGATTATTCTGAGCAGCATGCATGGAAATGACTTACAGTATAATATGTTTCTGGCTTTTTTCCCTGTTGGTCTGAATAAGTTGCAAAATTTGTCGCTAGCAGCTTTTCAAAAATAAAATTGCTAAGAGGGTCTGAAAAGTCCCTAAATCTAGTGAGAAAGTTGCCAAGTTGGCAACACTTGGGTAATCTCAGAAATATGGTGAGTTCAAGCTGTACATCACTCAGCAATTGTAGTTATGCATCACTTATTCACTCATAGTTGCCTGGCATGTTGAGGAAGATTTTGTACTTCAATTCATCTCACATAGCAGGAGATTACGACTGTAGTATCCATTTTTTGGTACTAGTGTCACACATTTATGTTTAGAAGGCTTGAGCCTTTGTAGGATGCTGTAGCATGAGCTACAATGTTGTGACTGCTTACACACATTTTTTTCTTGCTTCGTCTCTTTCACTGACAGAGAAGCCCGTGTCCCCGTGCCGCCTGCTGGTCACCGCTGGAAGGAGGTTCGACACGACAACACTGTGACGTGGCTGGCCAGCTGGACTGAGAACATCCAGGGCAGCATTAAATACATCATGCTCAATGCCAACTCAAAACTCAAGGTAGACTGTCTGCTCCCATATATGTACAGTACTTGCACAACCTTGCCACAAGCACCTGAATGCACCACCAGTAAAGTCTTAACCATACATGTACCATGTACTCAACTGCTAACCACTCAACAAATCAAATCATGAAATGAATGTTACTCTGCACACTGGATTATGTATCTCAAGCAAGTTTTACAGGTCCTTAAGTTGATTTTTTTCTTTTCCATAAAACACTGACGTTAATGGAGGCCAGTCACTGCCTGAACACATTTATCAATCAAATCCTTATAGTCTGCCTTGGAACATGGTCAACAGATGTTGTATTTAGGATATGGCATCCCAAGTGTATGGTGTTTTTTAAACAAGCTATTAAGCGTTGTTGTTCAAGTTTGCTTTTTTTCTTGTATTATCCCATAAGCAAAACGCCACTTGCTGAAAACCCCAATAAAAAAATTGTGGGAAATGTAGGTGCCAGGCTTTGCCAGGGAAGAAGGGGAAAATATACCTCTGGGTCTGCTGAATAGATTTCAATCTTTTTTTTAAAATTAGGCAATTCGATGCATTTGATTAGCTTGTGTCCAGAGTCCTCCTTAGGGTGCTTTCAGACCCAGAGTTCACTTGCTTTGGTCCAAATCATTTTGTTACAAAGTTTTATAATAACCCAGAGTTGGTTAGTGTTCTCGCGGCAGCATTTACAAGCGGACCAGATCAAATGCTTGTGCAAGAAAGCTGCTCTTGATTGGTCACAATTTCCATGCAGGAAGAATCCAGGAAGTAAACAAATGCTGAAGAAGAGTACACTTGTAAGATAAATGCAACACTCTCTAATGTCACAATGGAGGGACAACTACACAGGTTGATTTTAGCGCCGCTCGTCGTGGACTATATTGCTGTCATTATTCACTTTAGGCAAACCATACAGTTTGAAAACAATGTTTTGATGCATTGGATGTGCTGAATTTGCATATTAAAGCAGTAGAGCAGGAGGCGCACATTAATAATCCTCCAGGACTGTAACATGCTCATGTTTAACATAAACAATACGTAATGTGACGGCAGTTGATTTGGATTGAGGTAGGAACACATTCTCACCACAAACGAACCACACCAGAGTTTGGTTTTAACCAGACTGAGACCACCTCTTCCAGAAAGTCTCAGTCCGGTTGTTTTGGTGCGCACCTGAGTGTGGTTGCTGTGTTCACACCTGCCCAAACGAACCGCACCAAGGAGGCAAACCAATTTGAGTTCGATTGAAACGAACCAAACAGAGCAGGTATACAAGCACCCTTAGTCATTAGTTAAAGTTGCACACAGTTTAATATATTCAGTTTCATACTTGCATTTAGCCATGCCATTGAGCTAGTTTGCTGTCTCTGTTAGGTATCTGTACCTTAGTCACTCACTCTACAGCAGGAAATGGCACTTTGAAATGAAAGATCTATGCTGGAAACTAAATGTACTTCAAAATAAAGTGTGTTTGTTACAAATGTGACGCGATCATAAGTCAATTGCGGTCCACTCGGAATGGACCTGCGACCCACTTTTGGACTGTGACCCACCAGTTGGGAATCGCTGCTTTAAAGGTCAGCTTAGCACCAAGTTGCAAATAATATCGTCCGCCTGCCTCTTGCCAAGCCCACACAAAACTGAATACACTGAGATGAATGGTGCTAAAACAGCCAGAGTACAGAGATACATTCTCTTAGAATATAAACAAGTAGTGCTAAGATTTAATCAGCCACAATGTGCAGTCCAGTGTTTTGAAAATGAAGCTGTACCTCCAATCGGTACAAAAATAAATAAAAAATAGTTGAGCTATTGTCATTTCACTAAGAAATAAACTTTTCACAGATATAGAAAGGCCATGTCAAACCCTATTAAAGTTGTTTTCAAATCAAACCCATCCTTTTGTTTTATTTGTTTATTAATTCAGAGGCTGTCATGTTGCAAGCAGCTCGTTCCCTTATAGGTCCTGACACTGCTGACTTCAGACCAGGACTATTATTCTGATGTTAGATCTGTTTTGTATTACTACAAGCACTAAGCACGCATCCTTGTCATGGTCAATAAAGCCCAAACTGTTTGTGTAGGAGATTTGCATTTCAGTTCAAATATTTTTTGTCTCTAAAATATTTAAATTCCATCATGGTTTTGTTTGGAGAGTAAATGGCAACCTCGTGAGCTGCGTGTTGAAAAAGATGTGCGCAACATCTTGTCATTCTTTTACCTTCTCTCATTTCTCTTCCGCTCTCCTCCATGTACTCACTCTTCGTCTTCCTCCTTTCCATCTTTCATGTGTAAAGGTTAAGTTATTCCACTGTTGGTCTCCATGACAATATGCGTGTGTTTGCTGATGGAGCGTTTAATTGTGTCTTCGTCTCAAAACATAACCAGCAGCAAACAGGCAAAGAAAACTATGTTATCAAAGTTGTATAGTGTTGTGCTTTTATATTAACTTTTTCTGTGTGATATAACAGCCTGTTTGTCATGATTACCATTTTGAATTATGTTTTTATCAGAGGCTTTTCAGTGAACATAACTTAATGTTGTTGTTGTTTCTTTTCTTTGTCTCATGTTTCCCTCTCTCTGCTATTTCCCTATTGTTATGCCCCCTCGCTGTCTCCCTTTCTTCATGTTTTCCCTTCCTGCTCCCTGTTGCTTTCCCTTTGTCTACATCCCTCTTCCTCCTCCTTTTCCTTCTTTCATCCAACAAAGGGAGAGAAGGACTGGGAGAAATATGAGGTTGCTCGGAAACTGAAGTCATGTGTGGATGACATCCGTAACCAGTACATGCAGTATCTCAAATCCAGACAGATGGGCACGCGACAGAGAGCTGTGGCCCTCTACTTCATAGACAAGGTCTGGTTCAAGACAAGTAAAGATGCAGCGATGAGGATACCACGTTTTACACATTTACACACCACCAGTGCTAAAAATAAACTGCTGTCAGTTTCCCAGATTCTCCTAAGTGCTTAAGTCTGATACCAAAAGCCATGTGAACATATTGGAAATCAATGTGATGTGTCTTGATTGCCTTTTCTGTTTTCTCACATAGCTGGATGGAAGATCTTTTGCAATGAGATAAATGGATTATATGTAGCCACTTTCTTCCAGCGACCCCAAGCTAATTATCTCAGTCTGCATTGAGTGAAATGATAGATTGAGTGTGTGATTGCTTTTGGCTCATGCCAAAGACTATTTATATTCTGATTCTGCTTTGTTTACAATGCAGGTCTTTATTCTACTCCTTGTTGTATGCGTACATACTGTATTTAATAGTCATCTGATAGGCGCGTTTGCTCTGTGAATGGAGCGTATGCTGGTGAAAGAATGTGTAGATTTGATGTGTATTTATCTTTGTCTTCTGACCCAAAAAAAAAGCTGGCACTGAGAGCTGGTAATGAGAAGGAGGAGGGAGAGACTGCCGACACAGTTGGTTGCTGTTCGCTACGCGTGGAGCACATCACACTCCACGAGCAGCTGGAAGGCAACGAGTGTGTGGTGGAATTCGACTTCCTGGGTAAAGACTCCATTCGCTACTACAACAAGGTCCCTGTCATCAGAAAGGTAAAGGAACAAAAACAAAACCTCAGAAAAGCACTTTCACCCACACAATTATCCCTGCTTTCATGCGTTTGCTTGAACCTGAAATTATTTCCATAAATAATACCAGTGAATACATGGCAACTCTGTCCATTCTCAGCGGAAGCAGACCTCGGCAAAAAAACTAACATCAGCTGTTCATTGCAAATTCATTTACAAAACCAATATATCTCATTATAATAATCTAGGTTTTGCCCTTTGGGTTTTGGCAGAAGTCCCTGCAGAGAAGGTCACTGGCATGCGTATCGACATGCAGAGAGCCTGAAGCAGAGAGGGAACTGAGAAATGTCCTCCGGGCACAGTTGTAGATTGGATTCCTGTGGCTGTGGTGGTTTAATTTGTCTGTCTGTTAGAACTGTTGATGTGGCCCTCTGCTCGAGTCTCTGCTCTGAGATTACATGTTCATGTTGGTGAATTCTTAACCCACTGACTGAGGTAACTGGAGTTGGTCTGTGCATTTAAGTGTCATAACATGGTTTGATATATCTTGGTGGAGGTTGTAAGTAGGGTTGGGTGTTATTTGTTTTTTTTTTTTGTTTTGTTTTTTGTTTTTTTAATGATACTGATGCCAAAACAATAGATTTAAAATGTTACCGGTGCCTGAACTTTTTTTTTTTTTTTAAAAT
>JAPZEB010000023.1:461781-472956 GCA_029783705.1 Chaetodon striatus | reverse complement strand
GATCTAATCTCATCTTCAAGAATGGAGAAACTGTCCTCATTAAAATAAGGGTATTGTGATGGGGGGATATATGCTGCACACAGGAATACATCTTTATCTGTGGTGATAACATCTTTTTTGATTCTGAGCCAAATTGAAAATCCTCCTTTTTTGATTAATTGAATGTATTGTGCAAGGTTTGCCTTATACCAGATCAGCATTCCTCCTGAATCTCTTCCTTGTGTTACTCCTGGGGACATTATCTCTATGTAGCCTGAGGGACAACCAGTGGAGACATCTCCTCTAAACCAAGTCTCTTTTAATATAAACACATCTGCATTTTCTAACTCTCTAATAAAGTCTTAGGTCATGCTCTTACAGCCGAGAGCAGAAGATCTCAGACCCTGAACATTCAAATAAGAAATGGTAAAAGATTTTGTTTTCATTATATTTAAAACTCAAAAGGCTGCATTTGGTGATCAAAATGAGATAGACTACTAAGTCAAAGAAAATAATTTCAGAGTATCTACATAACATTTTCACTGTATGAGAACAAGAAATACTCTAATAATACTTCATACAGTGTCTATTGCGGTACCTGTCCAATCAGGCAGCAAAGCAGGCAGAGCATCTGCTGAATGTTCCTCAACTCATTGTGTGGGGGGGTGGTTAAGGTTAGTTCTGCTGCTCTCCGGACCACCTGGGCATAACTCAGTGGGCCAGGGTGTGGCTCTTGTCGCTGTGGTTGGGGTGGGGCCCCTCCGGAAAGGAGTGGCTGTGGTCTGGTTTGAGGGGGATCGTGGTTACCTTGGTGGGGTCGCACTGGGACATGATGTGGGTGGGGCTGAGGGTGGTCTTGTCTCCACTGTGTTGGTCTGGATGTTGGTTGGGGATGTCTTGGTGTTCTGTGGGGGTTGTGGGCTGGTATGCTTTTTCTGCGGACTGTGGATTGGTCTCTGTTGAGAGCGACGTTTTTCAGTGTTTGGGCGAAGATGGGGACTGTGTTTTTAAACAGATGGACGTGGTCGTAGAGACAGCTGATGTCCAGGGTGGGGTGGTGGGCTAGGTGGACATTGGGTCTCCGTGCACAGTCTCTGGACAGGTTGCTGTTGATCCTGTGGATGGTGTCAGGGTGGAAGTCTTTCCTTGGGAGCAGAGTGGATATGATCACTCTGCTGCTGGGGAAGGTGGTGGAGGCTTTCTCTATCACTCTATTGAGTGACTCTGACACCCTCTCCTGCTGGCTCCGCAGATCATTGGTGCCAGTGTGGATGATGTGACTCGGAGATCCAAGCCGCTCCTCTGACAGCAGGTCTATGGCTTGGTGGGTGTTTGGACACCAGATTTTAGCCACTTTGTGGGTGGGGAAAAGTTTCTTTTCATCAAGGAATTTTCCATTGGAGTCAATGAGGAGGACAATGTCTGTCTTCTCTCTCTGTTGTGCTGGTCTGGAGGAATGAGGGGTGGTGCTGGTCAGTGGGATGGGAGGAGGTATGGGTGTGGCGTTGGTCTGTGGGCTGGATGTGGAGCTAGGGGTGGAGGTAGGTTCTTGGATTAGTGGGTCCTGGCTGCTCACTGGGTCCTGGTTGTGGTCTGGATGTAAGTCTAGTTGTTCATCCAGGTCTTGTATAGCTCCACCTCTTTCCTGAAGCTCTTCTGACAGAGTGGTGAGTGCTCTCCTGTGCTCCTCTCTCTCTCCTCTGAGCACCTCCACCTCCTTTGACAGAGAAGTAAGTTATCTCCTGTGCTCCTCTCTCTCTCCTCTGAGCTCCTTCACCTCCTCTGTCAGAGCTGTCAGTGCTGCTAGACGCTGCTCTCTGTCCTGATGTAGCTCTCTGATCTCAGTCCTGCTCAGGCTTAGCTCTCTCCTGCAGCTGTCCCTGTCCTGCCTCAGCATGCCCAGCTCTGTGCTGATGGTACATGGGTCAGGCTGAGCTGTGGTGGGCTGGCATGGCTGTTGGCTGATCAGCTCTCTCGGTTGTACTAGATGTCTCTCCAGGTCTGTGAATTTCACCTTCAGGTCAGTGATAGTGCGGTTCAGCTGGGGGTCCTGGACCTGCTCTGGGCTGGTGGGCTCCTTCTCTTCAGCTGCTCAGTAGTTAGGCAGCTGGGAGTGTCTGGCAGGGTTTGAGAACTGTCAGTGGAGCTAGATCTCTCCTGCTGGGGTCTTTCCTTTATAAGGAAGAAGTCTATCTCAAACAGTTTAAAGTTCCCCTGCACCATGATAGTCCCATTCTTGTATAAATTTACTGTCATCATGAAAGTATCTGAATCTGCTTCTTTTATTTTTATTTTCCAGCCGTAACAGATCCCCTCTTTTTTGACAGAGGGGTAGTGGGAAATGATGGCAGAGTGCCATGCTAGCGGCTGGTCTGTGAAGATCAGGTTGCTGACCTCCTTGGTCTTGTAATGATCAGAAAACAGTGTTTCTGGTCTTTCTTTTTACTGTTTTTTATTTAAATGCCTTCCTGGCAGTCTCATTGGTTACATCAGGAGGGTAGAAGAGAGGAACAGCCTCTGTACAGCCTTTGGTGGATTCCATCAGGCTCTGCTGCTGTTGAACTGCTGCTATTTAAATTCAACAACAGGCAACAGTTGCTGAGGATCTTGTTTACAGCTAGCTGTATTGTGCTAGCTTAGCTTAATTTAGTGTTCAGTAATTATTTGTTTCCTCTTTTTAAATATTATATTTTCTTTCTGATGGTTTCACTCACTTGAGTCTTCAGCTGTTTTTCTCCTCTTTGCTTGACCCTTTTTTTGTTGCTGGTTTGACAGTTGGGCTAACTGTCAGTTTGGCAGTTGGTTCTGTTGTTTTCCAGTCTATCACTGTTTTCTGAGTTTTTTTGCTGTTTTTTTTTTTTCCTTCTTGGGAGTTTTTTTTCTGTAGACAATGGTTTTCTCTTCTGTTTTCTTTCAGTTCTTAGAAAAATAGTAGTTTATCTCACTTTAAAATGTCCAAAAAAGCAAAAATATTCTGGAGCTCATGTTCATGCTCATGTTCTTCATTCTCTCTCTCTCTCTCTCTCTCTCTCTCTCTCTCTCACGCACACATACACAAACACACACACATTCTTGTACATAGTGACTAGTTAGAATTAGTGTGTTTTGTTGCTTTGCTTTCTTGTTAATAAATACTTTTGGAATCATATCTACTGTCTGATTAATATTCCACAAGGCTGAATGGTTGTAGTTGTTAATTTAACGATTACTATTCCAAACTGATAGTTTCGTGTATTTAACGAGACTGCTATCATTAAATGGCTATAATTTTTCCCTTTTCAGGAATGGTTCCCCACGAGGTGATTTACTGTAAATGAATTAATATTATTTAACATAAGATACAATTATTAATAATAATTATTATTGATTTCCAATAACTATTTTGATACTTCCCATTTAGTGAAGATCTGTTACAAGGTCAGGTACCAACAATAGCAACATTCTGCCAGCAGGAAAAAGCAAGTATAAAGTAAAAAGACAGTATTAGGTTCAGTGGTAGGTTTAACCGACCTGCTGGCCTGCTTTCAAATTGTACCTGTTTTCAAATGTTTTTACAACAGAAATATACTTTTCTTTAATCGAATATTGTGCTCTTTGCATATAAAATCAACCCCTTAATGTTGGACTCAACCATTTGGTAGAACACATTTTGAGTCACTGTGTCTTAATGAAAAAAAGAGCTAATGTACTTGATTGAGCTGTCTCTACAATTTGGTTTAGCTATGTAATGTTAAAAAAATCCATTAGATGTCACTGTGTGTTTAAATATTCTGCCTTTGCAGTTTGTCTCCTCCAGGAAGTTAGTAACAAAAAAAAGTGACTCCAGACATAAGGGCTCTGTGTGATGGGATTTTGAAGGGTAGGCATATTTTTTCAATCTATCTTCTATCTAATATATAATGGAATAACGTTAAATATACGATATTAACAACAGTGAATATTCGTCCTTTTTCAGAAATTTGATAAATATTGTATATTTATTATCTTTGTAGGATTACTTTTACCATAAAAGCGCAGTACAACCATTTGTTTGAGCATGGCTGTACACAGTGAAAAATCGTACTAAAATCCAAAATCATACTTCTGAAATTGTTTCAGAATATATAAAATCCCCCCAGCCCCCACCACTCTGATTACCACTGCGACCACTATTGCCTTTACTCACCACATATTTTCTAGCTCCTCTTTCAGCCCTTGGTATTGTTCCTTCTTCCTGATGTTGCTGTTGCTCAGAATTGTTACAACTATCACCACTGCCTACTAGCTAGCAGCTAAGGGTCCAGAATAGATATGTGTACCTGCCCTGACCAGAATTTGAACCCCAGTATATATATGAACTGTCTATACCTGAGGCACTGGAGAATGCCAAGCAAGGGCTCATAGCTCTGGCTACCCGCCTAAAGAGATACACAAAAGAAGAAGAAGCCAGGAGAATAAATAGGGTGTTCTCCACCAAACCATCCAAAGTGTACTCCCAGTGGCAAGGTAACAACATGACAGTATCCACCCAGGGCTGAAACTGAACAATACTGGAAGAACATATGGGAGAAGGAGGGATCACATAACTCCGATGTTAAGTGGCTAGTGACTCAAAGAGCAGACCACAGCAATTTCCCAGAACAAGAGCCAGTTACCATGACGACAACTGACATACAAGAGAGAGCTTCAGGTATGAAGAGTTGGACAGCACCGGGCCCTGACACGATCCACACCTACTGGCTAAATGAGCTAACTGCACTCCATGAATGCTTGGCAACGCAATTGAACCAGCTGCTTATGGATGGGACCCATTCAGATTGGTTGACCCGAGGACGGAGTGTCCCGATCATGAAGGATCTCAAGAAGGGTGCGGTCCCATCTAACTACCAACCAATAATCTGCCTCTGTACACATGGAAGCTTCTGTAAGGCAACATAGCAACTAAGATGAATAAGCACATGGCCCGATACATGAGCAAGGCACAGAAAGGAATTGGTAGCAATACCAGGGGAGCCAACGACTAACTACTGGTCAATAGAGCAGTCACCCAAGACTGCAAGACCAGGCAGACCAACCTATGCACTGCCTAAATTGACTACAAGAAAGCCTATGACTCAGTGCCACACACATGAATACTGGAATGGTTGGAAATGTACACCATCAACAGGACACTACAAGCCTTCATCAAGAAACCAGTGGGGCTGTGGAAAATGACTCTGGAGGCCAACTCAAAGCCAACTGCACAAGTTACTATCAAGTGCGGCATATACCAAGGTGATGCACTGTCCCTGCTATTGTTCTGCATAGGCCTAAACCCCCTTTCAACTCATCACAAAGATTGGCTACAGATACCGGTTCCGAAGTGAAGCAACCATCAGTCACCTCCTCTACATGGATGACATCAAGCTGTATGGCAGGAATGAGCGAGACATTGACTCACTGATCCTCTTCACCACATCTACAGCAACGACATCGGAATGCCATTCAGTCTAGATAAGTTTGGTCAGATGTTGTCCAAGAGAGGGAAGATGATCAGAGCTGAGGGGGTTGAACTACCAGAGGGCAGCATTGCAAATGTTCAGGACAGCTACAAATACCTTGGGGTCCTGCAGGCAAATGGGAACCATGAGGAGGCCGCAAGAAAGTCAGCCACAGCCAAATACCTACACAGAGTAAGGCAGGTCCTGAAAAGTGAGCTGAATGGAAAGAACAAGGTCCGAGCCAATAATATGTACACCCTGCCAGTCATTAGATACCCTGCTGGTATAATGAGCTTGCCAAAGGAGAATATATCAAGACAAGAAAGAAAATTCTCACAATGCATGGAGGGTTTCATCCCAAGTCCAACACCCTGAGACTGTACACTAAGCGTAGCGAGGAGGGCAGAGGACTGGTGAGCATCAGAGCCACTGTCCAGGATGAAACAACAAAAATCCAGGAATACATCAGGAAGATGGCCCCCAAAGATGAGCTGCCAAGTGAATAGCTCAGGCAGCAGAAACATGAGAATGCAAAAGAGGAGGACAAACCATCACGGAAGGACGAGCCCCTGCACGGCATGTGCCAACGACAGATTGAAGAAATGGTCAACATCAAGAAATCCTACCAGTGGCTGGACAAGGCTGGACTGAATAACAGCACAGAAGCACTAATCATAGTGGCACAAGAACAGGCACTCACAGGCAGGTACATGATCAATAGAGGCAGGGGTCTACCACACCAGAAAAGACCCCAGGTTTGGGCTGTGCAAAGATGCTCCTGAGACAGTTCAGCATATCATGGAAGGGTGTAAGATGCAGGCAGGAACAGTGTTCATGGAAGGCCACAGCCGAGTGGCTGGCACAGTGTACAAGAACATCTGCACTGAGTATGGACTGGAAGTCCCAAGGTCAGAATGTATGACATCTCCTCAGGTGGTTGAGAACAACCAAGCTAAGATCCTGCGGGACTTCCAGATCCAGACTGACAAGCTGGTGATGGCTAACCAACCAGACATCGTGTTGATCGACAAACAACAGAAGAAGCAGTGGTGATAGATTTAGCAATCTCGAGCGACAGCAACATCAGGAAGAAGGAACATAGGAAGCTGGAAAAAATACCAAGGGCTAAAAGAGGAGCTAGAAAAGATGTGGGGAGTAAAGGCAACAGTGGTCCCAGTGGTAATCAGAGCACTAGGGATTGTGACACCCAAACTGGGAGAGTGGCTCCAGCAGATTCCAGGTGCAACATCTGAGGTCTCTGTCCAGAAGAATGCAGTCCTAGGAACAGCTAAGATACTACATAGAACCCTCAAACTCCCAGGCCTCTCTCTCTTTTATAAATACGCTGAGATAATTTCATTGTATGATTTTTCACTGTATAAAGCCAAGTTCAAACAAACAGTTGAACAGCAGTTTTATGGTAAGAGTAATCCTGCAAAGATAATACATTAACAGTATTTATCATATTTTAATAAAAGGATAAATATTCACTGTTCTTAACATTGTATATGATGTGTGTATATCCATTATATATAAGTTGGAAAAAACATTATTATGACTCTTCACCATTTCTGAGATGTTTTTAACCCTTTGAAACCTAAGCAAATTAATTGATTTTAAAAACATGGGAAGAAAACAATAAGCAGCTTAAAAGAAATTACCCCAAAATCAACAAGAAATTAGTACAAATAAGTACAAGTAAGCACAAGTAAAAGTAAAAGTACAAGGTTTTTAAAATAAAATAAAAATAGTTCAATAAAATTAAAATATACTGTATAGCCTAATAAGTAATATAAGTTTAAACATGTAATTAGGATAATTATGACTATAATAAGGTAATTTTCTGGGCATTTTCCCCTAGTTTATTTCAAATACTTTTCTAAATCTACTGACTTCTTGCAGTTTGCAGGACATTTCTTGACAAGTTGCTCATTGCCCTTTTCCCATGTTTTCAAAATAAATCAAACCAATTAGCTCAGCACTCAAAGGTTTTTACAGACATGTGAAAGACATGTGAAGGCAGCACAGATAAAGTGACGTGTATTCAGGTTTCAAAGGGTTAAAGCATTGTAATGTTAAATATTTAGAATGAATATGTGGGAATAATACTAGTACTACTAAGACTATTAATGCCATGGTTACAAATTTATATGTACTTATGTACCAACATATTATAGGTGTTATAACAGTATGTGTTTTGTAATTTGGATTTTCTTTCTGTTGTACAATTACCATGAAGTGACATCTGTTTAAAAATATATGTTAAAAAAACTATGGGATCTGTAAAAAACGGTAAAGAAAAAAACAACAACAAACAAACACCTACGTAAGATAATCAAAAATATTGTATTGTATATATATTTAACTGGAAAAACAAAACACCTAGAATTAAACTAGCCACCCTACAAAAATTCAAAACTTAAGAAGGTCTGGAAGCACCGAATTTTCTTTATGACTTTATCACCTACCAACTCCAGTACATTTACAAATGGATGGATCATAATCAATTAGACTACTACTGGATAGACATAGAGTTAACATTTTGTAAGGAAATCCATATCTCAGACCTACCTTTTATGAGCTGCTCCATCACACACCATCCATGTTTCAAAAACCCAACAATAGCTACAACTCTTACAGCCTGGTGGGAATTTGACAAAATAACTAACACCACAATCTCACCCAATAAACACACTCCCATCTGGAATAATCCTGACTTCATGATGAACAGAAAATCACTTCACTTTTCAGCACGGATCAGTAAAGGTATCACCTCAAACATATCTTCCATAACAACACTTTGATCTCATTTCCTCATTTGGTTCAGAAGTACGGCATCAGGGAGAATCACTTTCTAGAATTTCTCCAGTTTAAATCCTCAGTTAAAAAAAACAACAACATTAACTCATCCAACTTAGATCTCCCCCCACCAATATCAGACCTGATCTACATCTCTACTTGAAAGAAACTTTTTTCCAAAATCTATAAGATAATATCCACACCTGAACATACAATGACCATCCCTTCACAAAGATGGGAACATGACCTGCAGATCACCCCTGGTGCTGACCTCTGGACCCATATATGCCGAAACATCTTTTCAGTGTCCACTAATACAAACACACAACTCATTCAGTGCAAAATTATTCATAGAGTACACAACACAGGGGGAAAGAAAATGGATTTTATAGACACAGATATCTGTCCACACAGCTCACAAAACACCACAGACATGCCAGCTTAATACTCCCACCCAAATTCCACCTCCTCACTTACCAGGTCCTTTTGCCTGTGCACCACCCACAATAAACATCATTCACACACATCACATACAGGCATTGCAAACATACACCAAATAAATATAGAGAAACTTAAACCCCCCTCTCTATTTTTTATTTATTTATTTATTTTGATTTACTTACTTTATCCCTGATTTCTTTTCTCCCTCCTGAACCATGGCTATTGTAATTTGGTTACTTTAAAATACAATGTACTCTCATAGAAATGACTGATTAATTTATTATATTGTATTATTTAATTTAATTTAATTTTATTTTATTGCTGTTTTGGTTGTTATTATTACCAATATGGTTATCATCATCATCATCACTACAATTACTACCATTACTTCATTACTATAATTATAATATGATTATTATTATATATTATTAAATACTGAAATGATTATAAAACAATTTCCTGACATACCTACCAGTCTGTGATATTCCGTAAACATACGTTACTCTGATCCTAACTATAGTAAAAAATAATTCTGAATTTCTGCTTTTTTTAAATTAAAAAACTGAGGTATAATTTCATGTAAATGAGATTTATTGACAATAAATTCCAAAAAAGAAGTGAAAAACTTACAGTGATGAGTTGGAATTTTGTTTGCAAAGAAGGTGTAACACAGAGCTGGGTGATAATTTATGTTTTATGACTAACAAACACTCAAACCAGAACAGGTCACATTGAACTCAGGGGAACAAAAGCCAAATAGTGAGCGGGACAACAGTACAAGGTTAAAGATTTGTAACATATTACTCACTATGACAAAAAGAAATTATAAGATGGATGAATGACATTAGATATAATGTTTGTCACAGTTTAATGACTTGTGTCTAATATCAATGCATTTTAAGACATTGAGACTTAAGGCTGGCAGACTCCATGATTATTACTTTTACTTTTGGCACCTCAAATATATTGTCTTGCTAGTACTTTTGTATTTTTACTGAAGTAAAATTTTGAAAGCAGGATTTGAAGTTGTAACAGAGTATTTCTACATTGTGGTACAACCACTTTACTTAAGATTTGAGTACTTCTCCTCCCTAAATGCAGCCACGATGAATGTTTTCAAGTAGAGGGATTTTCTGACATGACATTCCAAATTGAAACAAAGAAAAGAAACTTAACAATTAGGGTAAAATAACTGAAGTAAATCAAGAGAACTTCTGTTAAAAGACAGATTCCATTCTGGGAGAAAAGTAAAAATAAAGTAAGAGATTCCCAGGTGCTTGCTCACCTTTTTCTTTCAGCAGGGCGTCCCTCAGGTGCAGCTTCCAGAGGCCTCGCAGGCGAGTGCCATAGTCCTCCGGGAATACCACTTGCTTCTTTGCTCCCGCACTGAAAATCAGGAGCAGCAGGAAGCCAGGCAGCAGCATCAGCAGCAAAGACACATTCATCGTGAAACACTTCAGACACCTGCCAACAGACCAAGCAGCGATGTCCTACAAACAGGCATGTCCACAGTCCTGGGTCCAGTGGGTGTGTCCTTCCAGCATGTCCAGGTTAGGCCTCCTCTTCCTCTTCTTCTGTTGAACTCATAATACACTTGAGTGCCACTGTCTTCTCTACTCATCCCTTTTACACACACTTCCTGCTTTATCTCCTCAATGCCTCTTTCTAAACTGAGACACTGACTGACAGTGACACAGTCAGATACTCAACTGTACACCATCATTATCAGTGATGTATTAGTAATCCTACAAACAACAGCCTCAACAAACGGGATGTTCTCTGAAGCTGCTGCAGAAGCAGCCTATGGTAACAGTGTTAATCTGCTGTAACTGATCCACTTTGTAGTTTAGTAACCACTCCAGCACGTGGAAAAGTACAGTCATGTACACTTTGGTTTGGGTGCAGCTTGCGCACATGAACATGTTTTTATGTCGCCCAATCAGGCCTCTGACGGCTGAGAGACATGCAAACTGTCTGTTCAGTATCACAATCAGTAAGATTAGAGAGTGAGCTGAGCTGATAGTGGGAGCAGAAACACACTCATGATACACACATACAAATACAAGTTTGGGGATCTTGTGGAAAGTAACCTCAACTTCGTCACACCTTTACATTTCACCAAACTTTCTTGCCTAACAGATACAACACATGGCCACAGGTATGCGGACACCTGATTACTGAACCCATATGTGATGTCATGTCAAAACCATGTTCATAAATGTGATGCCCTGACAGCCTTCATTTGTGAGAATCAGTGAGGTCCAACACTGATGGTGACTCACAGTCAGAGGTCCAGTTTATCTCAGAAGGTTGGATGAGGTTGAGCAAGTTGACTTGTTGACATCTATTGAACTGTCCATCCTTATCCTGAGGTTTCTACAATTTATTTTCCCCATTAAAGGGTTTTTTGCGTTAGGGTTAGGTTTTTTTTTTTCCTTTTCTACCGTGAGGGTCCAAGGACAGAGGGATTTTGTATGCTGTAATGCCCTGTAAAATG
>JAPZEB010000023.1:406503-424521 GCA_029783705.1 Chaetodon striatus | reverse complement strand
GCAATCATCAAGATTTTGGTCTTAACCACTCTATTTCATCATAAACAACCAGGAATGGGGCTCAAAGTGCAAAATACCGGACTGCTCCTTTTATTTAGGAGCTTAGCACAATGAGATTTACTTCCATCTGCTGATTCGTGGGAACTATCAAGGAAACAATCTCCAAAGCAAACCATATTACAATCCATGCATGATTATGCTAAATCATTTAGTAACCCTGGTAACATGTATGTGGGTTGGTACAGAAGTCATCAAATGAAAGAGGGATAAAACAGAGGTGTGTTGAGCTGGTGTCCTCCATGTGTTTTGGCTGGTCGTAAAAAAGTGGAACATAGCAACCATCCCTCTATCATCATCACAGCCAAGGTCCCCCTAAACCCCACCTGCTTTGTTGGCGCTGCTCAGTGTATCAGATTAAACTGTGGTTGTCCTTGGCAGCTTCCAGGTGTGACTGTGTGTTACCATGTGATTGAATCAATCTACTAGTTTGCACATTTAGCCCTCTAGCTCATTTCAATGAATTCAAAATGTTTCAGAGATTCAGAGTATGACATGTTGTTCAGTCAAAGAATAGGGCTGTTTGTAGTTGTTCATTAAACACTGACTTTACAGAGATACCAGGTTTTCATCTGACAGCGTCTGAGGTATGCTGCCACCTGCTTGGCATTCAAAAGCTCTCATTACTCGTGTGGAAGCTGCAATTGATTGGTAAAGTTGAGATTTGTTTATATAAACAACAATGTGTTCTTGTGTGTGAGTGATTGCTCAGCGCTCTCTGCTCGGCTGCCTGGGGAGTCCGCCTGTTTTTCTCTTCCCTCTCATTAAACTTTATCTATTTCGCCTCCTCTCCCAGCTCTGCACCAAATCTGCCAACTTTCACAATGTCATTCGGTGACAGTGGAGGGGACACAGACGGTGGCAGTACCGGTGACTGAAAAGTATGCAGACAAAAACAGTGCTGCTTTCCTTTTCAGCGGACACTAATCTCTGTTAGTGTCCTTTTCCTCAGACAGTTCCTCTGCTGTGTCTCTTTCAATTTAATTTGCCACTCTCTATTGTCGTGAATGTGATGAGTCATCAGACTACCTGCATTCAAGTGAGTCCTGCAAAGAGAAAAAAACATACACATTAACACCTGTTGCATTATTGTGTGTGTGTGCTGCATATTCAGCTCCCCTCTTTTTGTCACTCTGTTTCTCTCGCCTTTGCAACTAGCAGCTCATTCTTGCTTTCTCAGTTCTCTGTAACACCCTTGAGGCGTTAATGGTGGTCCTATTACCATGTCACTTCTATGGCAGCCTGATGGTGGTTTCTCATTTCTCTTGAGGCGGCCATTACCTCGAGGCCCATTCGGACAAAGGGCCAGTACTTTCACAGTCTGGCCTTGGAGGATATGATGCAGACACTGTAATGACCTCTTAGCACTTTGTGACCTGTGGACCAGAGTTGTGTTTCCCAAAAGGGAGCACATCTGAAAGGTGAACGTAAGGACATGGCTGCATATATGGTACATGCACCCAGTTGTCTAGATGGGGACAAAGATTTAAGTAAAGAATAAATCTCTCCGTCTTCATACTGTCATACACACGGGTGTGCTCTCCCACCAGTGATTTTGTGCTACAGGAAATTAACGGAACCACTAACCTTAGCTTACACTGACAAGCGTGCTGAAATGTTGGCGTTCATCAGGTGTTGTTTTGGTGTTATCTTACCTTGTTCACCATCTGAGTTCTTTGTGGTAGCTTGTGAACATTTGCTAATTAACACAAAACACAAAGTACAGCAGGGGATGAGGGTAATGTCATTAGTTTTCAAGGTATTTCATCATAAATTTAAGACATAATGTTGAGTGTCCTGTTCTCAAAATGGATGATAAGAAAAGTAATTGAGGTATTTGCCAAAACTGGCAACTCAGAGTAATGTGTGCATGTGTCAGAATATCTGGTAATATGATTAACATTTCAAGTGTTTTGTTGCAGTTAGTTGAAAAAAGTAGTTTTCAGTTACAGCTGTCAACACTTAAACATTTAGTTAATTGATAAAAACTATATTTTTTTGGCAAAAAAATTACTGGCATTTTTTAATTAATGGTGTAATGTTTGATGTTTGACAGCGAAACTGTCAAACATTTAATGGGTTCAACACATTCAGTGTGAGGATTAGTTTTTTTTTTACTTTTCTCTAATAAGCATCATTGTAAATTCAATATTTTGGGTTTTAAACTGTTGTTCAAGCAAAACAAGCACATTTTTATGCCTCTGTGTAGGCGACAGCAGTGGCCAGAGGTATTTATGTTTTCGGGTTTTCCACACGTAAGTAAGTACATCCATATGTGTGTACATATGTCCCATTTTTGTAAACGCAGTATCTCAGGAACTCTTTGAAAGATTTTTTTTCAAGAATGGCGCATACTTCCACTTGAACTCAAGGATGAACTGATTAGACTTTGGTGGTCAAAGGTCAAGGTCACTGGGACCTTGTCGGTTTCATCCTCATGAATGCGATATCTGAACAAGGCCTTGAATAAACTGATTACAATTTGGTGGTTTAAGGTCACTGTGACTTCACACAAACTGGTTTTTGTACATTACTCACAAATTCATACACCAATTATAACAAAATTTTACACAAATGTCCAAAAGAATAAAATGGACTGATGACATTTTATATACAGAGGTCAAAGGTCACCTTCACTTTGGCTTCATAATGTTCTGCAGAAACTCTTATTTTGGGCATTATTCAACGTCATAAGTCAGGAATAGAAAAGGAAACTATGGCTATATTTATTTGGGGGAGAAACTCCAACAACACTTACAACTGTATTGCAAGATCAACATGTTTTGGCCTTTGAACCTTTATCAGGTCATCACTGTCATGACCTAGATGAAGGCCACAGGCTTAACCGTGTTGGTCTTGCAGTAAAGTTGCTCTAAATACTACCAGTTGTTGCTGGAGATCTGACCCTTTTTGACTTCTTTCCCACCTCCATGCACCTTGTACGTAGGTGAAGTTGTGCTAGAAAGCCTCAACCTGCTTCTGCACATTTCACATTTGGTCAGATACTGAACTGGTGACACTAATCTTTGGCGTCTGTCTTTAAACTGTGTTGAGGATATATATCTTCTCTGCTGCTAGGTTGAAGATGTGTATGACGCATCCACATTTCACCCAAAAATACACATACGCAACTTGGCTAGTTGACGGAGACATACAACTATGAGGCGGTAATTCGAGTTATGGATTAAACTAAATACATTTTAAAAAATAAAACATTTTGAGGTAATAAAATTCTTACTTGCGGCTCTATTTTGAACATAACAAAGGTGGTGTCTATATGTGACATATCGTTGAATAGCCTGAATATTTTTTGACATGTTACTGTGCATGTAAAAGAAACCAAGTCCTTACAGGAGCTGATAACAGTGTGATGGATATACAGTGGAAAAGTTTCATCACTTGATCAGTGGATTTTCTCTATGAACCCACCCACTTCCATCACTAACAACAGTACATGTCACACAGTCACAGATGTAATCAGTGGTTTTCAGGGGTTTGCTTTTCAACTGAATTTGTGTCTCTCTGTGTGAGATATATTTGTGAATGCATGGCATGAGAGTGTACATGCATTTCGTGCTAACATAGTATAGTGTGTAAGCAAAGCACATATAATAGTGTTTGCTAGGGTGTAGTTAACACGATCAAAGCCATTGTGCAGCAGCTCTCAGTGTTAAATTAGAGTTGTGTGTGTCCTGAGGCAAGACAAGAGATTGTGTCTTTTGTTTCTACAGTGCGTGGTAGAGACGTAGAGAAGAGTATGCTGGGGTGTTTTTGCTGTGTCTTGTCTTGTGGTTTGTACTGTGTGAATGAATTTATCGTTGTATTAACCCTACTTGTTGAGTAAACAAGTGAAGTTAAGACACCATGCAAGTTTGAGTGCATTTGGAAACACATTTATACAAGTAATGCCTCCAATATAATACTACATTCTTTTTAGTAATGGCATTGAACTTGTGTTAAATGTCAAAGCTACACCTCCGGACAAAACTGAAGCACAGCTACGTAAACCCCAAAATACACAACAGCCAAGCCCATTAACTGACACAAAGCAGCACAATGCTGCTTTCAACAACAGTGAAAAGAGGCATTTCTTTTTTCAGACTCATCTTGGTTCCTTTACCTTGACCTCTCCTCATTGGGCTGTAGCACCCTATCTTCTGTGGTCTTGTAGCTATCACAGTAGTAGAGGAGAAAATAATTGCTGAGGTAAAAGAAAAGTACAGAAAGGATATTTCCTGTAGCTGGATAGTCTGGCTCTTCAGGAGAATTCAAGTGAAATAATTACACACATAAACTCCTGAGCTCAGGGCAGCACTGCAGATTCACTTTAGATGCTTTGTGTTATTCTGGGATTATGGCAAGGTCGACTTTGGACTCGGAAGCAGAAAAAAATGTAGCAAAAAATAACACTGCCATTTTTTTTGTTGCACTGTTTATATATTTTTCAAGGAATTAATCAGTATTTTTGAACATATTCGCTGTTTTTTTCATAAACTACTTGCACTTCCATGAATGAATCTTGCATTGTATTTTTTAAATGCAACTCCAAATCAAAATGCAGATAAAAAGATTTAACCATTTTCAACATTCTTAATGATGGAGACATATAAGTAACATGTACAAACCATAGCACTGTAGTCTTGAAGTCCTGTTTTGTCTTGAACTGTACCGGCAGGGAGCCCTAAAAATGTCAATCAAAAGAACATATGATCTGGACACTGTGACTTACTGTGATAAATGTGTGACATAGATTTTGGACAGAGCTGTTCCTAAGCATGCAAAGACGTCTGTACCATCTAAACATGTTGTGCCGACTTCACTAGATATTTTCATAAACTTCTGGGGTACTGGGTCACTTCCTTTGTCCTTTTATGTGTGAGGGATTCTTTATGTTTATTCATCTGTGCAATTATGTTTATTCACTCATTTTGTGGGAAATGTTTCTCAATGTTTAAACTCCATTTTATCTGTTACATATCATGGGAAGGTTTTGTTTTTGTGTTGATCTGAATCATCTGTATGGATTCTATAAATGACAGAGACCGCCAGCTGTTGTCTTACAACACTTGAATTTGCCCCTCTTTGGTTACTGATGAAGGGCTTGAAATATTCCTGGCAGAATTCAAGGCGTATCATAAGTTCCTATTTGCTTATTAAAATACCTTTTAGGACATTGTGTAGCTGTGGGGAATATGCTTTTATTTTGTTTTCTTTATCCATTTGCAAGTGATTTTCTTCTCCCAATGAAATAAAGCCACAACAAATACAGTGTTGTTTCAGCTTACATAAGATTATAAATGTAATGAAATAACCATCACCACCAGGCGATCTCATCTTTTCTAGCTTGTTTACATCCTCTGAAAAACTACTTAAAATATCCCTAAGCAACCTCCATGTCATACTCCTTCTTCTCTTCACCTCCCCTCTGCTTCATTTGGTGAAGTAGAATCCATCTCTCTCTGGCGGGTTAGGAACTTTTCGTTGTTTGCCTGTGTGTGATCGATCAACATGCATAATTCATAGTTAGTGGGTTAAGAGCAGCTCGGCTTCTCTCTCGTTGGGCCCTTTGATTTCGTCTCTCTCTCTGCCCCCCTCAGGGAGAGCTACAGCCCCGCTGCTAAATCACCTCACACACACGCACACACACTCGTGTGGGCGCACATATGTGTATACAAATATACGCGAGCGTGTACACACATATAATGCCAATGCACTCGGCCGCACTGAAAAAGAGATGGAAGAGGCGATTGATGCTCTTTGAGGCTTTAAACATGATCTAATGCTGCTCCAGTGTGTCTCTTTCTATACAGCCATGTATTAGTATTATCAAGCAATTACGAGGACTGTCTAACCCCCTCTGGAGACTCTTAAAGTCTCACATCCAAAGTGTGATTACCCACTTAAAGCTTTAAGCCTGCACTGGGTTTAATTTGTGATCATCTGCCTACTTATCTCTACAAAAGTAGTGGAAAATGTGTCCAATGAGATTTTTGGTCACAGTATGTTCTCAGCCACGAGATATTCACCACAAAATGCAGAAAAATTTACATATCCAAATCCCATTTATTTCAGAGTCAGTGTTACTGTTAAGGCAACGAACCATTGCACCCAGTGTGTCTAAGCCTTAAATGGAAATGTGTTTCTTTCCATTGATTTAAGTGTCAACATTGTTTCTGTAAATGCTGCATGACAGCTACGTAACTGACTACACGGTCACCTTCACATTTGTTCTCTGAACTGCACTCATGAAATTTACATATGTAGACACAAAGTTATGCGCAGGGGTGCGGAAACGTGATAGCAGTCTGCTCTGTGCCTGCAAGAAGCTTTCAGCCATCTTTCTTTCCTCTTGCCCTTTTCTTCATTCCTTCGTCCCAATCTCCATCCATCCATCCATCCATCCAGTGGTCCCTTGGGCAGTGGACAAGGTGAAAGGCAGCAGAGAAGGCTGGGACAAGAAGATAACGTGACAGCGGCTGACAGCAGTAGAGGCAGAGAAGGGAAGGAGGGCTGAGGATGAAGATTTAGAAGTAGGTTAAAAGAGGGAGAGAAGTAATGGAGAAATAGACAGAGGGGTGGAGGGTGTGTGGAATGAATGCATAAAGAGATTGGTATACAAATAAATCTGCAGAGGGACGGGGTGTGGGAGGTGAGGACAGTGGGCAATTTGCAGGGAGGTCAAAAAAAGTGAAGTGGACAGAAAATAGAGGAAACTTAATGGAGTACCAGGTGTAATGAAGAATACCTGTTGCAATAAATCAACCAGCTGCAGTAACAAAGATCCTGTTAACCTTCTAATCCCTATTGTTAAGTGTTATACGGCTACACCAATACATTAAATGGAACCTGCTTGTTGTCTCGTGCACCATTCTACACAGACGTGCCTGTAATCCAGGTTGAGGTATTAGGTTACTTTAGAAACCGTGGGAACTTGAAGACAAATTGAAGATATATGGGTGTAACTAATGCCTGCCTGCAAAGCATACTGTATATTCTGTAGGGATGCAACTTCTGATCATACAAGCTATTGATTAATTCAGCATTTTGTGGAGGGATTCATTCATCAATTGTTGGGTCTGTAAATGACGGACAAAGCAAGGTCTGAAAAGGTCAAATGAAATTTTGTTTGACTCATATTTTGAAAACGGAAGTTAAGACATCACAATGAAACAAGTGCAAATCTGAAATAGCTGCATCCACGTACATGCAGGCATCCAAGCGTTCGTGAATTCACACACCTCCAAGCAGTCACACTAACACTTGTTCTCTAATGATGCCTTCCTTCGAGAACTGGCTCATGAGCCAAGACACAGGACGTGGCAAAACGGTGTGTGTGAGTGTGTGTGTCCTTCTAAAAAGACACCCCCCAGCAACAGTTTATCAGCTGTCCTTTGGCTCATGAGCAATCCTTCCACAAAATTTTGGACAAGTCTGTGAATCCATTTGGAAGTCAAGTTTTTTGGCGTGAACGCAAACAGACACACTCACACACAAACATAATCATTCATGTGGTGTCTGAATAATTGGAAAAATATGTTCCCCACTGGGAAAATTGACATGGACACCCCCTCAAGTCGGAACAACAACTCAGACAGTCGCCAAAAAAGGACATAAAATGCTTTGAGCAATAAAATATGACAGCTGAGGATGAACACTTCGAAATCTTCAGAACGACTTCCCAACTCAGGAAATAGGACCGTCTAAAGAGCACATGAATGCAGCAGCATACTTGACCTCCATACAAATTTCAGCCTCCCAAGGCAAAAACTGTGGGTGCTAGAGAGTGGGGAGATTGTTGTGGTCCACCCACTGACAAAGCAACCTATGGGGCTGCTGGTCACACCAAGTAAATTGAACAAAAGCAGCACAACTGTAACCACTTACACCCTTTTTCCATTATAGTGTCCTGGTTTGGCTCTGCTTGGTTTGACAGGGCCGATCAGCCTGGTGCTGAAGAGCTTTGCATTTCCATTACAGCAGGGATACCTGCTTGAAAGTGTGTCTTAAACTGATAACATCTTGTTACTTAAAAGCAGCAGCTGATTCATGGCTAAAACTCCCCCTTTATTTTGCTGCAAGTGTTTTTCCATTACACAGCAGGGCAGGTAAAAGACCCTTACCTGTTGGAGGTGAGCTGTTTGCAGAGGTGCAGTAAGAGTCTGTTGTCCGCAGCAACCGAGGCTGGTTCTGCTTTACTCTACCTCCCAGCATTGTTTGTAGTGATAAACCTATTTAATTTCCTACTGATTCTTCAAAATAGAAGTCCCCCGTTGAAGCAGCAAAATAAGGAAATGTTGAGTTTTCATCAGCAGCAACTTCACACAACTTCTAATGCAGCTGAAAGCGAACATGAAACAGTAAAATAAGTCAGTTTTCCAAAGTAAAAACAGGACGTAGCAGACAAACTAAACTCCAAACCCCAGAGATTCAGTTATAAACTACAAAAGCACTGAGAGCTGAACACACAACGACTTTTAAATATGCCTTTCTCTCTGGTCTCCTACAGATAAATGTAAGTGGACTCTCACAACACATAGGCTTTTTTCAGAAGAGGGGGTCGTCAGGGGTTGGCTGCTGTCAGCGAAACGTCTGCCGTTACCCGCTTGAGGGCAGACGGCCAGGCTTTTGGACCTACTCCGCAGAAGGTCCATCTCTGGCCCGTCTCTGCATTGCACAGCGTGTCTAAAGTGATAATGGAAAAACAAATCGTCACGACATGGCCAAATATGGTAATGGAAAAAGGGTATTAGGCTGTGTGGTAGCTCTGCTTGAAAAAATATTTGATCAGTGTAATTGCCATGCATTCATTTTTTGGTCTTATTAATCAGCTAATTCCAGATTATCCACTAAATTGAGAAAGTTAAGATTATTGGACAGTTCTACAGCTCATGATTTACTGTATGTCAAATATTGGTGCCATTATAGAATCTAGTGTCATTTTTAATGTCTCATTGTGAAAAGTAAAGGTAGAAGTAGTGGATTGGTGCACAGCATGTTCTTTCTCACTAGAGACTTAAGATAAAATTAAAACCACTGGAGTTTAAGAATTTCCAACATCTGGTATATAGAACTCAGGTATTTAGCATAACAAGTCCTCTGCTACAATACACTGTAACACACAGCAAGTATAATTGATTTTAAGAGTTGCTGATTTATGCTTGAATGAGTTTTATGGTGATTCTAGACCTGCCATGAGATGCTGTTTTGCAAAGTGACATTTAAAGATGCATCAGGCAACTTTGAAAATATTTGGGCCGTGAAATCACTAAATTGCACACACCACGCTCACGTCCTTTTAATTCTCTCTCTCCCCCTCCACTGCCTCTGTCTCTCTTTCTAAATGTCACTCAGCCCTGTTTCCTATAGTGGTGTTCCACTTGTCCACTCCAGCCGCTTAGAGGAGCTAATAGCTGGCCTGACAGCACTCGTTCAATACACAGCACAATTACTGCCTGGCCCACATACGGCGCAGCCATCATACCGTGCAATCAGACCCCCCCTCTCGCTTCCTCCATCACTCTCCCCTGTCCTGTCACTCTCCAACTCTCAGGGTGGCTTTGTTTCACACCCCTCTTCAAGATCTATCATCCCCCCTGCGCGGCTACATTGCCATCCATCTCTCATTATTTTCCTTTTTCCTCCATCCTCCTTCATCCATCTCCTAGTTCCTTTCTCTTTCTTTCCATCCCTGAAGTACATGGCTCACTATCTCACCCTTTTCCTCTCTCATCTCTTGCCACTTGCTCAGATGAGGGTGTCAGGTCAGTAGTAATCAATGAGAGACTTGTCCAGGCTGAGCAGTTGAGTTGGCATGAACGCATCTGTGTGTGTGTGTGTGTGTGTGTGTGTGTGTGTGTGTGTTTGTGTATGTGTGTTTGCTTTGGTGAAAACATGAATGAGCCATTTTGTGGTTTTTATTTTCTGTTTCTCCGCATTTCAATGTGTTGTTTGATGTTGTTGTTGTTGTGCACAAGCTAAAGTAAACTAGCGCACATGCTGGTTGATGTATGTGTGTGTGTGCATGTGTGTGTGTGAGACTGATGTAGTCAATATTCTCAATCAATAGCATAATAACTCCTCCTCCCAGTGGACACTCAAAGCCTCACTCTAAGTTCAGTTGTTTGTTCTGTGTGTCTTTCATCACCTGTCCACTCAGCCACGAGTCCCACGATTAATGATATCTCTGTCAGATGGAGCTACATGAGACCAGCATCACAAACAGACTCCGCAAAATGTGGGAAATATATGTGTGTGTACTGTATATGTGTGTGTAAGCTCCTGCCAGAGATGAACGACCTCAAACTGGCATTTTGTCTCCATTCTGCTGCACTGCTGCAGAGACTGCTTTTGTACAGATGACCCGCCCTCCTTAATTACATTGTTAATGACTCATCCTCGTTAATGATGTTTGCCGTCTCTTGAGCAAAGAAATTAGCCAAAGGGGGGAGCGGAGAATTTGGGAGGATGAGGGAGGGCGAAGGAGGGGAGGGAAGGTTAGTCAGAGGCAGAGAGGGTAGCAGAGAAAGGCAGAGGCTGACAGGAGGATGGAGAATAAATGAAGGTTGGAGTGCTGCAGAAAGGGACAGAGGAAACAATTGGCCTCATGCAGGAAGCAGTATACGCACAAATGTCCCCTTATTTTTGCTCCTATCCACAGATAGTTCTTATTTTGTAAGCACCCACTGATTCCTGGGATTCAGCTTAGTTTTTTTTATTTTTGCTCCTCTCAAGTGGTCTAGAGCCCTCTTACCAAAACAAGAACGAAACATCTTGTTTTTGCAGTCCACAAATTGTTTGTCTAACGCAAGCACACATAGGTTTCAAATCTGAGGAGCATTCATATAATCTAATTTAAATTAATATATATGTTTTAGAGTTAGTTTCATGATTGGATTATTACATTTGTGGATTAAAGAAACACTATTGCCTCACTGATCCCAGTGAAGACTCTAAAAACCCTTGGATAATCTTGTTCACGTTCAGCTTCTGAATGGCTCACATACTGCTCTGTAAATTAATTTTAAGGCATATACGCAGTATATCTTCAACTTTAACATGCACACTGTACTGAATGCATCACTGGTAAGGGCTTGAGTCGATGATGTGCCTGGCAGTGAATCACTGTCAGTGTGGGGGGCTTCAGAAACTGATGCACATGGAGTGACGCTGCTGTCAAGCATAGCGTCTGACTGGACAACTGTCAGTGCAGCCTCTTGAATTCTTAGGTCTAATTGTGAGACCGTCATCTCCTCCTGTCCCTCTCCAGTTGTCATCATGGTGCACTTGGACTGGGAAATGTATTTCTTACTTCTATTTTCATGGTAAATGATTTTGTTTGAATTTCAGGTACTGTGCTTCTCTCTGCTGACACTGCATTCAAAGGATCACCAGTAACACCAGTACTGACCCTCTGGAAAATCTCATATTTACCTGGTGTCTTTGTTTAACTATATGTTGATTTTAACAACTGCAGTTCTTACAGCCCTTTTTTGGCTTCTCTCCAGTTCTTGGGCATGTGCCAGAGTTTGCACACAACATATCTGCCCTTATACAGTGTTTCAGGGTGTTACCTCTGCTAACGCAAAATTAGAAGATAATATGAGACAAATTTAAGAAAATGTTGCACGTGAGGCTCATTGTTATAAGAAAAAATGCCTACACTGAAGTATACACCTCCCCTAATATTTGTAGATGCAACATTTCTCTTTTTCTTCTTCTTCTCCCTCCTCTTCACCATTACTCACAGATTTGCAGCCCTGCATGTGCACACTGTGTGATACTTCTGCTACTGAGATTGATATGGCTTTGTGTGGAAACAGCTGCATTTACTGAACTTCACTTACAAGATTAGTTTTGTTAAAGTCAAGACAAAAATCAGCCAACCAGTACCAGGGCTGGCTCTCTTTTAAGAACTCAAGCTTGAACAGGGCTTTCACACTAAAAGCACAAATTTGACATCACGCAGAGAAAAGCCATTATTTCCAATGGGGAAAGTGGCTGTGCTCTCTTGTGCAGCCATAAAGCAGAGCCATAAAGCTCTGCACTGATTTTTAACTTAAAGTTCAACTAAACTGAACTTCTGCTGCACTGCCTTACTGGAATAACAAGCGTTAACATAACGTTACTGGGGTATTGCATTTTATAAAGCTAGCAAACCTTTATTAACCTTACCATTATCCACAAGATATAAGATGGTTTCTCATATCATTGCCCAGCTGGTTTTGTTATGCTTATCCATTTATTGCTCACTTTTGGAGTACAAGGCATGTCTTGTTGAGCTTTTACACTGTAAATTTTGAATTTCAATAGATCATTGCAGAGTGAACATTAAAGTAAGAGGCAGTGTGGCACAATGGTTAGTATTGTTGCCTCAGAGCAAGAGGGTGGCGGAGCCCCTCTCTGTGGAGTCTGCATGTTCTCCCATGTCAGCGTGGGTTGTCTTACTCCAGCTTCCTCCCACAATCCAAAGACATGCAGGTTAATTGGTGATTGCAAATTGTCTGCAGGTGTGAATGGTTGTCTGTCTCTATGTGTCAGCCCTGTGATAGTCTGGCAACCTGTCCAGGGTGTACCCCGCCTCTCACCCAAAGTCAGCTGGGATAGGCTCCAGCCCTCCTGCAACCCACAACAGGGCAAGTAGTTACAGAAATGGATATATGAATATTAAAGTGTTTTACCGTGTTCAAACAGTTGACTTGAATTTTCTATAAAAAAATGACTATTATTTTTATTTCATTGTTTAAAATGTAATATTACCTCTTAATGAGTTGTTTTTCTACATGATTTGTTCCAACCTGCTTCCTTATTGTGCTGTAAAATGCAACTTTGTTATTTGACTTTATCATGGTTCTCAGTAGAAGCTGATGAAAATCACCAACTTCATTCCCTTTCATAGAGAAAAGAGGCGCAGAGTAAAGGCAGTGACAGTCAAGGCAATAAAAGCAAAGATGACAGTTGAGCAGGAAAAAGGAGAAAAGAAAAAAGTGGCGCAGTGAAAGGAAAATATAAGGAGGGAGATGAAACAAGAAATCTGAAGTTCAGTGAAGGGTACTCTTTGAAAAAACAAAAAACTTCACTGGAACAAAAAGCAAGTATTTCCCCCGAGAGATACTGGCAGCTTAGAGAGAGAGAGAGAAAGAGAGAGAGAGAGAGAGAGAGAGAGAGAAGTAAAAGCATGACGATTTTAAATTCTTTAGCACACTTATTTTTGGAGCAGTTCAATCAAACCCTGGAGTGTTTACCCTGAAGGTTTAAATTGTTAGGGGAGCAGAACACATCAGCAAGACTCAGATGTGCTCCAAACAAGCGCTTCTTGGTCAGCCTTTGGGAGAGGTGGAAATAGCCTGATTCTTACTAAAGCCTGAGGTGGTTAAATTGGAGGTGGGAGGACCAAAGAGAGAGGAAGCAGGAGCTGTGTGTTGACAGGAGCAGATTGGCTTTGTGTTGTTGGCTTTTTTTTTTTTTTTATCTCACATTCAGGGTAGGTCTGCTCAAGCTTTGGATTGAAATAAATCAATGTATTTGCTGTATAAAGGCCACTACAGGCACAAGGGACAACTACAGGATAAAGGTGAATAATAAAACAAAGTTTAACAGCAGCACAAGTAGAGGAGAGTCACAAAGGTGGTCAAACCAACAACCAACATGCATTTTATACAGCATTACAAGTTTGCTAACATTAGCTAAAATAGGCCTACATAAGCTACTAATCATGTTCGAACAAGTTAAGTGTAGTGAAAAACCTCTGAGTGTGCTGATCAAGGGTTTTCAACAGAGTACAAACTATAATGGCACTGATGATGACAGCCATTGTGCACATTTTTCATTTTTCAATAGCAGATTTACCAACAAAGATGAAATTTAGAATAGTTTATTGCATGTGATTAATTGAGGATCTGGAGGAAGGGATGAAGGGAAGTTTTTGTTTTTACAGTTATGTCTAACAATTGTTTTGCGACCTTTCCTAAACCTGAGTGTTCACAATACCGTAATAAAGGTTGATCGCTGTCATGTCCCTTCAGTCTTTTCTCCACCCAAGTGGATGAAACGACCCAACACAGTGGCCAGATATTGCACATCCAGACACCTATACTTGACAGAATCACCAGGTATTGTTAGGCTAAGCGTCGTCAGTAAATATGCAACCATTTAATTGCCAAGTGTTTGATCTTAGCAGAGATTTAGTTGGACATGAAAGTCATGCTGCTATACGGCATCACTGTAAAGTCACTGCAGCAGCCTCCCACTCAAGCTAACGTGAGCTATCTGTCAGTAGTAACTGTCACCAGCATCATTTAGGGATTTACCACTCTAACATTGAATATTTGCATGTATTATGTGTGTCAAATCTCAGTGTTAAAGC
This sequence comes from Chaetodon striatus, assembly GCA_029783705.1. Classification (NCBI taxonomy): domain Eukaryota; kingdom Metazoa; phylum Chordata; class Actinopteri; order Chaetodontiformes; family Chaetodontidae; genus Chaetodon; species Chaetodon striatus. The sequence continues at coordinate 410,102 of JAPZEB010000023.1, read as the reverse complement.
CTTGATAACCTCCTACACAACAGCTTTTCCTCATTTCCCAGTTTCTTTCTGACAGGCCATTTCTTTCTCCCAAAAGGGGGATACAGTGTTGGTGATGACACGATGCCGGTCTGGTCTATAGCGTAGAGCCAAAGCCCAGTCTGCTATCTTATATCTTTTTTAGGACATGGCAGGGAAAGAAATTGTAACGTTTTTTCTTATTTGTTGTTGGGGAAACCAACTGCACTGCAACTCTGTGGTTTGCTTTTATATAAACTGTTTTGTTTAATGTAGAAATTTGGAGACCTGTTTTGACCTTCTCTGTGTACGCTGTTGCTGTCTGTGTGGAACGCCAGGTTGTTTTCCCCCAGAGGGGGGCTTGGTTATGAGAGTCTACTTTGGATGAAGTATTGTTGGTCTGATATATGGGTATGTTTGTGTAATATCATTAGCACAACATCTTTTGTGAATTCGACCTTGAGACAGGGCGGATAGCAGTTGCAAGTGATGCACAATTCATAGTGCTATCAGTGGCTGCAGTCCATTATTTGTGAATTTGCCCCTCAGTGTTGTTTTTGTCCCACATACAAAGAGGGGGATCTAGTTAGCATTAGCTGCCTTTTTACCATGGGTTCAGTTGTGGTGACGGTAAATGACTTGGAAAATTCACAGCAGCAAGTAATCTCATCATTCATATGTTACCTTGATGAATCACAACATAGAATAATGTATGGAGGGCTCAAGTCACAGATTGGACTAAGCAGCAGCTGGTTAACCGCTGGTGTGTTTGTTGAAATGTAACAGGGTTTTTAGTGTCTGCCCACACAGATATTAGGCCAATCAAACTATCACCACCAACATTACCTCAACCAAAAATAATTAAAATACAAAAGTATTTTATTTTTTGGTAATTACAATTGTGACAAAAGACTTTAAGATGGGTTTTAAAGGCATCAGTGGAGGGGCAAGATCTCATTGTTTGTGGGAGACTATTCCACAGTTGAGGACCATCAACTGACAATGCTCCAACACCTTTGGTTTTTAACTGGGTGAGTGGAATGGAGAGCAGTGATTGGTCACCAGATCTGAGGCACATAGGGGAAGAGCAATTCAGCCATGCAACTAGGTGCTTGTCCATGCAGTGCTTTAGAAACAAAAAAAGAATTTTAAATCAGGTCTGTACTGCTGTGCTGAACTGTATGAGTGAAGAAAGTCCAGTACAGGGGAGATGTGGTCTCTCCTCCTGGTACCATGGAGGCATTGAAACAAGCTGCAGGCGAGGTGGGGCTGACTGACTGATTCCTACACAGATAGAATTACAATAATCAGGGCAAGAGGAATGAAAAGCATGGATCAAGCATGGATTGTGCTGACAATTGAGTTTAGTTGTTAATCAAATTTTAATCTAGAATCAATGACATATGATTTTACATTTAAAAACAGAGGCCCAAGGTCATTGATTGTGGTTGCAGATTTGAGTGATGGGACAAAGAATAAAACCTTGGTATTATTCTGTCTAAGTTGGAGGAAGCTTATTGCCATCCATTATCCTCGGTGCAATTTAAAAGGGAGTGAACACTGCATGCATCACAAGGTTTCAGCTGGAGGTACAGCTGGGGTCATCAGTTGTCTAAAATCATCAGAGATATTATATTTTCAAAAAATAGACCTTAAGGGAAGCATATACAAGGAAAACAAAATAGGGCCTAATGTGGAGCCTTGTGGTACTCCACGGGAGATAGAGGAAGAGGACATATTATTGATTGAAAAAGAGGCAGATTGGTTTTAGAGGTAGGAGGCAAACAACTGTTGAGCAAGTCCCTGATGCCAACAACATGCTTAAGGCGGTTCAAGAGGATGAAAACCATTGTGGATATAATTACTTGTTTCTTAGCAAAAATTGATTTTAATTTCAGTTTGACTGTAGTGATTATCAGTCAATTTTGTGGCAGTTAATAACTCAATTCATGTGTGTATTGGTGTGTAAATTATTGCATATGAAAGTGTCCAGATGTGCAGCTTGGCTGTCCTGTGTATTGTAACAGCTGCAAGTTCAACTTCCATCATTACACATCCTGTAGCTCTACAGCACAGCCCATATTTGCAGCCTGCACCGCTCTGGGTTGTTAATCACATTTCACTACAACATGCAGTGTCTAGATTTAATACATTCCCAGTTATGTTGAATAATAATGTCCTCATTTCTGTGCCAGGGCAGGATTGTTTGCCACAAAAGTTTTGGTTCCTCTTGGGGGCCTGAAGGGAGCCCGGGGGAGAGTTGGGAGTTTGACATGACTCTGCAAGGAGAGCTCAAGGATAGTGCAGGACAGCTGTCCCCAAAGTCATTAGGCTGCCTCTTCCCCCATACACGCTCATCATCCATATCTATCTCACATAGGTCCCCTCTCCATTCTCGGAGGCCCCTCTCTGTCTCTCTGGTGGTTTTGTTGTCTGTGCCCTGTCTCTCTTACTGCATGCTAGATAAATGCTGTCCTCTGCAGGCTCTCTGTCTCCGTCCCTCTCTTTTCCTTTCTCCCTCACCCCTTTGTGACCCTACAGTATGTCTTTTTGATGACTGATGGTCCTGCTCGGTCCCCTGGCCCAGTCAGCCCTAATAAAAAAGAATAAACTCATATTACATTAATTCCTATGGGACGTTGCCATCCAGAGAGCAAGAATAGAGGAGGGAGCAGAGGGTAGGTGGAGTGGGAGTGAGGGCAGAGACTGTGAAGGGTAAGAGTTAAAAAAACATGACAGTAAATGAGTCAAAACGGCAACAAAAAGTATAGACGGGGGTGGTGGGGGACAGCGCGAGTGATGAATAGTAGCACAGGAGTAAAAAACTGACAAGTAGAGGAGTGCAAGAAGGAGTGATAAAGTTTCAGAGACTCCTTTAGGGTATTATATTGGCAGCAGGCCGCTGGCATGGCGGATGACTAGTGACTTCTTCAAGGTCTTTCTCGCAGCCTCTATGTCTATCAGACAGGCAATCTTTGTGTGTCTTTTTCTCTCCTCCACTTGCTTCATCTCGGTGTGATCAATTGGTGGTTTAGGCCAAACTTCATCCTGTTCATTGATCTTTTTAACTGCCTCCCTGCTGTTTCATATACAGCTGCAGCTAAATTAAGCTATGTCCCAAAATCAGTGTAATGTACACAGAATAATGTGCAGAGGAACGAAACTGCTGTTTAGTGGACAGAATTAGCATCAAAATTGTAAAATAAATAAAAAGACAAAATAGCCTTTTTTGCTTTGCTGAGAGTTAGATGAGAAGATTGATCTGACTCTCATGTCTGTTGGATAAGTGTGTAACCTAAGCCAGTAGACAGTTGGCTTATCTTAGCATAAAGACTGAGGGAAGCTTCACTCTGTTGTGGTGATAAAATCTGCCTACCAGCACATCTGCAGTTCACTAACAAGTTAAATCTTCTGTGTTTAATCTGCACTAATACCAAAGTGTAAAAATTACACATTGTTTTACGTGGGGGGGCTATGTGCTGCACTATGTCTGTCTGGCACTAGTTTCAACACTTAAAGGTTTTATTGTTTTCACAAATTAGACAAACAAGATAGTAAATGTTAATTTGTGAGCTTTAGGGGTGCCAGTAAAGCCCCATTTC
>JAPZEB010000023.1:375221-386752 GCA_029783705.1 Chaetodon striatus | reverse complement strand
CCTAAACGTACCTGTAAACACAGCCAGGACACTGTGCTCTGTGTCATCCTTAGAGCCAATCTCTCTATTTAACCATCGATATCCAATCTTCCTAATTGTAATGAAACATAGCAGCGTTAAAGTCTGATGTTATTCTAAATTATTACATACCCTGGTTCCCTGCTGGCCTTGCTGCTAACGAGAGTCTGTGACTGTGCCGAGGCTCGTGCTTTGGCTTGGGAATCATCTGTGTTACTATGCTACAAAGTTAGCAGCTACTGAGAGTCTGTAATTGTTTGTTCTTTGGCTCAGTGTGTTTTTATCCACCACACTCTCTTGCCATAGTCCTCATAATTCACAGAGAAACTGAAGTGGCTCCAAACACCAGACCTGTAGGTTATCGGAGGCTCTTTTATTTCTGTACTGATAATGCCATTACTAACCATCTTGCAGTGAGCTAGCTTAGCATAGCTGCTTCCCAGTGTTTCTCACTGGAGTGGAAAGTTTTGGTTAGGGTTTGAGAGAGGTAAAAAGGATGTTGCCTATTTCTACTTTGTTGAGCACTGAGGCACTACGAACATTATATTAAACACAGGTTAAGCTGTATATTTTATTTCCCAAAAGTAATAGGTTAGTTCAATCTATCGTTTGGATTGTGTACACGTATTGTTACACAATGTATTGTTACATCTATAGCGCTGGGGTTATTTTTCCCAATTTTCCCAGTCTTTTGTGCCCCACTCCTTTTTTGAACATGTTGCAAACATCAAATTAAGATTAAGTGTACATTTTACAAGAAACAATATTTTATCAGTTCGAACATCAAATATTTTCTCTTTGTACCATATTCAATTGAATCTAGATCAAAAGGAGATTTGAAATCATGGCCATCTGTTCTAAGTGTCCCAACTTTTTTGGAATTGGGGACATAGAATGAAATACTGACAAGGTTAGAAGTAAAGCTAGTTTACTACTTTTGGTAAGGAGCTGTGTCGTTGTTTGTGTTAAAAATAGCAGATTATATATAGATAAGAAGATGGTTGACTCATCACCAGGCCACAAACTCACATGGACCAGGTGACTCCTCTGGATATCACTTGGGTACAGTTCTGTCGGCCCAGTCGGCTAACCTATAAAGCCTGACCATGACAGAGCAGGCAAATAGCATTAATAATCTTGATTAATTCATTTGTTGCACTTTTCCTTATGTGTTTTTGCTTTTCAAAAGGCTTTAAGTAGTACACTTTATTTGTCTTTATTGATATGAGTGAACATGATTGGACTCAGTGAAAACACTAATTATCTATCTAAACAGGTGACGCTGGTCCACCCTAGTGAGGCTATCACTGTGCTGAACAGGCTGACCAGAGAACAGCCTGACAGGATTTTCTACAAGAGTCTCTTCCGCTCAGGCTCGCTCTCTGAAAGTACCATCTGTAACGTCTGCCTTCGTCCAACCCAGCAGCCACTGTGCAACTACACTGACATCCGTACAGGTGAGCCTTGGTTCTGCTACAAACCACAGAACCTGAGCTGTGACTCCAGGATCAGCCACTCCAGGACGAAATACAAAGTAAACATCGAGGCCAGTGAGACAAAGCTCTTTCAAAGGTGAGGGAGCAGAGAGACAGAACTGGCATTTTATATAACTTCTAATAACATACATCCAATGCTACCTGTGTGTCTCCTTGATGGGAACTTTCAGAGATTTGTAGCTGTAGAAAGTAATGTAATAATGTTTAATGCTCGAAAATTATACAAATCAAACTAATCGGTCTGAATCACATTAGTTAACTTTAACAGGGAACCTGGATAGTATTTGCTTTTATTCAGAATTTTACAGTAAAGTCTTACATTTTATTTTACATGTGGTCTTCTCACAAACTTTAAGATAAAGACCTTATTTACATGTATGTATATATATATGTGTGTGTGTGTGTGTGTGTATATATTTATAATTATCACCCTATAGGCTATAACTTTAAATTGCCAGCAGTGTATTTGCACCCAGTAGACATGATGCAGCAATGGCATTAATTTTGAGTTGCGTTACTGAATGTAAGTCCAACATTTATTTTACTTTTAGGTCTACCAAATTGCGGGCTGTACATGCTGAGGGTAACTGCAAACTCCGGTGATAATTATCTGTGCGTTGAGCACCGCAAGCAGCACCTTGCACATTACACATAGTCACTGGACCCATTGCTTCAATGAAAGTATTAATTAGTGCAGAGTTAACTCACAAAGTGGATGTTTAGAAGCTAAGTTTTGTGTAATGTTGAATTAACTCTTGGTTTTCAATTTTAGAGCTTGGTTTTTCTAGTTTTGACTTCATATGATGATTTCAGATTTTGTCCACCTTTGTTGTATTTAAGTTGTTAATGTTGTAGTGTGTGTAGGAGATATTTTATTGTGTGTGCCTCTTCTCAGGGGTGTCAATTTGAAAGTCTACATTCGGGCGTCAGGACCTGCCACTGTCAATGTGTTGGGGACGACAATAGGTAAGGCACATTCTTTATTACTGCCAGCACTGGCTTTAATTAAAAACTGAATGTGCTACAGACAGTTAATGTAAGACAGACGGAGAAAAAAAAAAAAAAACAATTTGTAAACAACTTGGCACTTTACTGTGGGTAGCATTTCCTTGTAGAGAGAAGCATTCAGCCCAAACTGCAAAGAGCACTGGGAACATGGAGCATTATGCTAAAAGTTTATGAACATGGCTCTAGCTGGTAGAAGTGTGAGTGTGACCAGTCTGTCTGAAGTAAGGTTAGCTCATAAGACCTTTATACACTCACTGAATACCAGCGGATATCCTCTAAATGAGGAGCTGCAACTGCTTAACGTTACTTGGTTTTCATTCAATATTGCTTTAGTGCTTTGTTTATTACTTGTATGTACCAGCACATCATTACAATGCACTGAACAACTGCCACTTTTCTGCTTTTGGAAATCTGCTGAATTTTAGCTTTAGCCACTATAGCATCTAGTAGATAGGCTACACATTTAGCAGTTAAAATAGATGCTCTCATGTTCATATTAGAATCCTCATTGTTTTTCCTAGTTTTAAAAACATTTTGCTACATTCACACACCAGGTGAGGTAGCTGCTGCTGGTGTTAAGTCCAGTAAGGTTTTGATCCCCATAAAGGCACAAGCTACAACATTTTTTACAACACTTAGGCCTACATATAATGGGTTTGATTGTCAATGTAGATAAGAGTATTGCTTCAAAGGATGAACAGTAGTGTTCCATATTTTTCATTTTTATTTATTCAAGTTCTTTTTTTATTTATTTATTGCCATTGTACAAAGCATAATGGACAACAAAATGCAGTTGTAGTCCCTTAATGCTACATGAGAAAAACAACAACAATAAATGAGTAAAGTAAAAATAAAGCTACAAGCAGTGATGAACAGCCCTTTAACCTTTGCGCATGTGGTGCATGGGAAGACACAGTAAATATATGTATATCAATTGCAGACCACACCATGTGAATTTCCATCCATCCATTTTCTAACCGCTTATCCTCTTGAGGGTCGCGGGAGGGCTGGAGCCTATCCCAGCTGACACCCTGGACAGGTGTACCCTCGCCATACAATCGCAGGGCTGACACATAGAGACAGACAACCATTCACACTCACATTCACACCTATGGGCAATTTAGAGTCACCAACCAACCTATCCCCAATCTGCATGTCTTTGGACTGTGGGAGGAAGCCGGAGTACCCAGAGAAAACCCATGCTGACACGGGGAGAACATGCAAACTTTACACAGAGGGGCCCCCAACCCTGGGATGAAACCAGGAATATATATATCCTAATATAGCTCAGCCTCTCCCTGTGGATCAGAGGGAAGGCAGAAGTTATTGCTCGGTGTGCAAAAGAATTTATGAAAAAAAAAATCTCACTGTGACCTTTAGGTACATTTGTAATGTTTCGCAGTGCAGCGAATTTGCTGTGTGGGTCACTTTCCTCTGTAGCAAAGTGAAAATCCAGGCACAGATGTTAAGAGTGCTCTTGAGATCCAAGGGCAACGGTGCTCTCCCCTGCCTCACCCTGAGGGAGATAACTGATGGCTGGAGGGTGAGAGGACAGAGGAGGAGATGAGAAGGGAGGAGGAGGAGGATGAGTCTAGAGGAGGAGAGGATGGGTGAAACTGACTCTGAAGACTTGAAACGAGAGGCTACGTGACAGGGATGGGAGGATGTATAAGAAGGAAGAGATGATGAAAAGAGAGAGGGTTTAAAGGCTACGAACTGGAGTGTAAGGATATTTAATATGCATGCCTCAGCTGTCTCCTCCAAGTACAAATCTGTCTCCTCATTATTCCTCAGAGTGTACTGGGATGTAAAAAAAAAAAAAGGTGATGAAAGTCTGTTGGTGATAACGGCCTCTCCATCACAGTAAATGTTTATTCTGGCAATATGAGGAAAGAATAACAAATCCCTTGTAAATGGCAGCTGTGCAGTCAGTGCTGAGGTTTCATGTCCAATCACACCTTTCTATCATACTGTAGCTTACATGGCAGTACCTACGGCTGTCACAGTTTATGTTTGTGTTTCCTTATGTCAGGAAATCAGTTGTACTGCAGTATGTACCACAGTCTGTAACGATTTACAGTGTTGTAAATGTAATGTATGTGTAAATCAACTCTTATTAGGGTTACTCCAACGTCAGTCACTACAGTATATTCATGCTGCTGATTTATGAATGAATGCTGCATTATTTCTGAGCAGAGGTGGGGGACTTGTCACATGGCTCAACTTGAGTATGACTCAAGTTGTAAATTGGTGCACTTGAGACTGACTTGACTAATATTGTTTAAGTCTTGAGTTGAATTTGACTTGGTATTTCTGGCTAGAGACTTGACTTAAGCTGAAAACACACCGTGATACGCATCAAGTGCCGCTGCTAGCACACATGTTGGATGTGGACACGTTCCACTGCAGCTCATCAACAGATAACAGACTGAACCAGCAGCCCTTCCTCCTCCTCTGCATTAGCTTAAAATCATATGTGGGCAGACCCTAATTAAACTCGATTTCTTACATGGCTATTGTCATTATAGCGACAGGATTGTGGGACATTTAGCTTGGTATATTTCTCAACCTCAGCATCAAATCTTTCCCCATCCATTCATTGTCACACACGAGACACAGCATGAGCAACAGAGTTCTCTTTATACATCAATGATGAGGAGAAGAGTCGAGCTGCCATAGGAGCAGAGAAAAGGAGCTGCTATGGGAGCTGTTGTGTACCAGCGGAGACTGAGTGAGGAAAATGCGTTTTATTCCAGGGGCAGTGAGGCTAGAAATAGGACAGTGGGGTAAAGTGCCATGGGAAGGCATGTCCAAGATTGCTGATGTGCGTCTTGTCGCCACCAGTGTGGGGTTCTACATTGACAATAATAGGGACGTATTTTTTGATGCACAGTGTTTTCCACCAGTGTGTTTTGGCCTTTAGATTTGAGTCAGATAACTTGAAATCACCTGACTTTTTTTTAGTTAAATATTTTCTCTCTTTTCTAGATAGTGAGAAGTTCAGTTTTGTTTTTGAAATATTATTGGGTTATTTCTAGTGCAATGTACACAAACCTGGCAACCTGTAAGGACACACCAGAGGATCATGTTGTTGATGATGGTAGTAAGAAGGGAACAGCAGTATAGAAAGTCTGGAGCTCAAAAATCAGTGACACAACCACCACAGCATCTAACTCAGTTCCTGACTACAAATTGACGTCTATTGCGCGAATATCCATCCTGGGAGAGAGATCCTTCCTCAGTTGCTCTTCCTGAGGCTTATTCCATTTTTTTTCCCCCATAAAAGGTTATTTCTAGGGGGAGTTTTTCCTTATCTGTCAGGAGGGTCCAAGGACAAAAGGATGCCATATGTTGTAAAACCCTCTGATGCAAATTTGTGATTTTGAGATATTGGGCTTTACAAATAAAAGTGAATTGAATTGAATTAAAAACCCACAAAGATGTATGTGAATGTGTACTTTTAGCTAACTTATTAGCTTATTGACTGGTCAAATGTGAGCTAGAAAGCTAAGGTTAAGTTTAAGCTACGGTAGACTTTGAATCGATTGTGGGGGGAAAAAAAAATACTTCGGTGGAAATACGATAGGGGCTCATGATTATGAGGGGGGGTTTTTTTCATTAATGTTGAACATAAAACTCAACTTTTCATATGTCTTTTAACTAATCTTTAATGTGGAAACTGGAGTACGCCATCAGAATATAATCTAGTCTTAAATTCAGCATATTGTTTAGTTTATAAATCATGGTCCCATTTAGATTAAATTTGACAACAAACCAGCATATACTTTAGGCATGGCCTCCTTTGCTCCTCCGTAGCTCCACTCTCTCCTCCAAATATGGTCACTCTTGGTTCCAATAAAACAATGATGGAGACAGACAAAATGTCAAACTCAAGGCTTCAAAATGGTAGTCAAAAAAACCAATGGGTGACCTCACACTGGCTACTTCCACTTCTTTCAAACAGTCTATGAATCCAACAGACTATAATGACTGATCGACCTTGGCTGTGCTGCAGAGGAGCAGGTTAGCTAAAAGGATTGAGTGAGAAAAATGGAAGAATAGAGAGAGTGAGAGAAGGATTTTTAAAGTCCCTGAAAACCTTTTTTCAACCTCTTCAGCAATGTGGTGCTGCATGAACACAAAGTATTTCTCCAAATATTAGTTTTGAGCTATTGCACATAGGCTAACAAATTTTGTGTCTGCGTTGTTGTCACTGTTTTGACATGAGCGGGGACAAAAAGGTGATGTCATAACTCAGAACTAAACAATACCTGAAGAATCTGACAGCTGTTTGTGTGTGTGTCTTTGTTTTTCCTCTTCAATTTGAAGAGTTTCTTATGAACTCATAAATATTTTATATTAGCTTGAATACTTGAAGCTGCTTTAATCAGTATTTGCAAGAGGGTTATGCTTGTAGTGACAAATTTCCAAAGACTTGTTACCAGACTCTGCAGTTTCAATTTTTAGCTCATTGTTTTGGTGTCACAACACGCAACTTTTAAGTTTTGGTTCCATCTCACAGCTTTCATTAACCTTGTTTCCCGCCCGCAGCAGGCAGCTGTTTTCATTACAAAAAAGTTCTGATAAACCCACCTCAAGTAAGAGAGAGAGTCATATTTCCCTCAGAAGTTGATGGAGACCAAAACAGAGCTAAGAAAAGTAGATATCTGGCTTACATTTATGTGATGGACAGAAACACAACTCCAAATAAATGCACATTACCCTGTGTTTGCTTGATCTACTAGAACAACAGTTTGCTTTAACATTTTCCCGCTTGTTGTGCTGCCCCCAAGTGGCCAAAAAATGACTTAATGCAGGTTTGCGATTTGAAACCAGATTTTTAGGGTTTTTTCTTAAAAAAAGAAAAAAAATACATGATGCAGCAGGAACTGCGCAACCTCATTAGTGTGTAACAAGCCTAAAACAAGGCCAACCTAACTTTGTCTCATTCACAACTGTCAACAGGTTTACCTGACTGTATACTGACAGAAAAATAATCTGCGTCACAACTTTTATCAAATGCAAGACACACATGCATTCTGTAACTTTGAGTCACCAGGATGCCTCCTGCCTCCCTGATATTTGAGTGGGGCTGCCTAAATGGATCTAATCTTCACAAAATCTAATAGTATTTTTCCACCCCATTAGATACCTTCTCTGAGACATTACAATGAATGGAAAGGTAAGCTGAGAATGCTATTTGTAAGGCAACCTGAGAGCTGGAACAGAGACAAAGACGCTGAAGGAGAGGAAAGGGAGAGAGAAGTAGAGACGATGACATGGATAAAAATGAGGCGAGGATAGAGAGGAAGGAAAACAAGGAAAGGAGGAAAACATTACAGGCAGATAAACAGTGAGTGAAATGGTAAGAGAAGATTTATAAAGCATTGCACTTACTGTGCTTCTGTTACAGTTTTGGTGCACCAGATAACAAGAGTGGTTAACAAAGATCTGTGTTCTTATCTTTTATACTAAAAATTCAAACCATGCTTTTTTTTAAAATCCAAAAATAGAAGAATAGCAAGAGAGTGTAGCGTTTATATGCATAATGATCATTTTACAGAAGCAAGATGTTTTATAAAAAAGTAAAACCAAACTAAGATGGAAGCGTAAGTGATCTAAAATAGGACTTAATGCACTAGGGAACAGTGAATTTGCCATTTTACTGTCACTTTAAAGTCCATCATTTCATGACAGTTTATCTCACTACAACACAGAGTCTTGTGTTGGGCAGCGACTAGCAGCAGCAAGCTAAAGTATGACTAAATTGAAAAGCTATCAGCAAGGCCTTGCTGTCAATCGACCATACCATTAGCTTGATTAACATGGTGAGTGCAGCAAAGTGGCTTTCAGCTTTCGCTAACTGGGATGCTCTTGTAGAGTTAGAACAGTAGGAAAGAAAAGAGAGTCTCCTCAAGGAGGGAGGAGACTCTTCTTTCTTTACAACTATCCTACTATCATACTGTCGCTATAATCAGTGGCTTTGCAGGAAACATGTAAAGTCATGAGTATGTACACAGCGGCCCTGGGGTGTAGACATGACAACATAAGGATCATGGACAGATTTTCATCACAAGTGTGTTTTGAAAAAAAGACTGTATGCATCGAACAAGAAGAACTTTATTTTCCCATTTTGGAAAGCAACAATGCGGGTAATGAGCATTAATTGAAATACCATCCCTGAGCATTCAAAGCCATCGCTGGAGGGGTACCTAGAGCGTCGTATTTCGACTTCTAGGGAAAGCATCAGTTGAAAGTGTTTGAAGTGAGATTGTGTTGGTTAACAAACTTTTTCCCAAACCTTAAACCAATGTTTTCACCTATGTCTAACCTTGACCACACTGTAGTTCTCATGCACAGATATTGTAGAAAGTGAGACTTTTTTAAAAAGTTGGCATTGAGTGTAACAAACTTTGCCACTGAATGTAATCTGGGGTTTTAAAAAAATGTATAATACTGACAATCTTGTCTAGTGATAGTCACTCATATGTAATGTCTTAACCCAAATGTTGTGTGTCCTGCTGTAAAAAGACATTAACATAGTATTTATAAAGTTGAATTATTTTTCTACCTTTCTTTTTTTCATATTCAAAGCGTACGATAGACTGGTCTAACAAAAAAGCACACTCAGTCATCAAGTACATAACCTACACACACACACACACACACACACACACACACACACACACACACACACACACACACACACACTATCACACAGGGGATGCCCACTGGTTCTCCTCTCTGCTGGTAAACAACTCCTCGACCTTTTTCCACCCTCACATCCTCAGTGTGACTTATCTGCCCACATGGAGAGTGTGCATGGTTGCATCATGTGGGCTCACACACACACACACACACACACACACTCACACGCACTGAAACACACTCTCTCTTTGTCTTCTCTCAGTCACTGTCTTTGTTGCTTTGGCACAGAGAGAGAAAGAGCTGGAGAGAGTAGACTTTTCTCCTCCCACACACCTCGCTTTCTAAAACAGGCGCCTCTCCTCCTATGCCGTATCATTGCAAGCCTTTATGGACCTCTTGTTCCCAGTGTGAATTATTAACTATCGCTCTACAAGCCCAGACAGGCTGTTGGGGAGGAGAGCATCTCTCGAACACTCAGCTTAAAAGAAGAGAACTTCACTTTTGTTTTCAGCAGCGCTGCCCTATCACTTTCCAGCCTGCCATGCAAACACTTGTGGAGAGTCTGCAGAGAGTGAGTTGGGGGAGTCCTCCTGCTTCATTTCTCCACGATCTGCTCATTAACCAGAGAATTAACAAGTGCAGGACCGTGGCTCACGCAGCTTTCTCTGCTTTAGATGTCAGTAATGAATGTTGTGTAAGAGGAAACCTAATGCTAGTTCATAGAGGAGACAAAAATCAATGAGAATTATGCCAGCGTGTGTTCTCGTGTTTGTGTGTGTGTGCTCGCAGTAGTAGGGATTATCCTGTTACTGTTACATTGCTTTAAAGCATCAGTCAGATTTCAATAAGCTTATGCAGCCACACAGTCTCAGCATGCTGAGGAATAGGTTGAATGGGTTTGTGATCTCCTTTACTGCCTCTGTCATGCTGTTTTAGCTCTGACTTCCCAGTGCTTGATAGCAGCCCATTGCTCACTGTGACCACAGCAAACAGTGTGTGCCCCACATTCAGGCAAAGGAATGATAGCGGAGGTACAGGTATCCTCCTGTACATACACATTCAGTATATTACATACAGTAGTTTTAATGAATTCCTAAAATGCATCATCAGGACTGTCTATTGTTCCGCACCATGCAAAGAACCAACTGTATGATGAGTTGAGCTTTGAGACATTAGAGGTGACAACATATACAGCTCCATCCAGTCTCTATGCTGAACCGCGTCCTGAGCCACCATCAAGGCCACAAAGTGCAAACGCTGCATTTACTGTATGTCACAGCGAGCCTCTGATTCACGGAGCGGAAATCATTTGATCATCTGATTATTATGGATCCCCAGTTCCTTTCAACGTATCATTTCAAGCGTGTGATATGTGACTCTTTGTCTGTTCACTGATAGCCTTGAAAAATCAAAGAGAGGCTGGAGGTAGACATGACTCACTGACGAGAATGGATGAGCTGGCTGGTTCTGCTCATGCATTGTCACTTTGGCTTTACTGTATGTGTTGAAGTTTTGAGATATCACACTCTGACATTCCTGCCATCACCCCCTGACAGTGGAGGTGACTGGAGTAGTTACTGAAGTAGTCCCTATGAGTAAACTGTTGACAGCATGTTCTCAGGATTGCCCAAAGAAATGGTGACATTTGTTTCTGTGGACAGATTTTTTTAATATTAGTTTCATATTTTTCACTGCTGCAAAGAAGTAAGCACCACAATCAAAATTAAAGTCACCTGTTGTATTTCTACAGAGGCCAAAATGTCACGGTTATATAAAACAGAAAGCTACTGAAGCAGAGATCAGTCTTGATAGCAAAAACACTAATAATAGAAGACACAAATTTTAAATTTTATCTATGTTCCTATGTGCTGCCAGTCTAGATTAAAAAATATTCTCTACTGCACAACAAAAATGTCTCTAAACTGTTTCTTAAAGGGGGTCTATGTTAGATTTAGAGCATGTAAGATGTCTGGACACTCCTCTGAACATGGAGGTTGCTGAGCCAGGGGCTAGCAGCTAACAATGCTAACTCCATAAACAGTGCTAAACAATGATCACAGTGTTGATAGAGCCAGTGGTGTAAACCGCTCCGATATTAGTATAACCGTCTTATGAGCACAGTGCAAAGAAACAGCGATGAGCTAGCCACTGAAATAAGCACATGCACACACAGCTGCACTGCTAAGCACAACAAACCCAACACATATCCACATATTTACATTTGGTCATGGAGTTTCCACATCCGGATACAATCAATCAATCAATCAATCAATCAATCAATTTATATTTATAAAGCCCAATATCACAAATCACAATTTGCCTCAGAGGGCTTTACAGCATACAACATCCCTCTGTCCTTAA
>JAPZEB010000023.1:359767-375121 GCA_029783705.1 Chaetodon striatus | reverse complement strand
CAACAGAAAATATCAGAGCCAACTCTCACCCTCTTTGTCTAAAAACCGCCGCGCCAGTGAATGAACAGGTAAAATAATGTGAAACCACACCCACACCTGTGTCAACTACAACTGGAAATGAAAGTGGCCAAACGAATGTGTGCAGCCCAAACAAATAATAAACAACAAGGGTTAAACACACATTCTGGCTCCAGGATGTTATGATTTGCGATCGCCAATCCCTGCATGAACTTGCAGTTTTCCAGACACCGCAACTTTACTGCAAATTTAACTTTTTAAATCTCATTTCTTGAAGATCTGTGTGCATTGTATTGATTTGCTCAGTGCCTCTTTGCCCCACACTCTCTGTTTAATGTGAGACTAATGATGTGGAAGTGTGAGCTGCGTACCTGGGAGCACAGTCACACACAGTGACAGGGCTAACTGTTAGCATCACACAGCGAACGTTACTGAATGGTTATCAACAGGTTTAACAGCAGAGTCAAGCTGTTTCAGTGGTGGTCTAAGATTAACGAATTGGTGTCAGAAGTTAACCTCTACTGCCGGTCGATAAGTAGCAACAAGATCACATTGTGCTGTGTTAGCTAGTGCTAAGGGGGCAGAGATAGCAGGAGGAGCAAAGCCTAAAAACATCGCAACATGCATTGCAAATTTTAAGAAAACCTGCCATAAAATCTGACATTTCAAGCTGCTACAATCCCAAACAAAATCCCAAATCCTGGCGAAACTGATATATTGTTACCTGAATAATAAATTTGAAAGTCTTTCAAAAGCCGAAAAGGTTCAAGCTTTTGAGAAAACATTCAGGCTGTAACCCCACAAGCCCCCACCTGCTCCACCCCTGTCACTAAGCCTTATGATACATGCTGTGTTATCTTTGCAGGAATATGAATTTTAGTGACTTTTAAAGCCGCAGCTAACTTACTAGTTATTTCTAATTTCTGGCTATTATTTTCTCTATTCATCATTTAGTCGAGAAAATGCCAGAAAATGATGAAAAATGTGACGCTAAATAATTAAAAATTTCTGTTTCTTTAAGTCCATGGTGACAGAAGACTAAGAAATCCAACATACATTAAAATTTAAGCCGCTGAGGCAGGTCATTGTTTTGGCATTTTTGCTTAAAACATCACTGAGAAAAGAAAAAAAATATGAATAAATGATCAAAATATCTGCTGATTATTATTTGATGATCATCCAATTGATTATTTGACTGATTATGTCAACACTAGATTACTTTCTCCTCTGTGGATTGAAAAGAAAAACAGCCAAATGTATATTTTTCCTCCCCAAACCTCTGTTTTTCATCAGACATAAACCAGACCCACAGATGCAGATGTTGATAATCTGCTGTGGTTGGCGGCTCCAAACCAAACCACAGAACATGCTGTCGCATCGTTTATCAGCGTGTACTGTTCAGTGTGATGATCTGCTTAAACAAAATCATTACCACACACTGATTTATAGCTGATTTATATACTTGGAAATATTTCAGGAAGCGCTGCGGGGCAACACAAGTGATGTGCGCAGACTGTCGGCCAAAACTGAAGCTGATCTTTGTCTTTTATTGTTTTGTATATACTGTTGTTGGATCAGATAAGAAGTTTCTTTCTGCCCTCGTGCACCCTGTTGAGCGTCTGCGCCTGTGTGTGTGTGTTGGCATGTTTCACACATCAGTCACAGCCTACACTCTCGTTGCCCTGGCTTGTTTCCGAAAAAGTTGCTCAATGTGTAATAATCTCCATTAGTCACAGTGACTAACTCTGGATGTCTCCTCTTTTTTTTCCTTTTCCAGGGAACAATGAAGATGCTCCTGCCTCTGGTAATCCTTCAGCTGCTCTTGGCTCCAGCACTCATGGTAAAGTCCCAGTGGATAAAACTGAAAACGAATACGCACTAACAGCAACAGCCAAAACCTGAGACACTCATCTGTTTTTAGAAACTTGAATCAGTTCAGTTTGAACACAGTTTTTAATGTTACATAGAGCTGCAACAGTTAGTCGAATAACTGAAAGCTGATCAAAAGATAATTAATGAACTATTTTGGTAATTGATTAGTCGTTTTAGTCTTTTTTTTTTTTTTTTTTTCAACCAAAAACAAAAAAATGAGATCGTTTGCTGCTTAACATTATCTTTGGTTTTTGGACTCTTGTGTGGATGAAACAAGACATTTTTTTCCCGCAATATTTTTATTGATTTTAGCAACAATACACAAAGACATACACATACCAGTATGTGTTTACATGTACACACAAATACACAAAAAAGGACACCTGAACATAATCTCTGAATGACAACTGAAGATTTAACACACATGTAATCCACTGCCACCCCAAACATGTAAATAAAAAAAACAACAAGAAGATAGAATAAATAAAGTAAATAAACAGTTTAAAAAACATTTGACAGGTTTGGATGTCACAGAGGTTAAGTTAAAGCATGTCCCCCAGTACTTCTATCATGTGTCTGTCTGAAACAACACATTTATCGACGAAATCTTGGCCTCTAAGAATTTTATTGTTCTCTGGTGTTTTAAAAACTTACTGATTAATCGATTTATTAAGGAAATAATTGGGAGAATAATGTCTGAGGGACATTTTCACTGAGTATATTTCACTTTTTTGCTGTGTTGTTGTATGAAATCTAACAATGCAAAAACACCATGAATCACTTATTTCAGAAAGCACAACTGCACTCATGAAATGCTACGAAAACATGTTTTGTTTTCTTATTTATGACATTAAAGGCTAACTTTTGTATTTTCACATGTTTTTGTGTCTAAGTGACTGATGGAGAACTTGAAAACTTGAAATTGGTCCGGTATTGAGAGAGACCACTGCAGCCACAGCAGCGAAGCAGGCTGCACTGTAATCCCTATGGGCAATTGTGCATTGTCACCTTGTGTCCATTAAAAGTGTTTGTGTTTGCCACTGACAGGCTCAGATTGTTAAAATAAGTGCCTGACAACATCATAGAGAATGCCCTAAAGAGAAACTGAAAGTTTTTCCTTACCTTTTCCAAGGAGAAGTTTCATTGGAAATCTTGCGAGAGGTGACTTGTTGCAGGAAAAACAGTGGTAGAAATGTTGATAGGAAGGCCAGGAAGAGTTTGTGTTGTGTTAGAGTGCAGAAGGTGTAGCTTAGTGTTTTGGAACGAGACATCTCCTTGAGCGCGACATGGTTACAAACACACTAACAAACCGACCAGATCAGTGACAGGTCAAGAAAAATGTTTCATTTCTCAGTAGGGATCCTTTCCATAATGTTGTCAGACACCTATAATAATACTATGAGCCTGTCAGTGGCAAAAACAAACACTTTTAGTGGATGTAAATGGGTATATTACAGATTGTTTCACCACTCCCAGCTGCAGCACTCTCTCTCAGTACCAACACATTCTCACTCCGACCTCATCACATATCGACGTTTGATCATGGACTTTCCATGTCCTGATACGATGTGAAAGGTGACCTGGGTGCGTTGGTTGTTGACGTTCTGGGACACCGTGTCAAGTTCTGCCTGTTACATGCATTGTCTTCTTTCAAAATACACTTCTGTTTTAACTGGAAATTTACTGTTTACATACAGTCTCTTTCAAAATAAATGCACTATGTCAGTCCAACACAGCGAACTGACGTTTTATTTTCCTTCAACACCCAACACACATGGTTGGGTTTAGGCAACAAAAGCATTTGGTTAGGTTTAGGGTAAAAGAACAGGGTTTGGCTTTAGAATCTTTCGGGACATGAACAAAGTCTGTGAAAGTCGGTGTTTGTTGGACCCACCCACCAAAAGTAAAGTCACCAATTAACCTAGGCTGCATGTCTTTGGATTGTGAGAGGAAGCCAGACTACCTGGAGAAAACCCACGCTGACATGGGGAGAACATGCAAGCTCCGCACAAAAGGGCTCTCCCACCGCAGGGATCAAACCTCCACCCTGAATTCGATCCAGGAACCCTCTTGCTGTGATGTGATTATGCTAACCACTGCACCACAGTACCGCCATGCTTAAGTTTTAGGATTTTTTTTTATTTTTTTATGCTGGCTCACTGTCATGGCTTACTGGAAAATATTAATGGAACAGGGCCATCATTATGTTATTAATAAGACCAGTGCTTTTCCTTCTATGGCAGGTCAAAATGTCTGCTGTGAAGAAAGGCCTATTACCATTTTTCCAGAATGTTGTATAGCATTTTTTGTCCGTATGATACAATATGATTTTTTATATTAAATACCAAAAATAAACAGCACACAATAGTACATATACCTGCTTAAATCATATTAGCCTGGAACTGATGATTTTGTAAATTGTTTCTGTCATGTTAATTGTGGAGTATGTCAGTTGATGTAGACGTGGTTAAAAATGTTGAGACAAGACCTGCTGGAAACTGCATGGTACTCCTTTTTTTTTCAGTCCTACAATTACTCATTCCTCGTGCATGTGGTGTATTTCTTCTTCCTCTTCCCGACGGATGGCGGTTACTTCTGCCTCAGGCTAGACGCTCTTTCAAGGTAGACAGCTCATCATGATGAGTGACAAATGCTGGGGCAGAAACTTGACCATCTGAGGGGGAGGAGGGACAGGACTAAATATACCTCCCTCCTCAAAGTGAAAAGTTGCGAATCGCACATTGATGGGAACTCCACTGGCACACAAACGTGTCTTTTAGCCAGCTGGTTTATCATTTATGTAATATCCTTAAATCAGCTGAGAACATTTTTAAAAAAGAAGGAAGTCTATAAATTAAACTAGAGCAACGCTACGCATTCATTTGCATTTGCATCTTTTAATTGGCCATGTGATGGTAATGACTGTATTCCAGAGGGTTGCACACCACACAAACACAAAGCACGAGAACACAGCTGTAAACCAGAAAGTTACAAATGAGCCAATTACTGCGGTCTGAGATATTGTGTACTTTATGTGTTTGGAAGAGGAACAACAGCTAATTTGTTTTGTGAATGAGAATGAGGAGATTAGAAATTATGGAAAATGGATGAAAGAATACCGGAAAGCTGGTGAAAGTTGATGACTCATTAAAACTTTCTTTCCGATCTTTCTTTCTGAACTCGTTGCATTACAGTGTGTCCTTCCCTCTCTCTCATGAACCAGCTAGCTCGCCTGCAGCACTGTGTTCCCTTGTTTAGAGTCTTGCGTGACAATTAGGGAGAACAGTTGGCCTTTTCTGCCTCCCAGAACAGCTTTGCCCATCCATATGTTAATGCACCACGTTGCACACATCTCTGTGCCACTCGGCAGTGAGCAATGATTGTAGGTTAATTTTAACTTAATGTGCCCCTTTCATTCTTGTGTGCGCTGTAACTTTACCTAGAAAGCAAGAGGGAGGAAGGTGATTATGAGATGACAGAAGAACACTGATGCAAGGATTGAGTGTGATCTAACAACTGTATATTCTTCTGTAGGCTTTCCTTTGTCCGCCTAAGGAATTCAACTCATGTTTCATCACTGTCTTTCTCTCTGTCTCTCTCTCTGTCAGACACACACTCACACTCATACACAGACCTCTTTCTGTCGAACAGCTCTGGCTAGCTTTGAACAGCTTCCAGTGCCTGAGGTCAAAAGAGCACACATCAAACAGAAAAAATTATCGTCTCCTTCACTTATACAGGCTACTGTGATGCATATAAACACGCAGCTACATGGATACATTCATAAATCCCCAAAAGGTAGGTGTTTAAATCATATTTCAACTGAGCTTTTGTGAATTAATTTAACTTTCTAGGAAAAACACGCATTATCATGACAACTCACCAAAGAGCTTTTAAAGGAACAGTTCGACATATTGGGGAAATAGGTTTACTCACTTTCTTGCCATGAGTTTGTTGGAAATTCATGTCTTAATGCAAAATTTAAAAGCTGCAGCCAGCAGCCCGTTAGCTTAGCCTAGCACAAAGAGTAAAACCTGGAAACTTTGCCTGGCTAGGGGACACTGGGATTAGTTGGCAAGCAGCTGTTTTCAGTTACTTTGAAGTCCTGACCTGTACCCATCTACTGTATTTTAAATATCTGAAAGTCATAGTATTGAACATTTTTAAAAAGTTATCTAAAGACTAAACATATAATAAAACTGTGTTATATAGAGATATTGAAAATGTGTTACTTCGAATTAATAGAGAAAGGAATCAGCTACATTTTGATTAAGACTTGAACATATTTGATGAGGGATGGTAGCTACCTAACGTCATTTGACATCATGTGAACGGGGTTGGTTGCCACACTGATTTTGGGGTTGGTTTGCAAACCAGTCGTATAACTAAGAGTTGAGTCGAGAGAACTATAAAACTATGAAAGCTTGAAAACAATGTTTTCATTGTTAGTTAATTATTATTTTTTTGAATGGTCAGGTGGCAAAAGCAATGGCGTAAAGAAGTTAAGATGGGCCCCAGTGCACACTAATATGACGTGCCTTACTACAAGCTATCATGCAGGCAGCGTCTGGGCACAAATAGAGACTTGGCATTGGACAGCATCACCATAAATGATATCCAACAATCATCATTGCATATGGACAAAAATGTCAAAGACAGGAGAAAATTAATCATTTAAAGGAATAGTTTCTTATCGATGTTAAAGCTTATATAGAAAAAGCATGTAATTTTTTCAATAGCTCCTGACTGTAAATAAAAACCTTGACACAGATGGATTTGCCTTTTTTGCTGACATACATAGCACGGTAAAGAATACTAATAATCTTTTTTTTTTTTTTTTTAATCATCTTTCTTCGAACACAGGTATATTTCTAAGGTGGCAATCTGAATCCTTTGCAAGGACCTGCTTTCTCTACAGGACCCTCAACCCCAGGGGCCCCAGTGCAATTGCACTACCTGTACTGTCTATATTTACACCCCTTGGCAAAAGTAATGAGACATTCCTACTGATAATTTGCTTAAGAATATGGATTGGTTTTAAAATATGGGCAGATATTCTATCAAATGTTCATGTTTTCTGTTCATCTTAAATACTCAAATCATTTCTAGTGGTTGCTTTAATATTTATTCATATATTTTGTGACTATAGCATTTTAACATTGTGCCAGCCAACTCATGATGGTGCCGACTGATTGAAGTGATGTACAACTTGACTTTATCAGCAATCACGTCATTTTCAGAAAAAAAAAAAAAAGTGCATATTGAAGCATTTCCATATACATCTGAGACATTAACCTTTCATCTGCTGCTTGTTAGAAGATAATAACATAATATATGCCAGAGAAGTGCAGCGCAAAGTAAACAGAGAGTGAAAGGTGTGCAAACTTGCCCTGGTCTCCTCTATGTCAGAGGGTAATTTAATCCACCTACCTGCGTCTCAAACGTCCAGCCTTCACACAGAGCCAGACTGGCTCCGTGGTTTCCCTGTTGTCAGTCTTTATGCTAAACTAAGATAACCAGCTTACCGTATAGACATGAGATTAGTGTCGATCTTCTAATCTACCCCTCAGCAAGACAGCAAACAAACATACAGTAATTTTCCAAAGTGTCAATATTGTTTTAATCTCAGTTAGTAAATAGATTTTTCTACATGATCGAGCAAGACAAGATTGTATGCACTGTCAAGCCGAGTCCACACATCTGAATCTGACACCCAGACAAGATTTTAAAGCCACACATTAAAAAAACATACACCATATACATACAGTACACTACAGGGAACCATACAGTACAGTAGCTGAGGAACATATCAGAGGAATAACATGCTTACTTGAGCAGATTCTCTATATAGGCGATACTGGGATCAATTGTTTCCGCTCTCCAGTTTCCTCACGGTTTTCTGTTTGCTCCATTAATGTGAATCAATTCAGAAACAGAGATAGATTCAAGGTATGATACATTATTGATGGCTGCATAACATGCAGCTCACTCAAAAAGTAGCCTGCTGTACTGAATGAGCATCACTTGTATCACTGGGAATGGTTAATTGTTGTCCACGTTTCTGTCGAAGCTGCAGCTGATCGAACTGATGGCAGAATTTGTGTGAAAGGCCAGTGCAGGAATAATGGAGAGAAAGCCAGCTTCATCCTTTATTCCCACTTTTCTGATTCTTTCTTCTCCGGTCTCTTATTATTCTGCTTGCATCTGACACGGCTCCCCCTGCTCGCTCCTCTCCACTCCTCACGTTGTGTTCTGGGGTGGGAATTAAGTAATGCTGCTGTTTGAGCTTGAGATGGGAGCGGGGATGGAGAGGGAGTTGGGGACGCGGGGAGGGGTTTGATGAGAATCTATGGATGTCGAGCATGTGTGTGTCCTTGTGCTGGCAAACACACACCCCCACCTAATCAACTCTAGAGGCCTCTGTGTGTGTGTGTGTGTGTGTGTGTGTGTGTGTGTGTGTGTGTGTGTGTGTGTGTGTGTGTGTTAATGACATAGAATGTCTAAGCCCTACCTTGAGTCAAACACACACTGACATGCTAACACTCACCTTTAATTAATCTAAAAAGTTGTTCTTTGCACCTTCTACGTTTTACAAAATACACTCATCTTGCCAAGCTTTAGGTTAGAATGACGATAACACTCTCACATATGTATGTAAATATGAAGCTGCATTCAGCAGCCGGTTAGCTAAGCTTAACATAAAGTCTAAATCTTAGCATAACCCCCTTTGAGCAAGATGTAACGTGAGCTTTACAGGTGCTTGTGGGTGAAGCCAGGCTAGCCGTTTCCCCGCCAGTCTTTATGCTAAGCTAAGCAGCTGTCGGCTCTGCCTGCATATTTACTGTGCAGAAAGGGTATCAATCTTCTCACCTAACTCTTGGCAAGAAAGTAAATGCATGTTTCCCAAAACGTCAAACAAGTCTTTGAGATCAGAGGTTTTCAAACTGTGAGGTAAGTCTCAACATGGCAGCCTGGAAGAGTCAAAGGGAACTGCGATGTGAGTCAAAATTCGTACTCCTACTCAGAGTCATAACTTAGTAAAACCTGAATACAAAGATACCACACACGTTTTTAGATTGAACATGACTAACATTTTCCATCCTTATCCATCGCAAATAAATCTGCATAGAAATCAAAGAAAAAAAGACTTGACTCAGACTTTCTTCAGTATGACTTAATCCAATGGTAGTTGTTTGTACATCCATAGTTTTGAAGCAATGGTTCCCAACTGGTCCAGCCATGGGGTCCAGAGTTCTCCTTACTCATTACTTCAAGGTCCACTCAGTTTAACACATTCAGCGCCATATTTGGTCATGTGGTTGAGTGCTGTCTCTGTCAAGCAGCTGTCCGTTAGTCACTCACTCTACAGCAGGAAACGCCACTTCAGAATAAAAACTCTGTACTGGAAATTCACTGTACTTCAAAATAAACTTGACATGTTTGTGAGTCACTTGCGGTCCATTCAGAATGTTCTCACCACCCACTTTTGGATCACGACCCCTCAGTTGGGAGCCACGAGTTCAGTGTTACTTGACCCATAGCCCCATTGTTCGAGGGCTCTGTGGACTGTACATAGGAAAATAATCATAACATTTGTCACAACATAGACTGAGTTATGGACTGGCAACTGAAGCCAACCTAACGGGGCATAGAAACTGGAACTGAAACTTAAGGCTGTATGCCCCATTAGGTTGGTTTTAGCTGCCAGTCCATAACTCAGTCTGTGTTGTGCCAAATTTTATCATTTCTTTTTCCTATGGCCAGCATGCAGTGACCTCGAACAACAGGGCTGTGGTTCAAAAAAACACAGCACTCGTCCTTTAAAGCTACAATTGGCACAGTCATATTTGCTGAACATGAGATGGATAATCTCCACGTCCACCATGTCCCTCCTCCTCTTTGTACTGCCTCCAATGGCATTCACTACAATAAGACCACGGTGTGGCAGCAACAGCCAATCAGATCTGAGGAGTCTCTAACGCAGCTGTCAATCATGTCAATCACTGCTCCTGAACTGCTTTCAAACTGTCAAACTAGGCAGTGCTGATCGAATACAAGCCAAGATTCTGCTACTACATTCCCTCAAATGTTGCCAGAGACATATTTTAGTGTTCTGTTTAGCTGTACAATAAGAATGTTGATCTTGCTCGGTTTAACTGTGTCCAAAATGGTGGCTGGGTCACAGCTAAACAGTCCACTAAAATATATTTCTGGAAATATTTTAGGTGAAAAATCATATTTGATCAGCCCTGCCTAGTTTGACAGTTTGACCACAGCTCACGAGCAGTGATTGACATGATTGACAGCTGTGTCAGAGACCCATCGGCTGGTTGGTTGTTTTTGTTCTCAAGCAGTAAAGCCATTAGAAATGCTACGAGGCAATAGAGTAGGCAGGGGGGTATTTTTCACAGATTATCTGTGTGTCTTATTTAACCGTTTCAGCAAATATGAAAAAAGTTAGTTTTTATAAAAGTCACCAACTCCAGCTTTAATGGTGACAATTTGCAAAAATGGAAACACAGCTGTCTGAATTTTGTCTAAGGGGGGCACCACAGTGTGAGACTTTGAAAGCTTTAGATATTAAACACAGCTCCATATATCCCTTCATTCAGTGCAGCAGCATAGTCAGTAGTTAGACATAAATTCTTCTGTGACATTTTTTCCTCTCACTGAGCTCAAAAAGTATTTTGTATTCACTGCTTCTCTGCTTTCTGTCACTTTGTACACTTTGTCTGGCTAGCCAAGCTGCATCTTTTGAGAGCAGCTACAGTCTGATCATCATAGTCAACAGTGTTGTGATGCTCCATGAGATTCAATCTACAAGCTTTGTATTTTGTAGAGTTTTTGCGGTATATCTGGGGCTTCAAGGTTGTTGTACGTTTCTCTGCCTTTCATTTCCTTCACAACCCCCCCTCTGGGTGCTTTTAGTCAACCTGCTGAGGCTCCCGCTGTTTCTGTTGTCACCCAAGCACCTGTGCCCCAGACTAACAAGCAGCAAGCAGTCCAGGTGGAGTCCAAATGAGCAATGCACGTATAAGCTACAACACTGCCAAGCCTGAAAAATATGACAGGAACAAGCTCCAAATTGCTTGTGTGGAAATATTTTCTCTCTACCTTTTCCTTTTAAGGTCATTTTAGACGACACTGCTGAAGATCCTGAGAGCGGTTATCGGCAGATATGACAGTAGTGACTGTAACTGAGCATCATCACCTTCATCATGATGGTAATAACAGTGATGCTGATGGCGTTGGTGTTTCAAATGACTCACTTCTTTCATCTTTGTTGCGTCCTCAGAGGATGTAGGCGTTTCACACTACCGAACAAAATCTCACAAGAGGTGTTGGAGACAGGTTGTTCCATAAAAAACAAAATACCTGGTTTAATTTTTACGTATTTTGTTCGGGCAAATGAAACAGAAATGGGTGGCAGTGGAGGGACAGTTTGATAAGGTTGACAGAGTCATTGTTGTCACAGTGAGGCAGACAGCAGGCCAGCTAATCCATGTCAGTTGTGACTGAAAGATCAAATGAGGGAAAACTAACAGGCCGCTGTGTGTGTGATCAGTTTCATATTAACCAGCCGTGGGTATACCACTGTAGGCCGCCGTGTAGTGATGGAAGGATTCAATAAGGCGAAACTGTCCCTGTCCTCACCTGCTATTAGCAGGAGCCCTCACTCCTCTCAGCGCCCTCACTCTGTCTTCCTTTCTGTTTCTCTCTCTGTCAGAGACTGATTGCCTGCATTCCTGTGGCAGTGATAGCATTGCTACATTCCCTCACTACCCAGAAAACCCAGGGGCAGTTAGAGTAAAAAATGACCAGTCCACATGCGTTATAGCATGCTGACATGTTTAGAGGGGATGCTCTGTTTAACAATGAGGGCAGCTGACTCTAACACACCGGGCTGTCCAGATTAAACAGGAAAGAGTGCAAACATACCACTGGCAAGACACAGCGGCACGCACCAAAGCCACTGGCCAACATGCTGGCACATTAGCATAACACATGTGCAGACAGAGAAGTATTTTTACACAGGCATTTCACACTCTAGGTCCATAGCAAAACAAGATTAGAACTTAAAGCAAATCAGTTATATATACTTAAGGTGTGAAGATGAACCAATACGTGTTCAAAAAAGGGTCAGAGATGTCGCTACATAAATTCACAACCACACGTCCTGCCCAAATTCTGCATGAAATTAGAAAAAATATCAATCGGCTGTCAAGCACTGATCTTTTCCAAGTCTCTCTCTCTCTCTCTGTGCTCCTGTGCGTGTGCAAATGTGTGGACTAACCCTCTCCTGCTAGCTAACTACAGCATGTTCCTCCATACAAAAACCTGTTTTTAGCCGTATTTTGTCACCTCAGGCCTCTGTACATTACTCCATGATTCAGCTACACCATGTTCCCTAAGAAAACCTTAGGGTCAAGTCAAAACATTGTTATCTAGTAGCAGGTTACCTTTTCAGAAGCACATATACTGTGCATCCCACAGATGTTTGCCCAGGGCGAACAGACTGTGCTGGCTGCTGCCCCGGTCTGCACAGCAAACTAAATGTACATTAAAGTACAGTGGAGAAGAGCGTAGGTGTATGGAAGACTTAAAAGCTGAAGTGAAAACAAATCAGACATGAAATGCAGTGAAATACAATACATATTGTTTTAGCACATTCTGCAACTGCAAAAACTGCTCAGACCCAAGGAATGTGCCAAAGAGCTCAAGACGTTAACCTGACCTCCAGAGTCCCCGGATCCTCCGGAGGACATGCTGGTACCCAACAGCGCAACCTACAGGACTTAAAGGATCTGCTGCCAATGCCCTGGTGCCAGACACCACAGGAAACCTCCCAGAGGTCCTGTTTTAGTCCCACATCAGGTCAGAGCAAAGCTCGATCCAATGAGGTTCCACCATGGATCAAACTTGGCTCGGGGCGACTGGCATGCTCAATCAGATTGGGATCTGGGGAATTTGGAGGCTATGTTGATGCCTTGAGCTCTTTGAGACAATCCATGGGCCATTGCTGAACGTTTTTTTGTGTGGTGTAGCATGGTATATTGTCCTGCTGGGGGGGTCACTGTCATTGGGTCTTGGTCTGTAACAGTATTAGGGTGGGTGGTGCATTTCAAGTGACACCCACATGAATGCCAGGAGCCAAGGTGTCCCAGCAGATCATTGCACTGGAACAAGATGTTCAGTGTTATTCACTTCACCTGCAGTGTTGGGAAGAAGGCAAAGTAATGCATTACAGTAATAGATTACATTTTAGCAGTAGTATAATATAACGCGTTACCAACAGAATTGCGGGTGATATTATTTCATTTACAGTGTCATGTAACACGTTACCACCCAAAATAAACTGTTTATTGTTTTCATTTTTAATTCATCCATACCAAATAACACAAAATTAAAGTAATAAGTAACTTATTACTTTACACAGAGAGCAATATTGTAAAGTAACATTACTTTAAAGAGAAGGTAACTAGTAATATGAAATATATTACATTTTGAGAGTTTCATGCCCAACAATGAACCAATAACTTAAATGACTACGGGCCAGTGGCCTTAACATCACACATTATGAAGACCCTGCAGCACCTGGTCCTCTGTTTCCTGAGGTCAGAGGTCACTAATGCTGTGGACCCCCTCCAGTTTGTCTATCAAGAGCACATTGGAGTGGAAGATGCGGTTCTTTACATGCTGCATTGGGCCTACACCTACTTGAAGGAGCTGGGATGTTGGGATCTATCTATCTATCTACACTGTTCACCTGTCAGTGGTTTTAATGTTGTGGATAATCAGTGTTTAAGAATATGTATTTCATTTTCTCTGTTTAAGTCGTCTTCATCTGAGCATTTTAAATCTTCCATAGGGCCACAGTCTGTGGAAACTGTTAAATTCAAAGCTGGTTTTTCTCAAGAAAACATTTCATGTTTTGTGACATCACATAAATACTCAATGTTCCTCATTGCTGGACAACTGGTAAAAATAGCTAACTAAATAAATAAATGAGTAAAAACTTTTTTGACTTTCCCTAAATGTTTGCACATGCTAACGCAATAAATTACAGATAACACGTGGAGTACTGCCTCTAGCTATTCATAAAAAACAGCCACTATGAACTTGCAAAGCTGTCTTCAAAACATGTATTAGTATCAAAATATGGTGGTTAAAGCACAAACCGCTACATGTGTGCACTGTAAGTAAACAGAGGAGACAACATGAGGCCATGTGGCCCCAACTCTTCCCTGTTACTAAAGCCAGATGCTGTTTTATTTACAAGGAAGTGTAAGGTAAGGTAAGGTAAGTTAAGGTAAGGTAAGGTAAGGTAAGGCAAGGTAAGGTTAGATAAGGTAAGGTGAACTTAATGTCCCCGTAGGGCAATTTGAGACACAGACAATCGTCATGAGTGTTCCCATACAGCGTCATTGAAAATATCGAATTCAGAGGGGTGAATTAACCCAGGAACTGAGGTAAATATCATACGTTAATATCTAGTCTGCATTTTAGTGAAAACTTAACCCTCCTTAGGGAATGGCTGAAAAGTCACTATCTAGCGTATTTCTGATTGAGTATATGAAACGGAATTCAGTGAAATAACTGAATCACTTCAGTCACATTTCTACATTTAAAACATTCATTCTGATTGCAGCCTAATTAAATTAAATTGAATTTATGTATTGAATAACTTGTATTGTTGCAAATTCATCTGTATTGGTTTTGTGCCAGATAGATACAAACAACCATCTGATATGGAGAGATGCACACCCCTAATAAACACATTACACACACAGACAGAAAATCACATGCATGGGAATGTTAAGTAAGGAGCACAACGTGCCGCCCTGCATAATTCTGAATCCAACTAAATTCAGCCCGCTCCCTCAAAAGAATCAATATCTATCCAATTAACGTAATGCTGATTAATCGGTGCCACTGCTGATCACTTGGCAAGATGAGGTTCTTCTTCTCGCCAGCAATATTATCACTCTATCAAGAGGTCTATTTTGATCCCACTGCCCGATACTGCGTATTCTGTTACCTGTAATAAGATAGAGAAGGAGAGAAGCATACCTGAGTGAGAACTTGAGAGTGTAATGAGCGTCAGCGAGCATCGTGTTTCCAACTACTACTGTTTCCTTTGTCTCCTCATAGAAGGGAAACTTCCAGGATCAAATCACGGCAGTGGGGAGGAAAAGCACTCCTGGTAACAGCTGACCAAACGTCTGATGAAGTCCACATTTTCTGGGGGCTTTAAGGGACAGTCCCCCCTATAGGTACCTGGATTAAACCACTGACAGAAACTTGTGTGGAGAGCATTAGAGTTTGAGAGTTTGAATTGCTGCTGTGCAGAAACAACATTTACACCACCTTCATGAATAAAAGAAACGGACCTTCCAACCCCTTTCATGTGATTTTTTTATGATCTGAGCAGTCTGGAATTTAGCAGTAACACTGTATGTAATA
>JAPZEB010000023.1:347609-358047 GCA_029783705.1 Chaetodon striatus | reverse complement strand
ATGATCATTTTGTGGGTAAAGTATTCCTTTAAGATTTCTCATCTCTTCCTCTCCTCCTCTTTACCTCTTTCACCTCGTGTGCTCCTCCACCAAGGGATCCTCCACCGGCCCACATCACATATTTATGCATTCAGCTTCTCCCTACTCTGCAGTTTTACTAGTGATCCCTACCAGTTCACCTAGGGGACCATGCCAGCTAAACAGAATACAGTTAAATTATGCTCAATATCAATTTGGCAAATGAGCAGCTTTTAATGAAGAGTGGGACAACCCCGTCCTGTTTAATCAGCCCACTTAAATACTAAACAGATACAGCTAAAGCCCAACCTACTACATAGACACTTCAGATCACCATGTAGTTGCAGTATATAGGGTTAAAAGATGTTGTCTGTATCACCTGACTCTAACCAGCTGCATTGTTGTTCAGCTGTTATGTATAATAACCGTAACTCCTGTTCTGTGCTGGCACAATTGTCTGGAAGCGGAGACAAAGAAATGGTTTCAGGTTCAACACACACATCTCTTCTACACTCCTTTTTCTTGCTGACAAGCTCCTCTTGCTTGCGGCTAGTAGCTGGTCAGATGTCAAAACACAGTGTTCACGATGCATAACAATGAAAACTTGACTTCATGCAGAAGAACAGCACTTTCCTGACTAATACTGTGTGAGCACTCGAGACACATTTGCTACCTGCATTCATAAAAATGAGTAAAAATTCCGTTTTGACCTAACACATTATTTCACTTGCAAGACAAGAGTTACCGCCTCACATGTGTATGCCTCAGCAAACAAGTTGCAGTTAAAGTTTACATCCATATCTGTCGAAACTCACGTAATAATGACAGTTGACAATATCTCAAACATAGATGTTGCTGCAAAGAAGCTACAAATTCTAAAACCTGAATGTATCACACACATCCTCAACACAGCAGCACAGATTTATACAATAACCACAGTTTAAAGGTGGACACCTTAAATTACTGTCACCAATTTAGTAACTGACCAGATGTCTACTCGTAAAAAAAAGGCCAGATAAGGTGTCATTACTTCATCATTTTGTCCTGTTAAACATTTGTGTGAAACATTGTCAGAATTAGAATATGAATGCTGGGTTTAAGTCCAAAAACATGTTCTGTGAGGTCACAGTGACCTTTGACCACCAAATTCTAACCAGTTCATCCTTGAGTCCAAGTGGACATTTGTGCCAAATTTGAGAGACTGAGATATCGCTTTCAGGATGAGAGGGATGCAAGGTTATAGTGACCTTAACCTTTGACCATCGAAATCTAATCCAATCCTTGTTGAGTCGAAGTGAATGTTCCCTCAAGGTGTTCTTGAGATATGGTGCTCATGGAGAGACAGACAGATGGACGGATAGATGGACAGACGTATCGACAAACAACCAGAAGACATAATGCCTATGGCCACTGCTACTGCTGGCACAGACGTATAAAAACAGGAAAGCTTTCCCATTAAGGTGCTGCATGTGGCCTTATTAAAAGTACCACTGCCAAATTAATTGGAATGGCTTAGAGTGATTACAATAAAAAATGAAACCATAGTTGAGACGAATGGTTGGCTTTATCTTGTTTATTAAGGAAGGTTTTCTCAGCAGTGGTCTCTTTTGTTTACTGTAATTATACAAATGAATGTCTACGTATTGATTTTCAAGCGCCATATCTCGCACATTCGGGTGCAATGAATTAATGGAGGCTACAGGCTGCGAAAATGAATATACTAACAATATGCATATGAAACTGCACTTCAGAATGCTGACTGACTGGATGCATAATAGCCTGTATGTCGCCAGTGCTTATTGTCACAAGATTGTCATCACTTTTGATGTAATCTGAGCATATTATGCTACTAGAAATCCTGTCTGCAGATGAGACTATGCACCCTATGAAGTCAGCGATCTGTATCCTATAAAGACACCATATGTAATGACATTACCTCCATTCCTATCCTAATCTGTGGCTAAAGAGATCACTTCACTTCCTTTATTAGCGCTGGAGCAGGGCT
The DNA here is from genome assembly GCA_029783705.1 of Chaetodon striatus. NCBI lineage: Eukaryota > Metazoa > Chordata > Actinopteri > Chaetodontiformes > Chaetodontidae > Chaetodon > Chaetodon striatus. Next base: position 356,024 of record JAPZEB010000023.1, on the reverse strand, counting down.
GGAGAGATTCATCAGGGGAAGAGAGAGGGAGCAAGAGAGGTCCCTCCTTTATCTGTAGCATCACATTACCAGCCTTTCCTCTTCCTATCAGTAATGCATGACATCACGCAACCTCTCTATCACACAGGTCATCCCACTCCTCTCCCTCTATCTCGCTCCTCTGTCTTTCTCCTCCTTTGTCCTCCTCTCTGTCCGTCACCATGGAGCCTGGAGCATATAGCGTAATGGCAGTAATGGCACACATGCAGCTGAACTAAGTGTTTTAGGTGTTAGGAGCCTAATGGTTTCATATATCATCTCATCCTCCTCTCTTTCTCTCTCTCTGCCTTGAGAATATACCATGGGAGGCTATTCATGAGAGGGACCATTTCCCCCTCTGTCTCCATCCTGCAGAACTGCTGACTCTCAACTAATGGTGTTCTCAACCCAACGTGTATTTCCATCCTATCCACTGATCGGCTCTCACACAGGCTCACACACGCCGAGAGGCATACTATGAGGCTGAAACAAGCGTACAGGGATCTGCATGGCAAAAGAATTACTGTCCTGTGCCAACAAGCATGTGTACGCATGACTTCACTCACTCACACAAACGCAAACACACAGGCATTAATACATACAGGCACTCTAGGTTTTTCTTCTCAGCACGTCTGAGCTGTAATGAGAACATTAGCTGTGAGGTGCCTCGCATCATATCATTTGAATGGGGATCACACCAACAACACAGCAATAACCTGTTTGGCAGATGGAGGGAATACATAATCAAACACATATCGTGTCACGGCAAAGACAATGGTGTGATCTTTCAAACAAAGCCAGCCATGAACAGCTTTGGATTTGCATGACTTTCTTTGAGCTATACATGACATGCAAATATGGAAGCTGCTTCCTGAATCCACACTGAATATATAGTACATGTTCATGTGACAGCGAAATAATAAAAAAGATATTGGTATGCATAGTAAACTGTGTAGTGGAGTGCTGATGGAAGCTATGTGAAGGTAAAAGCAATTTTCAACAAGAAAAAAAAATGCACTGTGATAAAACAGCTTCAGAAAGATTTCAGGAACAAAAAAATAATATAAAAAAAAACATTATAGTGAATAAAGGCTCTTTGTTAAGTTTAATAGAGTTGCAAAATAAAGAAGATATTGGTTCAGGTATTTTTTTCCTGCTGTAAATTTGTATTTTATGTTCCTCAACACAGAAAAACAGGAGTCTCCTGGATAATGTAGGTTTAGATCATCATCACCTAGTTATTTGTTCTGAGAAACCACGTTCGTTTGTTTATTTTACCATCAGTTTGGGGTGCTGGATGGCTCTAAATACCCACAAGCCTTGGCAGCGACTGTTATGGGTAAAAACAGAACTTGTGCAAAAGCAAACTGACCCTAGATTGTGTAAAAGAAGTGGATGTCATTGCTGGATCTGAAAAGTGAAGCCAATTCAATATTCTTTCTGATGGCCAACAGGAGGCGACTCCACTGGCTGCAAAAAGAGGCTTGACTGCATGGAGGTCTATGAGATCATGACCCTGCTTCTCACTTTATTTATTACCTCAGTTAACATTTTCCCAATGTGTTTATAGTCTAAATAGCTGATTTCATGTCTTCTTTGATACAGCATGGTGTTGTAGCCATGCTCTAAAGCATTAGGGTATGGATTAGGGCGTGGCTACCTTGTGATTGACTACCATGGAGGTATCTTCAGCTCCAAGTCAGATTCACCCCTTGCTCTGCCACAGCTTTGCCCTCTCGTCCAAACGACAGTGACAGCCAAACTACTAAACTCGAAGCTACAAAACAATATAGACTAGTATACAAACCAATGGATGATGTCATGGTTACTCTGTCCACTTCTTTTACACTCACACCCACTTAATTAGGTACACCTTGCTAGTACCAGGTTTGACCCCCTTTTGCCTTCAGAAGTGGCATCAATTCAACAAGGTGCGGGAAACATTCCTCAGAGATTTTGGTTGACAGCATCACGTAATTGATGCAGATCTGTCAACTGCACATCCGTGATTCTGCTCCACAACATCCCAAAGGTGCTCTATTGGATTGAGATCTTGGTGACTGTGGAGGGCACTGGAGTACAGTGAACTCATTGTCATGTTCAAGAAACCAGTTTCTGAAATACTCAGACCAGCCTGTCTGGCACCAACAACCATGCCAAGTTCAAAGTCACTTAAATCACCTTTCTTCCCCATTCTGATGCTCACTTTGAACTTCAGCAGGTTGTCCTGACCATGTCTGCATGCCTAAATCCACTGAGTTGCTGCCACATGATTGGCTGATAAGCTGTTTGCGTTAATGAGCAATTTAACAGGTGTACCTAATAAAGTGGCCGGTGAGTGTATATAAATAATACATATTACATTTTCCATATTTGTGTCACTTGGGCTTATTGTAATTTTGAATGGTAGAGGAACTGTGATGTACTTGAACTGCATATGATATGATGGAAAATATAGAGACACATTCTCTGATTGGGAAAATGTAAATTATATTTACCTTGGATTCCAGTAGCCTGCAGGAGGAGGGTGATATTTTGTAAGAGCGCGTTCAGACTACTGGCCACACTTCCTGCCACAACATCAAGAACCTGAAGGAAAGCCTGGAAAACAGCCGGGTTAGATTTAATGCACAGATGTGAAAATCTGATTTAAAAGAGTTGGCTCATCTGTACTCTATAAGGCTGAGATCTTCCTTTACCTTTAGTATGATCAGACTATACTGATCCTGAACCAGGAAGCAACTTGTCAACTTATTTCTTAGCTTCTGACTTTCCTTTTACTGTTAAATAGCAAGCTTTACTCCTGTATTGTATGCCGCTCTGTCGAAGCACCTCAGACTTACACATATGTCAGCATTTTATGGAGAACATATCATGGCAAGTGACATTAGAAAACAACATATATACATGCAAATACTGTGTGACAGTATGGCAGATCCTATGATAAAACATATTGCAGCCTAGTGTTATTTCTGTATCAAATAATTACAGTAAACTAATTGCACAAGCATGATTAATTTGTCACTTATATTGTAAAAGTTTTTCAAACGTGTGTGTGGTTTGCAAAATGTTCGAATACATTAAATTGTGTAAGTATGTGCAAAAAATATGTGCAAAATACAGTTAATATTCTGTATGAAGGGAATTATTTCCATCTCTCACCTGTTTCAAGGAGAATTCCATTTTCTCTTTTGGTGTAAACAATCTGACCACAGCCAAAAATACTAGTGTAAACGTAGAGATAAAACACAGTTTACCCAAGCCTGATTTATCCATAGGCCCACGTACAACCAGGTTAGATGCCATTATGATGATAATTTCTGACAATGAACAATAATATTTCCCTCTCAGTATTTAAGTAAATAACCAGACAGACTAAACTAAAAAGTTTTCCTTAATGTTGGTAACGTCAAGGAAGAGAAGTGTATGCCACCTCCCTTTTTACACCACACCCAGTGACTCATTCATAGAGCTCAAGGTTTTAAAGAACTAGTGATTGTGTTTAGTGTGACTTTTATCCAGCCACTTCCTGCAAGTGCACACCTTTAAGTTTGATAACATAAGAGAGCAAAGAATGATAGTGTTTAACTTTTCCCAGAGGAGGACCTGATTTTAGGACCTTCACAACAAGAAGTTGATGTCATTTTCTCCAGCTCTCTGTGGAGATATGGTGGAGGCCAGATACTAGCTATTTTATAGTGTGTTATGTAGTAGTGTGATTTGAGTTGTCTACAGTCTGGTTTCATTCCACATCAGCCACTGGCACCTCATGTAAGTGGATGCATGAGAATAAGGGCTACAGTTTGTACAGATCCTTGCCCCCTGATTTGTCACTCTGAGGGCCCCTTGGACCTTAGGGGGTATAAAACATCTTTCAAGACCAACTGGAAATGCACAAAAATATGTACACATCCCTCTAATGAGTAATTTCAGTATACTCAGCAGTCTACCTGACATGTAGCAACAAGGTAGCACTGCACAGGGCAAGAGGAATTTGCTGAGCGTGGGAGGCTACCTGTCAGCTGACACAGCTGAGAGACACACAAACGGGTTCTGCAAGTTAGTTAACTAGGTTAAATATGATAAAATAGCTTAAACAAAACTGGTGACTGACAACATCTCCTTTGCTTTGCAACTTTGGTCTGGACTACAACATCTCCGATACTATTGTATGGATTACGATGACACTTAGCACACTTATGCCGTGACATATCTCAACATACTGGATGGATTGGCATAAAATCTGGCGCAGATGTTCATTAAGAAAATATATTATTGATATTAGTGATCCCCTGACTTTTACTTTGGCACCACCATGAGCTTGATACTTTCTTTTTATTTAAATGTTTCTCAGCAGCTATTGGATGAATGCTATGTGATCTGCTGCACATGTCATTAAATCAGTCTCAGCTGTGCGTTGTGTTTAGGGTTAATTGGTAAATGTTAGCATGCTAACACGCTAAACTCAGATCGTAAGCATCGTACCTGCTAAACATTAGAGCAGCTCTGAAACAAGCAACAACATCCAACGATGTGGAAGTGCCAAAAACTGCAATTCATCAAATGGCCACTAGGAGCCTGCTCCAAAACAGAGTACATCCCCATAGGCCCTCATGTTAAAGTGCCCAACTTTACAGTATAAATAGGCCTGTTTACAGCCAAGTACAAAAAATGGTTTAGGTCTCAACAGCTAATTTCAACATTCAAGACAACTATAACGAGGTTAGATAATTTCATAACCTTTGACCTTACCTTTTATTAAGGCCCAAATTTATGCATATTTAAGGGCGGGGCCACTTAGCCGACAAAAAACAAGAAACAAGATAGCAAAAACCAAAATGCCAAGCACAAGGCTTCAGACTGGCTGTTGATGAATCAATGGGTGACATCTCAGTAGCTGCATTCATTATTTATACAGTCTATCCTCTAAACATTATTGAAACATTGTTAATCTGTTTGTTATCCATTACAGGAAAGCCACCCACTTCAAATGTTATCAGCACATTAAATGTTCATTGTCAGGTGTTTTCGTTACCATTATAATGCTAAAGACAGAGCAAACTGCACCTACCAGTAGGCCAGAACTAGCATACCTACTGTTATGCAGTTTTAGGTTTCAGTGTCAATAGGCTTTGGTGTCATACTACATAGTTGGGTTTAGAGAAATACCATGGTTTGAGTTAAAAAAAAAAGTGTTTGTTATATTACTTAAGACATAAGATATAACATAATTTAGGTAACTTATGTAAGTAAATATATAATGTTGACTCAAATAAGTCAACACTGACTTTTGGTTTCACACAGGACAAGAAACAGTGGTCTCCTGGGTGAAAGTCCTGTGTTTGTTGGGCCCGCCGAACCACCCCAACCTCCTCTTAATATGGACTTAGTATCTTTATCCTAGTCACTGCCCAATCTATACTAGAAACCTGATTTGTTTTACGCATGTGTGGAGATGGTTGAAGTTAGGCATTCATTTGTGAACTGTGTCACTCATTATGCTACTTCACCTGACCTCCTCCTTTGCTTCCATCATAATTACCACAGTCACCTGAGGTCGTCACCTGGCAATAAACGTAAATATAGAAAGTAGAGTAGGATCACACTACCTCAGATTTATGTCCCCTGTGACAACTGATAACAGGCATTCAGTGGGGTGATGAAACTGAAACTGGGTGGGAAAGCCCATCATACCTGCATCTGTTCATTCACTGTGTCTCTGAGGTATTCGCCAAGGTCATCGGGCCTAAACTGTGTTAAAAGGTGTCTATGTGTCACTGAATACTAATCTGCCTCAAATATTTATGTGGATGTGCACGCGTCTGTTTGCTTTTGCAGTTTTGTCTGACTTTGTTCAGGAGTCTCATGTAAACTAAAGGATTTGTTTATGCCTTTAGATTTCTGGTCTGCAGTGACAGTTCCAGGCAACAATAACAGCTCAGACAGCACGAGGATGTTTAATTCATATGAAAAGAAAACAACAATATTATCTTAGGATCACATAAACCTTGATGTCAGAGACACTAATTGAAGCAGACCCGATGTAGATGCTGTCTTCATGTATCAGCCTGGTGTTTCGTCAACCTGTCCTCTCCTTTTAATTCCACCCCTGTGTTTCCACCTCTCTATCTCCTTTCCTGCCCTCTATGAGATGTTTCCCTGCTGTCAACATTTTTCCTCTTTTTTCCCATCACATGCCTTCCTCTATTTTCTTCACCTCCATTATTCCATTATGCTGATTCCGTCCCTTTTCAGCTCTCTTTTTCTCTCAGCCCCCTTCTCCCTGCTCTTTATTCCACCCTGGGTGTTAATCTGTCTATTCACACCATCCTCTGAGAGAGCAATTAACCTGATCAAAACTTGCAAGTGCTAAGATCAAACATGTTTCAGCAGGGGAGGATGGTAAGAGAATCACACAGAGGGAAGAGAGAAATCAGTAAAGAGAGTTGTGAGGTGAAGGGAGTAGAAGTTGGACAGGACCATCGGGTAGGACCTTCAGGTGGCCATCGGTGTGAAAATGTGTGTTCAAATAGCCGAATGACTCATTGCTCTTCTCCTGCACGCACCTCACACCATTGCTCATCAGACCCCGGCTGCTGCGATCTCATCTCAGCCCCTCTTGCCTGTGAGGGATTATACTCTTAATCCTCCAGACTGAGGCTCGCTATTAGTACCGACAGGGCTGTGGCTATCTTTGTGTTTTTTTCGCTGCGTGTGTGTGCTGGCTTCTGGTGTATTGCACGGTGGTGTGTGTGAGATAGCAGCTGCAGGTATACTGGTGTGTGTGTGTGTGTGTAAGATTAATAAAAAAAAAAAAACAATGAGGCAGGGATACAGAGAGTGTGCCGGGGGTGGTGCAACACATAAACCAGTTAGCCGGTTCAGTGTTGGAGGACCCGGGTGTTCCCTGTCTACCACCTGTGCAAAATCCAGACTGAAAGCAACCTCTCTGTGGGTGTGCGAGTGTTTCTTTCTGTCTGTCTGTATGTGTGTGATAAAGCACAAGAAAATGACAGACAGAATTAAAAAGAAATATTGCATTACTGCCTCAGTGGGGCAGATTGCAGGGCACCTAATCCATTCAGCTGTGACAGAAACGTCGTCTCTTTTGTCAGAAAAAAAAAGCTGACAGAGAACTAATAGCCCAGCGTGTGTGATCAGTCTCATGTTGCATACACTAACCAGCCCGGGGCATATGCTGCACTGTAGGTTAATGAATAGTGATGGAGGGATTCGGTAAGCTGAACGTCTCTGTTCTCACACGCACACACACACAGACCCCCACCTCTTCAGTTTCCATCTCTACCCTCACTAATGTGTTGTCTGCTCTGTTAGCAGCCATAAGGGCCTGGACAAAGTGTTTGCTTGTTTTAGCAGTTCCCTCAGGCGCATGCAACCTAATGAGCTGCCTTTCAAGGACAAAGTGGGTGTGTGAGGCCAGCAACGCAGACAAATCTGCAAGCATATTGATATTTTTTCCCCCTGAACTTTCACATTGAGCAAATTTGGTTCCAGCGTTGCAAAGGTTGTGGTGATACAGCAGGTGCTGATCTGGAACGGTGTGCTTTCAAAGTCACTACCAAACACTGAGGTCTATGACACAGCCAAAAGTTTGGCCAGCTGTTCAGTGTGGCTTAGATACTGTATATCACTGCCCCTCTGCCGAGCTGTGTATCTGTGACATTCAGTTACTTTTTATTTCTGTGTCATGCCAAACACTGAGCCCATTGTACATGACAAAAGATCTTCCAATCATGCATAAACAAAAACAAAAGAACATAAAAGGGCACAACATTAAAGGTTCTTCTACATGCTTTCAAATAACATTTATGTGGAAACTGTACACTGAAAACAACTGCTACAAACCTTAAGTTTATCCTTTCTCCCTCATCTCACAGGCTTTCTCCCATTAAGATAAGATAACATAATTATTTATTGATCCTCAGGGAGGAAATTCAGGTGTTGCAGCAGCACAAGGAAAAAAATATCTACAAGAGCAACTAAACTCAAACTTACATGGCAGCTATACTTTTGAATTTGTATTTCAAATGTTTTGCATTTGATTAGCCGACTCAGTCTTTGTGCATCATCCAGAGGCGTAAATATAGGCAGTGCAAGCAGTGCAGTTGCTCTGGGGCCCGTAGAGAGTTGGGAGAAGAGTGGGCCCTTGAGAGTGATTCAGATTGCCTCCTTAAAAATACAACTGTAATTACATAAGAGGTTATGTTAAAGTAAAAGCAGTGCTATTTGCAATGTATACCCTCAAAAAGGCCAAGAAAGCCAAGCCAGTACAAAAACATTATACACTAAAACACTACATTAAAAAAAAAAAAAAAAAAAAACTACATATATTTAAAAAAAAAAAAAAAAAAAAACAATTTAAAATTAAAAAAAACA
>JAPZEB010000023.1:330112-340221 GCA_029783705.1 Chaetodon striatus | reverse complement strand
AGTCGCACAAATTTGCACACATAAAAAAGCACATACATGCACTTGCAGTCACGTGCCTACACATATACACACACACACACACACACACAGTCACATGCACATACAGTAGTAATGAACTGTAACCGATACGGCTCTCTCTGAATTTTGCACACATTTGCTCTCGAGTGTTCTGTTGTTGCTGCAGCACATCTACTGTTCATTCATGTCCGGGTTTCCAATTACGTACACTTTTCACCTGCAGGCAAAAAATGTACTCCCTCTTCATATTTTCAGCATCTTTTCCCTTTCTGTTAATCTCTGCATCAGGAAGAGGTTGCACATCTTTTCCCAAGGTGCCCATAAATAAGAAATAGTACAGTATATGTACAGGCAACCTATGTGTCTGTAGAGACTTTGTTGTTCAACAGTTGTTGAGAAGTCATCAACAGCAGCGCCCCGTATTGATTTTGATATGAGCAGCCAAAGGCAGCCAAAAGATCAAGTGCAGGAGGGTGTGATACTGGAGAATTTAGGGAGGCGGAGGAGAGCGCCGGTTGCAGAATGCTTGATGAGTTGAGAAGGCTCCCTGCCAGGAGGAGTCCAATAGTTGGTGACAGTCATAGGAACACAGATGGACACGATTGGACAGAGTCCCTGGGCCTGATTCACTGAGTGCTGTAAACCTGCATGACTGGGTGGTGCCTTTGATATGGACATTTTACAGCATATGATAGGACTAATCTGTAAGAATTAGCCCACACTGGAAAAAGCACAGTGGAGTCAGGTGCTGGAGATTTATTTTCTGTACACTGACAGCTGTGACAAGGTTCAAAACAAAAGAATCAGATATACAGCAGGGTGCAGAAAGCAAGGAGATATGCAGGCAGCTCAAGCAGAGATGCAATACAAGCGTTGCTAAATGCAAAGAGATTGTATTTCCTGATGTATGATATCAGAATCGCATTTGAGATGTTGACAGGAAACTTGGCTTTCCTGCGAGTAAATCTCTCAGGTAAACACAGTAGCAGTGACGGAGCTTTCCTCAGGGACCAGTACACTCCTGAGGGGCCAGCTCACTTCCCTAAACTCCTCACACTCACAGCCTTTACACACATACACACACATACTTGCCATTTGCATACTGTATTGATTCTTCCTGACATGAATGTTTCAGTAAAAACAGTTTTGTGAAACTTTATAATGCTGTTTGCATGAGTGCATGGGTTTTATTATTGTGACTGACACCATGCCTTGTTAGGACATTGTGGGTTGTAACGACATCTCAGTTGTCTGTTTGTGTGTGTGTGTGTGTGTGTGTGTGTGTGTGTGTGTGTATGAGGGGGGTTATAAGGACATCATAGTTGCCTACAAATGAATCAGCATTCAGAAACATTTTGGTTTCAAGTCTAAACCCAAGGACAGCAACCTTGGGTTTGTGTGGTTGTATGGTGGTGTCTGATGTCTGCATACCTTGTGAGGACACTGTGAGTTGTAAGGTCATTTAGTTGTGTGCGATGCTGTAGTCAAGACCAACTTAATTGAGTCAAAGTCAAGTCCAAGACCAGGTCCAGTTGAGTCTGAGTCAATACCAACTCCAAAAGCAGTCAAGACCATGTCAAGACCGAGTCAAGAGCTAATCGAGACCTGTACAAGACCATAATGGGCGATATCTTATCGCTACTCCTTATTGGTTCAGTTCTTTATCAATACTCTGATTGGTTCTTTTTCATTACTAAGTAATTGCTTTTTGAAAAATATGTTATTTAAAAAAAAATCAGAACAAGATTGGAATTTATTTAAATTTCAAATATACTACTTTTTTAACTACTTTTTTTTTCCAGAGCAGCAACAGAAATGTTTACAACTGCAAAATAATTCTATAAACTCAATAATATCTCTCTGGAAACAAATCTAAAATGTCAATAAAGGAAATTATATTCCTGACATCACAATACTGAGTGAAGTTCAGAAAGAGTGAAGAACACAGACATCCTTCAGAATCAGTCATTCACCCTGTCCTCTGTCCTCCTCCCTCTGCTGCTGATGTGATTCACTGCCTGCAGGTACCACGGGTGGAGGAGGGGCTGGTTTGTCTCAGCCAGCAGCTAAATTTACAAGAATTTAACAAATTTTAAGATAAGTTGCAAACTTAGCTTGACAGTGAGACTCCGTCATTTCTCCATCCCCTGCTGTGGGTGTGTATCTCTCTACTATTAGCCCAGCTAGCACTCTGTGCTTGTGTAAAACAGAGCTGTGATGGATGACAGACTACAGACTCTTTTATACATGTTTACATGTTACAGCAACGGCAAGTTGGAGGAGCTCCTCTTCTCAGGAGGAGCAGGAAATGCTGCAGTGTCATCATAACACACATACAACTGATCCCAAATCAGTAGCCAAGAACAGTTTGGCCAGTTCTTGAACCCCAGACCCCAAGACGAGTTCAACAAGGCACAAGACCAAGACAAGCGCAGACCAGTCTTGAGCACAGACCCAAGTACTGCAGCCCCGGGTGTGTGAATGTGTCAGTGTGTTTGTATTGTTGTATCTAATGCCAGCATGCCTTGTGAGGACATTGCGGGTTGTAAGGACATTTTAGGTAATACTTGGAAAAAGGATGACAGCCCCCTCCAAAAGTAAACAAATCCATCTGCCGCTTTCATGTTTTTCTCCCTGCATGTTCCTGATATTCAAACTATTCTGGTGTGTTTGGCTCCTGAACTCCTTCCGCACTGTCCGGCTAGCCTGCCCTGGCAGGAGCAGCAGGACTCCTGTCATCTTTAATTCACATGGCCCTGCTGTTTGTCTCTGTCTCTGGTCTACTTTGTGCTGCAGAGAGCCAAAATTCCCTCGTCCACTCATCATTCATTCTACTCCTCTGCCTGCCTCGGTTTGGGTTAGGAGTGTGAAAGGAGAGATAGAATAAGTGGAAGACAGAGGAAGAGAACAAATACAGCATATATCTGAGTGAGCGAAAGAAAGTCTATACTTTGAAGAGACAATTAAAAAAGAAAGAATGGATTCCAGTGGATAAAAAACAACTGATAAACAGTGCCTCCTTTCCCCCTCTCCTCCTGCTCCCCTCTACATCCATGCAATGCACTCCTGCCTGTCCTCACTTGATCCCCTCTATCAAACAGTATATCACTATGAACTAAATACTTTGGGAGGGGCCTTTATCTTACAGCTCAGTTTCAAGCCCCCTGATAATAAGCACTCCGTCATTTCTCCATCCCCTGCTGTGGGTGTGTATCTCTCTACTGCATAAGTGCTCTACTCTTTATGTAAAAACTCCCCACATAACTCCGGAGCCACTATTATTCCATCCGGCTATGTACAGTTGAAACATTTTGATGGAAAGCACAACCTCCCCTGAGATGTTTCATGCATCTAGCATGAAATATTCATATAAAAGTGGGGAGTCAAAAGTTGACTTAGTTGATAGAGAGGTTAACCTGCCTGAGGAGCTTTTTGGGCTGCGGTCTTTCTCTAAAAGTTAGTCCTTGATCATTATGGACATATGTGAAGATTTTGGAGAGCATGATAACCTCAGAGTGAGAAACTGGACAGGAGTAGCAGCACTTGAATGTCTGGAAGTTACCAAAAGTAAAATGCCCAAGGTCATTAAGTGAACGTCACCCTTTTCCACCACAGATGCCGATAGCATGATTTGGACATTTTGTTTTCATTTTATGTCGGGTGAAATGTTGGTTAAGTTTACAGAAGTAAAAGATATTTGTCTTGATGAAGAGAATGAGTATGACATCGTCTAGTTAGCTTTGTGATATATGGCAACAAGCATGAATGAGATTAACACAGCAGTGCAGGTTGTTGTAAGTGAATGAAGGTGAATGAAGCAAAGATTATAGTTTAATACAGATTACAGGAGTACAAATTAACAGATGATATGTGATGATTAGGATTCGCAGAAAGTCTTTGATGCTCAGACTCTGCAGGAAGATGTTGTAATTGAGGGGTGTCTGCCCTGAGCAGCAGCAAGGTAAATCCCCCCCATGGAGTCCACATATTGACGGTGGCTGATGTAGCTGATGAATCTGTGAAGACGAGGCGGTGTCAAGGAGCTGGATGGTGCCCACAACTGCAGCATGAATGTACTCAAGGCAGAATGAGAATCATGTTTAAAAGGCATTAGCAATATGATAGGTTAACAATGAAGGTGTGTTGCTGTGCTACTGGCTAACTGTGATCAGCTGATCGAACACCTGACATGTTAATTGACTGCCCCAGACAATGACAGCAAGAAATAATGAATGAGTTTGTGTGCCGGTAGTGAATAGCAGAAGGTTTAAGCATGCAAAAGCATAGTCTTCCTTCCTGAATGAACTTTTGCTCGAGCTTCTTAACAACTTTTAAATCAACTTATGTGATCTGTGAAGTAAAAAATGAAACGTCACGACCGCTACATCTATGTCGACTGAAAATAAAGTCTGCAAAATGGATTGGTCATTCGGTGCTATTAGTTAGGACAAAATAAAATGACCCCCCCAGTTCTGGTAAAGCATCTGCTAATGGACTTTATAAATTAAGTGAACTAAAATGGTAATTCAGTCTGATTATCAGAGTATGAAGTATGCATGTGTTGTTGAAAATATGACCTTTATTTCACCGTTTCAATGTCAGCTTTGACTAAACTATTCTCTTTCCGTTCATGGCTCCTTGATTTAATCCCTCTGCAGTCGACTTTTTCCGTCGACATCACACATTACAGTGAGCATATTGAGTAGTTCCTGGGATGTATTTGCACTGTGACTACTGTCCTGACCCAGCACTGACCCCTGTAATCTCTGGCAGGATAGCAACAGTGTTTATATTGGAAAGACCAGGGTGCATGCAGTTTTTAAATCTCTCTAGAAAGCAGCGGGTCTCAGCCAGAATTGATAACCTGCCTGAGTTTACATCTCGCTGCTGTTCAAATGTCAAACATCCACCAAAGACGCTGACTTCCTTTGCACATATTTCCGAATAAAACTTTTCAGGAAAGCAGCAACTTTCTCTGCATTCAATTTTTATGCGTGTACGGCATATACATCAAAGTGTTTTTTGCTCTCAGCGAGTGTCGCTCCGATTCATGCCTTTAATATTCTCGCCGGATGATGGGAGTATTTTCAGACAGCCTCATCAGGTTTGCTCTCCTTTTCCTAATTCAGTCATATTCTGGCCTGGGGAGTAATTGAAGTGGCCGTTTTATGTCCTTAATGCCATAAATTGGAGTGGGATTTGCTGTTCAATAATTACCTCCCAGGGCATCAATCACAAGTATCTGAGGAGAGAAGGAGAGACAGAGACAGTTGAGTAGCAGACTGCATGACTTAAGCTTCTGACTGTGAGTTTTGACACGTTTTCTGATTGACTATTTCCCTTGTTCTCCAGCAGAGACTTGTCAATAATCTTATTGAACCATCGAACCTGTCTGGGCAAGTGATTGCAGAGAGGGCAGACTGGTGTGAATTTTTTATTCTATTAGGAAACAAAAGAGGAAGAGAGACAGAGTGAGACTGAGATAATGTGTCTTGTGACGTCTGAAGTGAAGATAAGGTAATTCTTTATGTATTTAAGTGGATGGAGGAAACATAAGTCTGGGTCAGGGAGAAGGAGCGGAAGATAACAAGAGAACAGAGTAAGAGGGGAGGATGTAAACACCAAACCATCCGTGAAGCTCGCCTTCCTCTCTCTCATCTGTCCTCCCAGAGGAGCTGTCCTAAGTTTAAAGACTGTCTGGGACATGACAGTATCACCTGGGCACAAAGGGAAGAGGGGACACACATAAGCCGAGCACACATTCTCCCAGGACATGCACATATGTCCATGGCTTTCTGTACATCGTAGGATGTGTTATCTTTTATGAGTGCGATCAATATGTGAAATCATTTCTGAATAATAATAGAGGACTTAATACACATTTAAAATGGTCATTTCAGCACATAGTATCTTAGGTGTGGGCATGTGAAAAACAGATGAACATTCGTAGGGAAGAACAGAACTGAAGAAAAGAGCTGTCATACAAAATACAACTGGGTTACAGAAGGGCAGAGAGATCAGAGGTAAAGATGTTGTATGATGTTGATGATTACTGATCTGAGGGAGTGAATACATGCTCAGCAAAGGTTCTCTCTTCATCATGAGGACAAAAGTTCAATTCTCTGATCCTGACAAGCTGCAGAAACTGCAAAAACAACCTTTGTTGTGGTCACAAAATCCGCTTTTTATAATTGCTGATAAACAAGGTTTGTTGTGTTGGAATCAAACAAAGCAGGACATGCTTTTCATCTGCGACCGTGTGTACTGCATAAATCAGCACAGTTAAAAGCGATTATTGACAGCGATAGTGCATTTGCTGCAGAGACGGATTTTCAGAGATAAATCTCCTATAAAATAGCGTACATCCCATTTTACATTACAATGCTAATGTCATTAAGATAAAGTCAGTTTGTATAATAGTGTGTCATCACATCGAGTCTGTTAAACGACCTTCCATTCTCGTCATGTCCAACGGAGCTGTGGTGATGGAATATCAATGTTACAGCCTGAAATAATATCCTGGAACCAGTCACTGTCGGGAATCCTTTTCCAACCGTAATTTATACACATGAGCTTTCTTTAAGAACGGGTGTTTGACTGGTGAAGAGGATCATTTATGGCTCGTAGCCTGAACGTCACCTGTGCAGCATATGACCATGGAGATCTATCCTTGTTAGGCCCCATATTAGGGTACTTAGAGTACATACTCATCTCTTTTTGAGACCGACTGTAAAGCTCTTTAAAGCCATTTCTCACCAGTGTGGTGTGAAGTCACTGTGAGGCAATAAGAAAAATCCACATGCAAATTTTCTGCATGCCAACTACACACGCCGGGTCCTGTGCAAATTCATGTTGTAGTTTTGCATGTTTGTGCTTCCTGTTTCTATCCATACAGAGAATGTAAGGGGCTAACATAACTACACAATAGGACTAATCCGATCCCAGATTTTGTGCTAACACTAGCTGTTGTGGCTAGTCCCATTTTGAGACCAATGTATAACATCAGCAAGCTGCTCAGTGATCTCAAATTATATTGTGTGCTGAGAAAACTGATAAGATGTTTCCCTATTTGGAGGTATGACATCAGTTGCATCAAAGGATTTCAATGGTGAAACATATATTTCCGCAGTCTGCTGAAATCAAGGTCCTGATTTTTTTGTCATGCAGGGGTGATAAGCTTTAAAAGAGCCCACAAAATTAGCTTTTATACATTTTCGTGCAAATTTTTAGTGACCAAAATCAGTGCTTGGTGTGAAATGGCTTTTAATGAATAAGGTGACCTAGGGTTTCTAGGGAGTTTTCCAATTTCCATTTTAGGCTTTATACAGCATACAGCAATGTTGTAGTACCCAAGATTGAAGATACTTGAAGGTCTCAGTCTCACCTCAGACTTGATTACATTTTAACTGGGTCTTACCTCAGTCTCAGACCAGTCAAGACCACAACTGTGGGTGTATCACGAAATGGCCTGCAAAAAGGGATGGCTGAAAAAAGTTGGTTAAGTTTATAACAGTTTCTTGGTGTTTATATTGATTTGCTCATAGAAAAGAAAGGACAATTATAACATAAACATCACCTCTGCAATACCCTCTGATTACTTTAAAAAGACGTTTCGCGTGATACACTTTTACATACACACATAGCAGGTATGCAAAAATTTGCATGAAGAGGGATTAGACTTGTTTTCTGTGGGTGTTTTTAGGGGAATGTGGATCTTTCAGATGAATTCAAGGAGTGTCTGTGGTTTGCATGTTCAACATTTTATCGTGAATGGATCATGTCTCACACTGGTCAGGTTTTGGTCTTGTCTCGGTCTTGATACACTCTGGTCTTGGTCTCAGTTTAGGTGGCCTTCACTACAATGCTGGCATACAACATTCCGGTTAAGCACAACACAACTGAAAAAATAATAAAACTGAATGACCGGGAGGGACTTTATCTTTTGCCACGATAGCTCTGCTTGTCATATCTTCAACAGCCAGAGTTTGTTCTCTTATCTGTCATTTTGCATTTTGCATTGTCCGGCTCCATTGAGAATCATTTTTGAAAAGATCAAAGTGTTGGCTGTGATAAAATCTCTGAAGAATTACCGCTTATTCGTGTACGCCTCGTGCTTCTCAACTGTGCAGAACTGCGTTATGTGAATCAACAAAGCCAGTTTCCAAATTTATTGTCTCTGAGGGGGAGTTGTGATTCGGTATCCAACATTTTTGACTGTCTGGACTTGAAAGCATGAATGAATTTCCCCTGCAGCTCCAAGCAACACAGCCAACAGTCTGGTGTGGAAAAAATCTAACAATGCAACTGTAGGTCTTCCCAGCATATAATTTTATTCAAGGTAATTCAATTCCACACCTGAGATGTGAAACACATACTGTAACAGGAGATACAAAGAACTAACAGTAAGGCTTTAAATGACTCAGTCTGCCCCTGTGTGTGTGTGTGTGTGTGTGTGTTTGCGTGTGTGTGTGTACTCTCTTTGTCTTTCTATACACAGAGTCAGCTTGCTACACTTGCTGAGCTGAGAAGACAAAGCACCATCATCAATCTCGAGCCTCGTTTGAATGCTTAACAACAGAGGCACGAAATTAAGAATGCATTCTTCATGTGCCACAGTTTTTATCTTCCCCTCCTCATAATTTCAACCTCCATTAAAGGAACATGAAGGGAGCATAAATAGGTGTCCGAGTCTGTAAACTTTGTTGGCTCAGCAGGGCAGGACCGTGGCTGGCAGTCAGTCAGAGTGCCTGTAAGTCAAAGAGGGTAAATAAGACTTTAGGCATGCCAGTGGCTGGAGAGAGAGTAAAGGGAAGAGGAAGAGAAGAAAATAAAGCAGATGCAGAAAGAGACGAGACGAGACGAGTGATGAACCCATTGGATGCCACTGGGGTATTCATAATGTCATACACACATACAGACGGAGCTGACCGTACAGCAGCTGCAGATATGGTGAAATAGACGATTCAAGGTCATAAAGTCAATAAAAAGCAGTGTCCCACGGCTTTTAAATTCTGTTTAGCTTTCCACTGTATAGCAGAATTTCTTAATCCTGAACATCCTCAAACCCCAAGAGGATCTCTAGATAGTTATATGATTGAACTATATGCTAATTACCAAATTAGCACATGCGTGAATGCACATGCACTAATAATTAGCATGCACATGCATTTCCCTGTGTTTATGTCTGCAGGCCGTTTGACCGTATCAGTGCGGAGCAGATTCCATGCCTATTGCGGCCTATCTAGTTATGAGCTGTATTCCCTCTGTCTGATGTGCTGCACGGTTGCCAAGTGGGATTATGGGATAGAACAGCAAAGTATGAGGTGTTTATCCTGTCCGTGCCAGGGTGGGATTGAACAGCACAGCACAGCATAGAGGAGTACAGCACAATGGAGTAGAGCCTCTTAGATCTGAATGTTTTAGTGCTGCAGCTTGTTGAGAGATTGTTGTATTTAGTTAATGTTACAATGGAAAAGTGATTTCACAGTTTGCAGATTGCTATTTTTTGGGCTTGACAAATGAAAGCTCTGACTTTTTAAACAGAATGGACTTATCCAGATATTTACAGTTTGTCGTTTTTTGTGCTTTTTTGATGATCTTAACCTTTTAATAATCTTCAGAAAGAAGGACTAAAAAACATTTATCAAGGACGCAAAACGCTGTAAATGTCAGGCTCCGTTCACAGCTGTGCAGTACTGCCAAAGGAAGAGTTCGATGTTCATTGGCGATCGAGTGTTTCCTTCTAAGGACTGAAGGCCAGCGGGCTGAATGTGTGCCTCACCAGACCAAAAGTACAAGTAACAAGTCAGAAGTTTTGACATTATGGGAAACATAGGGAACTTTGATAATACAACTGACAAACTCAATAACTATTCGAGCTGCCCCCTGGAAGTCGTATATTCAAATCATCAGTCAGAGACCCTTCAGTCAACCAAGATTACTTCAAGTTAAGGGATTGTTTTGTTTGTTTTTTGTCAGTCAGTGTGCAGCGTACTTCTGGGGACATTTTGGTCCCCAGATTTGGCAAGCTCTCCTTGCTTTCACACTGCATTCTCTGGGTGGCTACAGACCTCATACCCAGGGTTAATCTG
>JAPZEB010000023.1:275064-285343 GCA_029783705.1 Chaetodon striatus | reverse complement strand
ACAAGCAAAATATATATTCATATTTTAAAGGATCTCTATTTAACATTCAGGGTAAAGCTATGATACTTCAGAGGTTGTCTGCACATGGAGGTGGCTGAGCAGGCGGCTAGCAGCTGGTGGTATTAGCCAATGGTGCTAGCAGCTAATGATGCTAACAGCGCAAACAGTGCTAACAACAGCGCTGTCCCAAAATCAGCAATAACCACCATATGAGCACAGTGCAGAGCGGTGGTGATTAGCTAGCAAGTGGTCACACGTTAATAATAATGTAGCACTTTGAAAGGATATTCTGCTGAGTAGCCTACTTTTGATACTTAAAATATATTTATAGTGGTAATGCTTTTTTATTTTATGTACAATTTGAATGCAGAGCTTTTACTTGCAGTGTAGCATTTCTACATGAGGTTGCTTTGAGTAGATGATCTGAAAAATGTCTTTCACTGCTGGAAAAGAAACAGTTTGGGAGCTGACACACTTTGATTTTGAAACATGAAAAATCTACACGGACAGGAGAGTTTTTCTGTTTTGATGAGGAGCAGAAAGTTGAGTGTGCAACAGGTTGGATTAAGTCGCCGATTTTCAGGTTTCCATATGAGTAATTGAAGGGCACACAGGATGTACAACTTTTGTCTCTGTGGGTTGCATGTGTGTGTGTGTGTGTGTGTGTGTTTGTAGTGGATTATCAGGGCAGGAACTGAACTTGCAGACCGGGCCCCTGCTTGTTAACTCAGCTCAGTGTAGCTGATTGATCATCTCTAACAAGGGCTCACTGTAGCGTGCTGCCTCCTCTTTCTTTTTCCCTCTCGTGCTTCAGTGTTCTCACTTTCTAACTGGTTTATGCCCTCATTGGCCCTTTTTCTCTCGTTCTCTGCCTTTATCTCTCTTTCCCTCTCTCATATGAATCAGTTCACACTCTCTCTGCCCTGCTTTCTCCTTCCCCTCGCCCATGTGCCTCTCCCAGCACACCACCCCTCGTTTTCCCTCTTTCAAACCTCTTTCTCTCGTCTCCTCCTGCTCTCAGGATGGGCCAAAAGCACCGTCTTGCTGGACTCTGCTTCAAAGCTGCTGTAATTGGAACATGCTGAGACGGCTGTGCAGATGGAGTTTGTCTCTTTCCCTCTGAACCTTTTCATCTCTGCATCTTTCAATCTTTCATTTTTTTTAATCACCTCCCCACACACATATACACACACACCCCTTTGCCTTATTCATAACAGCGGGGCCATGCAGAAAGACAAATTATAGTCAGTGAGTATTTCACGTAGGCACTGTGCTATGGAATAGTGTGTGCTCAGTACCTGTAACACTATATTTTACCACACTATGACCACCTGAATGTCTTATTTTATTTTATATAAGATGAGTAATCACATTCCTCAATGTAGATTGGAAATGTATTACCAGAATGTAAGCAGTCAATTTGTACATGCATTATGGAATCTACACTTTACAATTAAAGGGGCAGTTCACCCAAAAATCCAAAATATATATTTTTCCTCTTACCTGTAGTGCTAATTTATCAGTCTAGGTTGTTTTGGTGTGAGTTGCTGAGTTTTGGAGATAGCTACTGTGGCTATCTGCTTTCTAAATATATTTTTAAAAACTTGACAGCAATGTCGCTTTCCAGAAATCATGACTTGGTTCTTCAAGATAATCCGCATACCTTGTTGTGAGCAGTTTAATGTAGGAACTTTTTTCTTTCCACCAAACTACACTCACCAATTGTATCACCGTAAGAGGGAAGCGTGCATCTAATGCTAGCTCACCTAGCACCACTGAGCTAGCTAACATCGCAGCTCAAATGAGGAGGACGCCAATATGTTTACATCTCCCACTGTCACAAGCGTGAGCCTCTCGTCCACGAGTGGATGTGCACTTTCTCTGCTTGTTGATAAAGTTGGTGGGTGTAGTCTGATAGAAAGAAAATAGTTCCAACACAAAACTGCTCACAAAAAAGGTCTGTGGATTATCTGAGTGTGATTGCTGTGTTCACACCTGCCCAAATGAACTTAAGGAGCAAATAAACTTGAGTGCAATTGACCTGATCCAAACAAGGCAGGTGTGAAAGCACAAGTCTACAAGTCACACTGTCACAAGCACAGGCCTCTCATCCATGAGTAGATGCACATTTCCTTGTGCGCAGTGATACATTTAGTGGGTGTAGTTCAGTAGAACGAAAAGGTCTGTGGATTATCTTGAGTAACCAGGTCATGATTTATTGAGAGACATGTAGTTTTGGTGCTTTGGGCACCACAAGCCAAGTACCATCTAGTTCCATTGTATCGGAGAGAAGGCAAACATCTCTTCAGCCAGTATCTCCAACACTCGGCCTTAACCTCCTTTATCTGTCTTGTCTGTGAATCTCCGACAAGAAGAGTGTCTGTTTGACCTCTGGGTCCAATGATCTTGGAGATCAGAGTCATGTTCTCCATCCTTTCTTATCTAGACCTCTCCCTGCCCCAATGTTCAAAGGTCACCAGTGACAGTTTCCTAATTTCCTCTTTGTGTTAAACAGGGGCAAAGCCTGCTCAATAAAATATGGCATAATAAGAGTTAGAGGTAAGAGATAGGCATGAGAGGGTAACTTACAGTCAAGAGAAATGCATTTCATAGGTTATTGAAAAAACGGGAGGAATGGCGTGGGAAGCAGAGTTCATGTACACACAGACACAGACACAGACACACACACACACACACACACAGACACACACACACACACACACACACATATACAAACCAGATTATTTAGTCTCATACAGCCATAACACAGTCTGGCTCAGACACCTGCCCGAGCATGTAGGTAAGCATGCACAGTGTCAGAGGCTACCATCATAAATCTTTACAGTTTCATTTATTTGATGTGATGAGGACCTTTCTGACAGACCCTGGTATTAAGACAGGGGCCCTGCAGATGCTCAGAAACACGTGTACTTCCTGTTCCAGGGCTGGCTGGCTGTTTGACTTGGCCTGGGGCCGTGACTTAAAACAAAACAGATCCATACACTGCTTGTTCACTGATGGAAATTTGTAACTTTTAAGGAAGTTATATTTTGTACAGATAAGATTAGCTTCCACCATGTAATAACCCCTAGTGCTTTTGAATAAACAAAAGACTAAGAATAAGCTACTCTTGACAGCATGGATGTCCGCAATCTGTCTGTAATGCCATCTGATCTCTCTTTAATGGTGTCGTTTACACATTATTCTGATTGGGAATGGTATCGGGCATATTGCGTACTCACTAAAGTATAGCTCCGTAGCAAACTAACAAACATCAAAGCAAGGACCAGAAGACAGTTAATAGCTTCCTCCCACAGGCCATCAGGCTGCTGAACAGTCAACCGATCTCATTCTGCCTACAGCTGATTATAGGAGACCCTTAATTTGCATGTTCTATCTGTGCTGGAGACTTTTTGATTACAGCTTCATAAAGCCACTTCATATTACCACTGTTTTATCATTTTTACTATCATAACATGCACTATTTTAGCTTGTACTCCATACATCTTACGTATGGGGCCTCATGGACTGTGTTGTGTTGTATAAATGTTTGTGTTCTTGTATATAGTGTTATTTACATTGCACCGTGAGAAACTCTCTTTCATTCTGCCTTGCACAGAAATAAATGAGTACAGTCACATTAAACTAAAGTCCACAAACGTTAGGCTTCCAGTCCACAAACTGGAAATGTGCAAGTTAAACATACATTTACAAGAATGCATTTCACATAAACTGGCAGAGGAGATAAAGTGGGTCATCCACTAATCGAAAGATCCCCGTCTCATCTAGCCCGCATGCCAAAGTGTCCTTTGGCAAGATCATCAGAATGTCTAAGCTGAGTAGCAGGTGGCACCCTGTATGGTCGCCTTGACCACCGGTGTGTAAATGAGTGTGTAAAAACGCTTGAAATTGTTGGAGGACTAGCAAGGCACGATACAAATGCAAGTCCAAGTCCATATATTAGATGTGTCTTAGCTCACAGATGCAAAATGCATTTGTGAAATTGGTTTGATGCAACATGGTAACAAGATGCAGCGTTACATATATACAGATATTAAAATGTCATGCTTTTTCACACCGTTCCTGTGCAGAGAAAGAGCTGCATATTCAGGAAAATTGATCTACATTTAGGTATAGTTTGACTAAATTTTTGGCATGCACATTTTGGGAGACCTACTTTCTGTAAAGATGGGAGTTATTGTAGATTAATATTGTGGTCATCCAGTTTACCGGTAGCTCCATGAGCTGGTGTGTGCAGCTGTAAGCGGGACTAATCCCAGTCAGATGATGTGAGCCTGCTGGTCAGAAGCACATTACTGGAATGGGGCAGATATCCGCTCTTAGTACTATGGAAACACACACAAACCAAAATCACAAACTCATTTCCACGTCAACTGCTGCTTTGTTTTTTTCACCTGGAGTCTTTCATGTTAAGGACATTCCTTTTATATGGCATCAGAGAGATTTTTATTAGCATTAATAACAGAGAGAAAACTCAGAGCAAAACTGACTCTGAGTCTGTGAGACCACAGACATGTTTGTATTCATAACTCTGCATACAGCTGTATGCAGCTGCGCTACAAATGGAGAATAGAGGAGTAAGACAGTAGATGAGTTTTGGGGACTTCTGTAGTGGCCATCCCTGCTACCTCAGGCTATGACTGACAGGTAGCAGACACTATTTCAGACTGTTTTCCCAACACTCATTAGCTAGATTCACAGTTGCTTTACCCCCATCCTGTCATGTAAACCAAGCCTCATACAGGTTCAGTCTGTTCGTCTGGACTTCAAGGTTACATATCACCACTCTGCCAGTATGTTCACAGTTCAAGGGCTGCTTTTCACAGCTGTGCATCTACCTGTTTGTCTGTCATCATGTCTTCCAATCACTCATTGAAACGTTCATTTCCCACTGCTTTACAAGCTGTCTGTTTGCCTCACAGTTTAGCCCACTGTGTCGCCGTCTATCTGCACGTCTGTCTATCTTTATGTCAAACTGACTGCTCTTATGGAGACAGGAAATGAGTCCTGACAATCCAAAAGCTAACCAGATGTGTGCTGTGGGCTACTTCATTTAGTAGACATGGGAAATCTGGCGCATTTGAGTTGACACTTACAGGAAAGAAAAGAGCTTTATGTGTGAACAGCCTTGACCCTGCAGTACTGTATGTTTATATATCTGAGACTGGGTGTGTGTCTGTATGTCTGTGCATACATGCATGCATCCTTGTGCAAAGGAAGCAGAAAATCACAGTATCTGTCTGAGATCTCTGCGTGGAACCATGAACGGTCTGATCTCAGTACAGTTATGGAGCCAGACAAGGTCTCCAGTGGCTTTCCACAACAATCTCCCCATAAACCACAGAGCAAGAGCACTAAAAAAGAAACAGGCAAAGACAGACTGAATGAGGGAAGTTTGAGATCAATCCTTACAGCCACCATCACGCCACTACTTTTCAACACCAAAGAGATCAAGGCGAATGAAAAAAACCCAGAGGAAGAGAGATAGTGAGAGTGTTTCAGACAGAGAGGGGGGAAACACGCCCACAGATAGACATGAACATCCCACACGGGCCCGCTGGCAGTGTCTCTACAGGAGAGCAGCACAGCAGACAGGAGTGTAAATAAACATTGTGGAACATCAGAGAGATGTGTGCAGGATTGTGTGATAGAGCTCAGGATGTAGAGCATGGCGGCCCTTCTGGCACACAAAGATATGAAGGCTGCCAAAGAAGACAAAAGAGGAGCCCTGAGAGCGAAGCAGTTACAGTAAGAACTGAATGACACACTGGCAAAAGTACAGTAAAAAGAAAAAGTCTAAGACTCAAGGATCAAAACACATATTAAATGTTAAATGGCTTTTGCAGTGTACAGTATTCACGTATACAAGAAAATTCACACTTAACACACGCAGTCACATAAACAGGAAGGGCACACTGACCTTTTGTAGGAGACATTTGCAGGAGACACCAGGAGTAGATCGGATGTGAGACAAGAGGAGTAAGGGCAGTAGTCATTATGTCATTATCCAATCACAGCTGATTTTGTAGTCCTCATTCATACATCTAATTGTACCAGAAGATGTTGTGAAGTACTGTGGCTCCACTTAGCTCCTGAGAGACATGAATGAAGAGTCTGAGTCTGAGTGAGTGGGGGCACGCACCAGCAGAAGTAACTGTAAAGAGACTTGAGTGATTAGATTTCATTTCTCAGTAGCACTAAAGAATAAGAAAATGTAAGGGTTTAATTTTGTCTTAAAGGGAAGCTCAAAACAATTTTACACCAATATTAGACGTATCTCTGTTTACAGGTCTTGGGAATTACCCGTGAATTCCCTTTTTCCACTAAAATTAATGCGTATATGCCATTTATTTTTAAGTGCAGCTGTAGATTGGCAATAAACTTCTTTCCCAGTGCCCTAGTGTGTCTAAAGTCTTGATGTTTTTTTCTGTGCAGTGCGTCATTATTGACATCATAAACGCATGGGAAAACAGGGTTAGTAACCAACAGAAAGCAGCATGTAGGCCAGGCCAGGTGGTTACTTCGGCTGTTGCTTTTTTTAGTCACTCTATTAAACTTGGTGCCGACTAATTTGGAATGATGTTCGAGTGCTGCTTTGACAGAGACAGACAAGCTTTGTTGCTGAGATGAAAAGAGTTGCAGCAGACGTTATCTACGGTCGCACCAGAAAAGGGGCAAAAACTTTGCATGCCCACCAATAACCCATCGCAATAACTTGCTCCTCGTCTCTGTGTGAGTACAGCGGCTTGAGGCTACATTAGTTGCTACTGTCAGCAGTCAAGCTGCATTGTGGGTACTGTAGGGACCAGGTTTTGACAAGGAAGAAGATTGCAGTCTCTAGTTCTGTTGAATCGACTGTCCATCATGAGTCTGACAATGTTATGGGAGTGACATGCTAACTCGGTGGAGTATTTCTTCAAGACAAACCAGCTTGGAGGCAGTGCAAAATGCTGTAAGCACAACACTGACATATCATCACCTTTAAAAGTTGATATAGCAGGAACGCCGTTCAGCCTTACCTCCAATTTTTCCCTGTGGCCACTGGCAGCGTTGCATCAACAAAAAAATCCCTGCAGCCCGAAAGACATTTTCTCCATTGACCACAACTGAAAAGGAGACATCTGTAAAATTGTTGATGGGGCACCTAAAACTGCAAGCAAGGTCAAATATGACTCTTTCTGCCATGAATTTTGGTACATAGAGGTTTTATATTAGTAAACTTTCTTTGATATAAGAAAGTGCTTTCAAAATCTGTGACATAATCACAATGTAAAGTCTATGAGCCGAGCAGGAACTTGTGGGCCTGGCAAGCGGGAGAAACACCATTTTGGCATCTGACATCTAGTTATTATCATACATCTATGTTATTTGCCAGACTTACACTAGAGCAGATCATCACTCAGTGCCATGCTACAGATACTGCACACACACACACACACACACACACACACACACACACAGGCACACGCACACAGACGGCGCCTCTGACATTCCAGTTGTTCCTTTTATTTGGCAC
Source organism: Chaetodon striatus (assembly GCA_029783705.1). NCBI lineage: Eukaryota > Metazoa > Chordata > Actinopteri > Chaetodontiformes > Chaetodontidae > Chaetodon > Chaetodon striatus. The sequence goes on along the minus strand of JAPZEB010000023.1, from coordinate 277,806 downwards.
CAGAGAGATTTTCCACATTGTATCATCTCAAACAACAGAGAGGAAATTCATAGCAAATCCTGTCTGAGTATGTGAAGCATCAGGCATATTTGTTTCCTTCACTCTGCACACAAAGTACAGATACAGTCAGTATAGAGCTGAATCATTTGGAGTTGATTATAAGCCTAATATTCACTCTCATTTTCATTTTAGTTCTGTCTCGGTCCCCACCAACTCCTGCGAAAAATATTGAGATGTTAAGCAGTTAAATATTCCACTGTGCTCGCCAGCTTGTTCCTAACTTTGTCATAGTCTGTTTATCAGAGCTTGTTTGCTGAAAACAGTTGGCTGTTGCATCTGGAAATGATGCTAAAGAGATCAGTAACACTCTTAAAACCAAAACAATGAGCTGAAAGATGCTAAAAATCTCTGTAGAGCTGAGGGGAGATATAGTGTCAACTGATCATTTTCTATGGATTGGTCACTGTAAGTGGCATATTTTATTTTAGATTACACATAGTCATTTGATCCAATGGTAATATAAATCTATGGATTAGAGAATCTTTAAATGGGAAGTATCAGATCTTTAATACTTTCTAAACAATATCGTCTCAAGATTCGTAGCTACAGACCCTTTTCAACCAGTGATCAAAAAGTATTGACATTTGAAACACAGCCCTACAAGCAATGTGCAAACAAAACTTAAACTATTTATAGTAACATGCAGAACCAAAGTAACTTTTACACGCTCCAACTATAAGTGCCACACATTGCCCCATCCATCCCTCCATGGTGTGAATCCCCCATCCCACCTCCCAAAGAGCCATCCACCCACTAAGCTCTAAGCTGCCAGAACGAATTAATGTGTGTTTAAAGTGAACACACATACAGTGTGTGTGATACAACCATCAGCGCCAAACATTTGCTTTCGTTTTTCCGGTTGGTTTGTAAGAGCGTTCAGCAAGCCTGCCAAATAAACAGCACAGTTTTAATGACCGTGTGCAACCCACAAGCTGATTATCTAATTACTAATCTAGTGAGGAGAAAAACACCCATCTCCCTCTCTCCCTCTCTGTCTCTCTGGGACATCCTCCCAAATGAATAGCTGAGACTGGAAAGTCTCAAAATCACCCACGCGACTAAAGAGACATAAATTCAGAAAATCTTCAACTCTCTGGTTGCTTTCCATTCACACAGCATGTGTTCTTCTATATAACAACACCGCAGAAATAAAATCAGAGGCAGAGCCTTAATGATGGCATCAGAAAGGATTAGATAACCAGCTACATAACTTCCATGTGCAGTAGAAGCTCAAGTTCAAAGGTAACCACCAAGCACCCCACCAAGTGCCTGTAATAAGAAATATCCTTAAATTGTTCCTGCTTTATTCTTGTGGTTGTTATAAAAGCGACGTCGGACCAGTCAGTAAACAGCGTTGCTCATTGCTGTTTGCAGCAGTAAGAATAAAGGAGTGGAATGATCTGGAAACCTGATCACACTGTAGCTTGTCACACAAAAGCAAATACAGTGTGTGAGGAAGTATGAGTTAATGTTTGGTCTAAGGCAGCTGTGCTTCTTGGGATTTGTTGTAATATTCCCCATGTGTACATAACACAGAACAATGAATAGCTGTTTATACTGCAGCACAAAACTTGATATTTGATACCAGCAGTGTGAAAGCGTGTAAACCCATAAATTCTGTCCCGCACATATCCACACCAATAAGCAGGATTCAATGAAGAGCTGCAACTCGGTAAAAATTATTAAATCACAGAGAACATGGCTGTGATAGAAATCTCATTATGCATAGCATGCCAGAGCAGATCTTCTCAGCAACAGTGGGAAAGTGTTGCTGTTTGTGTACACATGAATGTGCGCACGTAGGCCAACACTTAATGTTGCCAGGGTGTGTGAAGTGTGTCTTTGCTTGGCTCAAGGTCCTGTGGCCTACTTTCTCCCTCTAAGAATCACCAGGGAAGTGTTTGTTCCCACAGTGAATCACCTTCCCAATCCAGGTCAAGACGTTAGCAGGCAGGCATGCATACTAAGGCCGGAGACTTCAATGTCTTTACTGTAGCTCTGCTGTGCTGAAAAGGGAGAATCATTGCTGCCCTCTGGTGGTTACAAAATGTAATCAATCTGCAATTCTACAGCCACTGTGTGTGAACATCCAGTGAGAGGGGTCTTTTTTTCCAAACCAAAGAAGATGTTTAATTTGTTATTAAGTAGCGTTCACAAAAAATTATGCTTAACAAAACCCCAACATTTTATGTTGTTACCTTCCAAAATGACCCCATACCTACATGTACCTACATGACATCACCAACTCAGGAAGTACAGTCCTATCTATTTATGGACTTAGATTTTTCACCATGCTGGTGCTAAAATGCATGCTTTACCAGAACAACCACATCTACACTCTCATTAGTTTATTGCACATGTGTATCTTTTCTCTGTCCCTCAGGACTATGAGTACCCCAACCACCCCCAGTCCACACAGCACCAGAAGAATGACCGGTGCCCACCACCACCCCAGATGCTGCCAGAAAGAGCCTGTGAGGTGCCAGGCTGCCGCTCAGACTCAGAGTGCGAGCGCCATAAACGCTGCTGCTACAATGGATGCATCTACGCCTGTCTGGAGTCTGTCCAGCCTCCACCAGGTCAGCAGAGCCAACAGACAGATGGCTGCACACACAGTAATGTTTGGGGCTTAAACGACTTAGAAATGAGTTCGTTTTTTTGTTTCCCTCTACAAAGTGTTGT
>JAPZEB010000023.1:222636-239833 GCA_029783705.1 Chaetodon striatus | reverse complement strand
TTTACATTTTAGGTGTCTGCCAAATCGTCAAGATCCTGATTTAGCATGATAGAAGTCGGCACCCTGTGGTGTTATCTTCCCTGCGCTTCTTCACCGAGGCTCACAGTGGCAGAGACTGCCCTAGTCTTGCAGGTTAGATGCAGGAGCCAGCGCGCCTTACCACAGCTTCAATAATGCAGAAAACAAATGGTGCAAACGGACAGTATTAGCCGATCTCATCTCTTTAGAGGGAGAGGATTGCGTATAGTTGACATAAAGAAATATCCAGGGATTTTAGGGATTGGTGTGCTGGGAGAAACCTCTCTATCAAAGACAATCGACAGCAGAAATGCTCAAATATTAAAATATGAAAACATTCCTAAGTATCCTATAATTTATAATTATTCTGACTTGTCAGAACCCAGAACTTGAATACATATATTTATTTAATTTGGCTCTGCAGTACCTAGAGATTGTTGTTACTGATGTTATAATCACAGGTAATATGTTTCACTTTGAGTTATCTAACACCTCCTGTAAATTTGTCTGTAGGTTTCACCACCAAGCTCTGGTCGAGCTGAAGATCCTGGATGTAATAAAGAGGAAAGACAAAGACAACCTCCACAACGTCATCCACATGAAGGAGTACTTTTACTTCCGAAATCACCTCTGCATCTCCTTTGAGCTTCTCGGGTTAGTGGTGTCACTCATAATCTACATGCATGCAAGCAAGCAGGCCCGCATGTCCAGAAGTCAGTCTCATAAAGACATTCCTGAATAATTGATCCGTTAATCAAAGGTATTCAAGGTTAGCCACCTTTCCCCAGGTACAACAGCAGGGTTAGATCATCGTACCATCCTATCAAAGGCAATTCTCACTTGTCTCTATCCATTAATTCTAATACTACGTGACCGCAGTCAACCAGGAGTCAAGTGATCACCTGTGTATCTTACGCCATCTGTGTTTTAGCGTGGATCGCAACTGATATCTATTTGAAGGGAGATAGTTTTGTGTATCACTCAGGCTGAATGACCTTTAGAGGACGTCTTGGACTGCCACCTTGTCTAACATTACTGTCACCGAATCCTTTAGTTAAGGCCTTGATTAGGGCCCTATCTCTTACCCCTTCTTGCTTCATGGTGTGAAGGCTCCAGTTACACAGTCTAAAGACGTTTATGCTTATTACACGTCGCAAGAAATAGCAGGAGGACACATTCTGTGCCTCTGTCTCCCTCTGAATGCAAGTACAATCATAGATTATTTAAGTCCGTGCTTGACAGTCAGTGGATGTTTTATTTAGAGTAATGTAAAGTATAGTGTGACATCATACTTAGCCACGTTCTTTTTTCAGCGTGTTTATTTGAGGAAGTTCTTCGTGTGGTGCATCTTTTTATAAGTGATCTGTATTAAGCTGGCTCTGCTATGTAAAATGGCGGCCCTAAAAACTTTTTATAGGGGTGGCCAGATGGGACCATTGACAGTTTTAAGGGTGACACACTGAAAGCTAAATCATAACTGACTTTCAGGAATTCCCTGATGCTGTTGTAGTATATAGGCTTTATGAAACTATGCCAGTATGTAGAGTTAGGGAATCACATTGAAGGAGTCCACTGATTGTAAGGAGACAAAGCATTTAGTGGGAACAAGCAGACTCAAGTTTAAAAGCACCACACAGAGATCTTCAATTATTTTCAGGGACCAGTGATTGTATCAGGAGCCCCTTTTACTCTGCCTCTTCAAGGCAGGAATTAACAGGACAGCCACTAGTATGGTATCATGGGTGACATGAGTGTGACGTTTTAAAGACATGTTTTGTGTGCGACCCACCGCAGAAGATTTAAAAGTAGCTTTTAGCAGTGAGCGGCTGACTCAAAGCAGAAGAACAGCGAAATAATGAGGTCTTTGAGCTCCTTACCCTCTGAGCAAAGGATGAGATCAGTCAGCACATAACAGGGATGGGAAATGATTTTTATTGCCATGTTATGCCATTGTTAGTGTTTATAAAACGATGCTGACACATACGTTTATGTAACGCTGGAGGCAGGTGCTGGTGTGTTATGTGTCAGCATGCTGTCTAGAATGACACACTCTAGGTTCTGTGTAAAAATGCAAAGGCAGCATGAAGAAGGGATTTCGTTGCAGCCCTGTAGCACCATCTCTGTGTAAAAAGGGCTAAGGTAGCCGTAGATGTAGCATGGCCACCTCTCAGGGTGCCACTGGCTATGTAATGAACAAATACACAGATAGATGATTTTAAAAGTTTTGTAAAGAGGAAATTAATCCAGCAGCACTGTGAACTAACCATGCATCCTATTTTGTTTCTTTCATTAGGGTGAACTTGTACGAGCTCATCAAAAAAAACAACTTCCAGGGCTTCAGTCTTGCTCTCATCCGTCGCTTTACCCATGCTCTGCTCAGGTGCCTGCAGATGCTGCACAGGGAGAAGATAATCCACTGTGATCTCAAACCGGTACTGACTTCACCATTTCTGTAATACCTGAACTCATTGTTGTGATAGAGAAAATAAAAATAGTCAACAAGACCTGATGTGGACCACACCTTTGCATTGAATCACTGTACTGCTGTTGATAATGGCAAAAAAAAAGTCCTCAGAACAATAGTGTGAATGTTGCTCCATCTTGTGGAGCAGTATAAAATTGCAGCAGCATTATATTGAAGCAAAGTGTTGAAAGGTTTTTGCTTCTACTTGTGAACAGGAGAACATCCTTCTGTCTCAGAGAGGGCCAGGGAACATCAAGGTGGTTGACTTTGGATCAAGCTGTTATGAACAACAAAGGGGTAAGAGCATTAACCTCAACTGAGAGAATAGTCACTGGAATATGTTGGTTCCCATCTCCATCTTGAGAACTAATATCCCTCATGGTCTTTTCTGTCTTTTCAATTAGTGTACACCTACATCCAGAGTCGCTTCTACCGCTCTCCAGAGGTCATCCTGGGTCACCCCTACAGCATGGCCATTGACATGTGGAGTCTGGGTTGCATCCTTGCTGAACTCTACACAGGCTATCCTCTGTTTCCAGGAGAGAGTGAAGTGGAGCAGATAGCGTGCATAATGGAGGTATTACAGGAAATATAAGTGTGTCCACATTCATTGCATTCACTTTGCATGTAAATGCATAACAGTTTTTCAACCTGGTTGTTGCCTTGCTTCAGAGTGTTAACGTGTCCTGATATTTTGACTTACAGGTTCTTGGGATGCCTCCAAATGATTTTGTTCAGTCGGCATCGAGGAGGAGGTTGTTCTTCGGTGAGAATTGATCTTCAGTTTCAGATCTTTTTATATATGTTATGTCTGCAGATATTTAGATGGTGTGAAAGAACTCTATAGGAACAATGTGCAGAAATAATACATTGGTTCTTTGTCTGATAATTGTGTGCAGACTCAAAAGGAAACCCCAGGAACATTACTAATAGCAAGGGGAAGAAGAGGAGACCAAACTCCAAGGAGTTGTCCGCTGCGTTGAAAACAAATGACCCTTTGTTCCTAGACTTCATCAAACGCTGCCTAACGTATGTTCGCTTAATACATGTACTTTCTTTTATCTGTAATGACCTGTAAAAAAAACTTAATGCGACTTTTTAATTAAGTGCACATCAGTGGTACTTTTTCAGAGATCAAATAGCATTCTGCACCAACAAAAGTAAATGATTTTTCTGTGTGTGTTTTCAGGTGGGATCCAACCAAACGTATGACTCCAGATGAGGGGTTACAGCATGAGTGGATCCTGGAGGGGAATTTCAACAAAGTGCGTCCAAGAACAAGGCCGACAGTGAAGAAGACCTCAGACAGTTCGACTGGCAAGCCCGGTAAGAGTGCAGCCCGTCTCATCATCCATGCTATTTATCTACAATTAGTGCTGAGTATTGTTTAAAAAAAATTAATGTCAATACCCTTAAAGTTATACCAATAAAAACAAAGTATTTTAATTCTATATATTTTTTACTACTTCATTCAATATCCATCATTTAAATTGAAGCATTCAATTGCATCAAATGCCACCAGACGCCACAGGCGTGTAGAATAGCCATATATTTGTTGGCATCCTAGCACGCAGAACTGCCAGTTCCAGAAATACACTGTACTAGGCTTCATACACCACAGTATATACGGGTTGTAGCTGCTGTGGTAGTAGGCTATTCATGTCACATTAAATCGAAGAACGCTTGCGGAGATTGGCTGCAAGCAAAACCATAAAAATAGTTATTTTTTAATAGATGTGGATACAAAATGGATCAAACACAGGGATTGTTTGACTGGAAAAAAAAGGTTTTGATAGTACTTGGCACAGTACTACCTTTGAGGTATTAAGTATCGATACCCAGCCCTATGTATGATAATACATGGGCGGCGGGCATCCGCCAAACGGAAGGTCAAAGGTTTGATCCCCAGCTCCTCCATTTCGCATGTTGAAGTATCCTTGAGCAAGATACTGAACCCCAAATTGCCCCTGATGGCTGTTACGTCGGTGTGTGAGAGCATATGAATGGTTACTGAGTAGCAGGTGGTACCTTGTATAGTAACCTTGGCCACCAGAGTGTGAATGGGTGAATGTGACTTATTAGTGTAAGAGTGCTTTGAGTGGTCAAGAAGACTAGAAAGGCATATACAAGTGCAGACCATTTACATTTACAGAGCATTTTAAAGTCTACATAAACACAACAAAAAGTTAAAATAGAGCAAAGACTTGCCTCTCATCTGTAACACTGGTAAGGTTTAGGTTGAATAGGAACATGTTGCTCACACTCAGCAGCTATTAGCTGATGCCATAGCAGCAGACATACCAGCAGAGTTGTTTTGTGTTCACCTTGAGCTGACATTTAATGTCCTCTGTTTCCATGGCACAGCGGAGAAGGTCAGCTCAGACAGCAGCACCACTGAAAAGCAGAAGAGAGACGGTTCAGCAACAGGAACAAAGATGGCCCCTGCCGAGCGTCTGCGGCCCATCGGGGCCTCAGCGGAGGAGGAGGTGTGTGAGAATGAGGGCAAGCTCTCCACAGATACCAAGCAGCAAGAAGGAGGTGGAGAGAGGCCTGTTCACATCATCATCAAACCTCAAGAGGCAGTGGGCACAGAGGGAAAAGATAGCCAGGAGCCATCTCAGTGTTTGCCCCCTATCATGTAACAGGCAAAGGGAATGGTGCTGCTGTGTTCATGACAAGTGGGAACTGATGCTCAGCCTCAGTGTCCCACTCCCCACCTGAGAGTGAATGAGATGGTGAAGTGAAAGTAAATGGACATCTGAGAGGAAGCTGCATCTGTTTGGCACTGCACACACAGAAAATTTAAAGATCCTTCATGTTCTCATTTACTACAAACACTGTCATGTCGCCACATGACGTCACAAAACATGTTAGAGAAGTCTGAGTTTCAAGTTGGAAATCAGCTCAAGTGGATGTTGTCTACTGACAGGTAGGAAGCAAACCAGTTCCCACATGCCGTGAACAAGATATTTTTGTATGGAGGGGACACGCTGATCATCAGCAGAGACGGACATCTTCTATTTATTGATTTACGTAAACAGTCATAGTGTACTTCTTCTGTTCTGTGGAACTTTGAGTTTGTATGACAGTGAAGTCAATCAACCAGTTGTACTTTTTTATAAAGGAGTCAGGATGCAGTTGCAGGCACTTTGTTTTAACGTGTTATAATTGAGACACCAAGATGTCTGCCACCTAACAATGCACATATTTTATTTAGCTCAAATGGTCAAACCCCTAATCCATATTGTTATCCCCTGTATTATTTATTGAACCCAATCTTTGCTGGACATTGAGATCTTTAATGAACAGGTTTGAACGTAACACTTCTCAGTTTCCATGTTAAAAACAAAGTAGGTGACTTTAAAAGGTGCATGGGTATAACATTGATCCAATCTTTATTCTTTATTCTTTTAGTCATTTTAGCATTACTTTCATGATGGTAAGATATTTTAAGAATCGTGTGCAATAAAGGCTGAGCCAAAAAATGTTTTTTTTTTAATCATGTTAACAAAGAAATAATTGTCAGATACTTTTTAATTGTAGAATGCAGTTGATGAAATTGAGATTTCACTTATTTATTATGTTTGATCTTATGTTTCATATTTGTTTAACAGTTTAATCGAACTATCATAAAATATGTATTTGTAATAGAGTTTTATTGTATATATTTCTGCTGTAATTTCCTTTGTATGTGTAATACAGAACATATTTTGAGAAAATATTTCAGATATTTGTCGAGGGTTTAGACAAGGTTTTACTTGTTGTGTTGTTACTGTATGAAAATATTTTGTATGTCTGTGTTATTCATAACATTTTTTTACATTAGAAACAAAAAGACAATCCTGTTATTGATAGTTTGTGCCTTGCAGTATTAGACATCTTGCACTTTACTATAGTGTGTGTACACCTGGATTAGAAACCATTGGATTCTTACTTGTCAAACAGACAAGGGTTCAGACTACCCTGCCAGGATCCCTTTTATTTAATAAAATTATGTTGTGTCTAATGTTACAGACTACAATGAAACAGTTGTTTCATTTTTAACCACATTTTTTCAATTAATCCATGTCTGTAGTCGCCAACAGAGTTCTAATTTAAATTTAATACAGACCTGTGCCCTCGCTATCTGTTAGCAAAGCAACAAGGGATCCAGAGAGGGTGGATTGTAGCTGAAAAAGGAAGAGTTATGGTATAGTTATATACATTTTTATGTCTTTTTGTCTTTTATGATGAAATAAAAGGTTGTTTCAAAGAGCATATTGTTTCATATTTCGACATTTTTATCCTCACTTTGTGTTTGAATTTCTGTGACGCAACTTGAAATGATGCGAAAGCATTGTTTGCACGTTGTTCAAATCTAAATCAGACCACAGACTACATAGCTGTCACTTGTAATTGAGTAAAGTAAATTGAGTGTGGTAATAGTTTTCACAGCCAGGTGAATACAACATTTATTTGAAAATTAGATATATCATGTAAACATTAATAAATTAGACTTTAAAATCCCAGTCACTAATTATCATATTCCATCTCTCAATTAATTCAGTCTAATTGCAGTTTTCACTTCGCTTTTTATAGTTAAAAATGTGTAAGCAGAGTGCTACAGTCTGTGTAAATAGGGCTGTATATTTATATGTATATGTATAATGTATATGTGTGCCACCTACAAATTAGAAAACATTACCAGGAGCTCTGGTTGGCAGGCCATTACATCCATGTGCTGCACAGTGCTGCCATCTGCTGCTGTGTGCAGGAACAGGTGGTGGCAGGAGTGGCTTGTACCTTCTTTACTTTTGAGTTATTCAGTGCATCATAAATACTTATATCAATAATTAATATAAATTATAATAAAAGATTAAAAATATCTAATTATTTTGGTACCACACTCCGGATTCCATGGTTTGGGGTCAGCCAGTAACAAAAAGAGAAGAAAGACTAGCCTGTCTGATAAGATGCAATGACCTGTCCCCATCATAATAACTAGTATAGAGCCATTAATGCTGGAGAACGCCAGAAAAGGTGGACTGGACAGTCTATAAAATGCAGTGAAATATCTTAAATAAACCACCAAAGAGGCAAACCATGAGTCATTTTTAAAAACTGCTATGTAAAGCTACTGTTAATTAATAATGGGTAAACACAAAGATGGATAGCACGTTTCACACTGACAAATGATTGTATTTTAATGCCAGTAAAATCATATAAAGGTGCCTTCTGCACTATGAAAACAGAGTCAGACATCATGCAAACAGATGAAAAATCATGACGATATTATCTTTATGATAAAATAATGAATGATCAGAGAAGAATAAAGTTACATTAGATATGTTTTCACCGTGAAAAAACTACTGTGATCTTAAAAAAATACAAATAAATAAAATGTTACTCCTCCCAGGCCGTAAATGCTGTTGTCTCAGAGATCTTCATTTGAAAATGTTTTCCATCATTAAACCTAAAATTGTATTACTAACATCTGTCTCTGTTTGTTGACAAACAAACATTTGGGATGCATTTTGTATTCTTAGGACCACAAAGTTTAATATTTGTCTACAGTGTGCGCAACGCTACAGCCCAGTGTACGTATTTTGGCCCACACGGTATGCCGTAGCCGGAAAGATGGCGACCGTAGCGGTGGTTAGCCGTCCTGCGAGTGTCCTTCCAAAGATTACAAGTGAGTATTATCCAAACAGCTAGCGTTTTTATATTAACATCAACGTCTTAGAGTATGATGTTGTGATTTTAGATCTTCACACACATTTCATCTTCACCCAGGCTCACAGTGAGACCTCACTCTCGGCTGCAGTGACCTTGCTAACAGGCTCGGCTAGTCACCTGCTAGCAAAGGCTTTAGCTAGCTGTTAGCTCACATTTGGACCTTTGAATAATTCTGATATTATTAGACACACGACCATATGACAGCCCGCACCGCGTTGTGTGTGGATAGATGAATGAATATGGGTTTTGTTAGGCTGAGCTTTAGCCATTATCCTTTCTAGTGGGCTGCATTAGCGTGACGTCTCCTGTAGTGGCTCACAACACTTGTTTTTGCAGACATAGTTACTTTAACGTCACCATATTCTGTTATTCTCGAAATATAACAACAGCTGCAGATGTCTAATTAACTGATCTGTTGTTTTATAGTGACAGTCATGTGTCTGCACAGAGACACTTAGCTAAGCTAGCGTTAGTTCCTGCTGCTTTATGGTTCACATCAATTGACTTTCCGTATAATAAAATGCAGCATTCATCCACTCTCAAAGTCTAAAGGCCCTGTTAACAATTTTAGGAAGCATGCAGCCTTTTAACAAGCCTTCAGTCTCATCTGGTCAGTGCATACTGTAGTTTAACATTTCTCTAGTCCACCCCTAATCTGTAGTGTGCAGAAAATAAGTAGTGGCAGACATAATAAAACATGAAGATGCACATGTCGCATTGTTAGCAGTCATAAGCTTTAGATATAGAGAGCTTTATTCAGCTATGGTCATTTTCAAGGCTCAGCTGTATTGTGTTATTCTGAAGAGTATTCCTGATATCAGTCCACCCCATTTATATCAACAAGGTTAAATCACAATATGCGTCAGTAACGCACTATTAGTAACTTAAATGTTATTAAAAACCATCACAATGATCATGGAGGAAGGTTTTACTGCACAGTTAGTTTTATCAAGGTGTATCTGATGAAATGGCAAGTGGTAATCTGACTGTTTGCTGCCTGTGTTCCTCTCCTCTCAACAGGTAGCTGCTCCCCTGCTGTACTGTCAGCTGCCTCCGTCACCACAGTCCAGCAGAGGAAGCTGCACCATGCTGTCATCCCCAAAGGAAAAGGAGGACGCTCCTCCTCCAGTGGAATAGCGGCAACGGTGTTCGGTGCCACGGGCTTTCTGGGCCGATATGTGGTCAACAGGCTGGGTGAGTTAAAGATATTGTATAAATACTGATGTTATGTGCTCGTTGCAAACTAATATTTCCTTTATTTTCTGCAGACGTGTGTATTTTCTTTTTGAGTTCAAGCTCGTAAACAATAAACATCACATGTATCCAATATCCAAGATAAGATCTTGTTTCAGCTATGTGTATATACAGTTATTCATATATATTGTAATGTTGTCTGATATGTGAAAGTGTTAATCATTAACGAGGTCCTGCTCTAAAGTTGCTTGATTGGTCATCAGTTTCACAGCAGAGACTGTGGAGCCCGCTTGCCACAAAATCATGAGAAACTAATTTCCTACATACGCTGGATAAGTCAAGTGGCAGCGAGGTTGTCATACGGCGTTTTCACCAACTGACTTTGACTTACATTCAGTTAATTAAAGGGAACACTGATACAATGATATCTGAGAGCAGTTTACTCAAGGAGGGATGTGAACAGCCAGTTTCAGTCATGACAGTTGGTGATGTAGGAGGCAGTCTGCAGAAAGGGGTGGTGAAGATAGTGGTTTTGAAACTCAGTGGCTGGCATGAGCTACGTAATCAGTATGTGTATTTTTACTGATGTTTCGCAGGTCGGATGGGCTCCCAGATTGTAATCCCTCACCGCTGTGATCAGTATGACATCATGTACTTCAGGCCCATGGGTGATCTTGGACAACTCCTGTTCATGGTAAGATGCATACATACAAACAAACAGTCATAACGTCATAATCACGATTATTTTGGTTCATACAGTGAACACGATCAGTTAACATGATCAACCACTGATTTTAAAAACATTATTTATTTATTGAATTGAAAAAAATCTTTTTAACAATGGATTTTCTTTAAAAAAATGTAAAAAACAAAAAAAGGAAACAATTTATTAACATAAAAATGCAAATGCATCTGGCCTATCTTGTTGCAGGAGTGGGATGCCAGGAACAAGGACTCCATCAAACGTGCTTTGGAGCACTCTAATGTTGTCATCAACCTAGTGGGCAGAGAGTGGGAGACAAGGTATGTGTAGACTGGAAAATTGATTTCTGTTATATTATGTTGCTGGCATGAGATAAAATTGAGATAAGGTTTAGATGAATATTGGATGACATTGCCGTGCAAAATGAAGGGAAACATTCTCATTGAAGTATTTCTCCTCTGTTTGTGTGAAGGAACTATCACTTTGAGGACGTCTTCGTGTCCATCCCTCAGCAGATTGCCAGGGCAGCCAGAGAGGCCGGCATCACAAAGTTCATCCACATGTCTCACCTCAACGCTGACATACGCAGCCCGTCCAAATACCTGAGGAACAAGGTAGAGGGCTGTTTCTCCACATACTGCACATCTCTCTAACGCAGTCAGACTCGTGTATTTATGCTTCAGTGTGTACACCTGTAAGCCAGTGAAGATTAACACATATAAATGTGGTTGATCATTGTGTATAATGCTCCTCTGCCATAGGCTGTAGGAGAGACGGCAGTGAGAGATGAGTTTCCTGAAGCCATCATCATGAAGCCCTCTGAGATCTTTGGGAGGGAGGACAGATTCTTCAACTATTACGCAAGTAAGACAGCTGTTTGTGTCAGTCGCTATGTTTACATGCCCTTATTTTGGAAAGACAGTATTCACTGTTTACATGGCTCATGAAAATAAAGATTTGACTAATATTCCTGTTGACATACAGCCGGACATACTCTGTTTAATGTGCCCAAACATGTCTTTTATCACGTCAACATATGGAACAGTGAAACAGCTGAAATGGCTCCTGCCATTTTGCTTCTTTGCGTCAAAATAAGATTTTTTTAAAATGATTTGGTGGCCCACACAGTCTCCCTCTTTCATTCGTTCAACCACTTTCTTGATAAGTTAAGTGCTGAGATATTTGCACCTATCCAAAAACTTGTTGATATCCAAGTCTTCAGGTTTGTTGTTTGTTTCTCCTTCCAATCAGAAATGTGGGCTTTTCTCTACCTCACAGCCGAGCAAACTGTTGGCGCGTTTGTTTTTGTACACATCCGTTATATCGCACAGCTGACCATAAACAGGCAAGAGGCTGTGTGTTACACACTGCATTAAAAATCCAATTAGAGACGCATATTCCAAATGCGCTGTGTACATTTTCACAAATGCTAATGAAACCTGAATAATTTTGGCATTCCTGCATCGTAATCAGAAAATGACCCATATCAAATTTGGAATATTGTAGTCAGTTAAAGAGACTCTTAAGGTCATGATCTTAGACTAATCAGCTAACTGTAAATGATGGGAATGTGACACAATAGGGAATGTTAGTGAATGTTGCTGCACCTCTTTTTGGTTGCTACACATTTGGTGCTCTGTCACACACACTCCAGTTTTACTTGTGTTGTATATTAAATGCAGCGTTCTCTCAAGTGGAGCCATTGTTATTGCTTTGACCAGTTCAGTGATCAGCAGAGTGAATATTTAATGTGGGGCTTTAATCCTTTTTCAGACATGCGCTGGTTTGGCAACGCTGTTCCACTTATATCCCTGGGGAAGAACACTGTGAAGCAGCCCGTTTATGTAAGTTGGCTGAAAGGAAGCAGCTATTTTGATGTGTTCCCTTGTAGTCAATTGAAACCTCCAGGAATAAAAGTTTGTGTGTGGCTTGTTGTAATTACATTCTGTCATCTAGTGAGATTATTTATGATGAAGCCATCACTGCTGATACACCAGAAGGTGATCTGTATGCAGCCGAGTCTGTGTTAGGGGCCTAACTGAAGGTTGTGTCGGCATTTGACAACAGGTCCTGTTGCTAATCCTAAAACTTGTTTGCCGACATTAGTCATAGTTCAATTTTGTGACACCATCCAAATGATTAGTTATAAGTGCTCCTACAGCAGATTTTGTCCAATTACAATGTACTTTGTAACAAAGTGATTACCTTGGTTTTCCAATGTTTTCCATATTTACACTTGTCCCATTTTGTCTAAAGGAAATAATACACATTGAAAAACTCTCCTCTCTGAATGAGCTTATGAAATGAGCCCAACTAAAGCCTCTCTCTCTCCCGCAGGTGGTGGATGTGGCCAAGGCCATCATCAATGCCGTCAGAGACCCTGATGCTAATGGAAAGACATATGCATTAGTTGGGTAGGTGATCAGCATTTAAATCATTTGTTTGAAAATCTGTGCACAGCTGAAATACTACATTTTTAATAACAGTGATAATTTAAAGCACAAATAATGTGTTGCTTTAAATTTACAGCAGATCAATCAGCCATAATTACCATACTTTGTACTGTGCAAGAAAGTGTTCTCTGATGAAGTCATGGGTGAGATTTAAAGACAAGGATGCCTTTAAGCAAAAGTTAGAGACCTTGGGCCTCATTCACTAATCATTCTTATGAAGTTAGTTCTTGTTTAAATCCAGGACAATTAAGACATTCACCAATGTTTGTTTATCTGGGATTTGGTCTCAATTAAGAACAGAATATGACAGCTCTTTCTGCAGAAGCACCTCCACTTCAAAACACAGGTATATTTTATGTTTAAAAGTCCGGTACTCCACCCTCTTTAGACTTTCAGTTTCTCTTTACCTTTCTTCTTCTTCAGTCTTGCTGTTTACACACAGCCCGACAGTCTTATGTCCTTTTCTGCGCGCATGCGCCAACCGTGCGTGCAGCCTGTTGCAGTTGCTTCTGCAAAACAATTTCCTCTTGGGGATCAATAAAGTATTCTGATTTTATGGGGATTTGCGAGTGTTTACCTATGCTAATTAGGATAATTTGCACGTGCTGGTAACTTACGAAGACAATGGGATTCATCATCATACACAGGTGCAAACAAATTTGCCGTTTAAGAACACGTCATGAATCTGACCGACTTTCTTAAGAACAAATTGAAAAGAAAATAACTTGGGAAGATTTGGTGAATGAGGCCCTTTGTTTGCATGCAGGGCCTCCATAGAAACGGCCCGTTAAAAGACAGGAAACCTTGTGTCAACATATGTTGGTCTGTGGTTCACGCCCTGTCAGCGTGTCGCATGTGAGCACACTTTACATGATGAGGTCTCTCTTTGATAAATTGTTTTTGTCCTGTTTTCTCGTCATCTAGTCCCAACCGTTACGTCCTTCATGACCTGGTGGAGTACATCTACGCAGTGGCACACAGACCTTTCATGGCCTACCCCATGCCCCGCCCACTCTATCAGTAAGTGCTTTATATGTTTTTTTTTAACTTTTTTTTTTTTTTTTTTTTTTTTACAGATATAAGGTATCTTTATGTAACTGACTCAAACATTCAACTACACCAAAACCAACCAATGTGCAGTTGGCTTTCACTTTCACAGGCGATCGTGTTTGCTGACAGTAACTGACAGTTTCTGCATTGTGTACCTTTAATTGCATGAGTGCGATAGTATCAACGCACATGGGTTTGAGCAGTATAGGGTTATTTCTCACAAATCCTATTTCACATTCTGCCAAAATGTATCTCCATGTTTGTGGTGTATATCTACTGATTAAACAAGTTATACACTCATGGAAGTCCCTACAGAGCCAATAGTGATGAAAACCTCTACATGGCTATCTTGGGTGCAGTTGTTATATACCTCTGTAAAATCATGTCTTCCCCTCTGTTTTTCTCACCAGCCTTGCTGCTCGGTTTTTCACAATGAACCCATTTGATCCCTGGACCAGCCCAGACAAAGTCGACAGGGTAAGACACCCAAGATGAACCTCAAAGCTTGAGGTTTTGAAAATTGTGCTACCAACTGTGGAGCTTCATCGGCCAACACTAATTCTGTACTGTGCTTTTATTTTCTAGTTTCACACAACAGATATGAAGTACCCAGGACTTCCTGGTCTGGAAGACCTCGGTATCACTCCCGCCACCGTAGAACAAAAGGCAATAGAGATTCTGCGTCGCCATCGCGGATTCCGTCACCTTGAAGCTGACTTGGATGAGGCAAAGCCAGCCAAGACCGTCAACTATTAAACTACAAATGGCACCAGGGAAGCCAGAGGATGTTAGTACCTCTGATTGTTTGGTCTTTAGCTGTATTCTGTACATAAATAAAAAAAACTATCCTCTAAAGGTTGTCTTGAGTGTTATTCTTGTTTGTTGCGTGTTGTTTTCATTACATATGATTTTAACGTTACAGTGCCTTCCTCGCCTCCTCTCTCCTCCTGTGACGTGGAAATCGTTTCCCCTCCACCATTATGTAGGATCTTCCAATCTGTCAGATGCACTTGAGGAGAGAGAGGAGGCTTCTGGGGGAGTTTAGAGCAAGGAAGCCCTGATGTATCCTACAAAGAAGTGGTGTAAAGGGTCAGGGCAAGATTTTTTCACGCTAAGTGACTTGTAAGTGCTTATTCTCACAGTGCTTACTTTGAAGTGTCATGTGTAGTGATCTACAGATAATATAAGAGAACACATTTATATGGTGAGATGCCATACATACAATGTGCCATCGACTTGTGTGTGATATATTTTAACACTATAGAATATAGGATCATTTGACTGTTAAGTGTTGTGGCTTCACACAAAGCAGCACTGTGGGTTTTATTTTACAGTATAATCAGCTTATGTGCTGTATTATCTTCCAGATTATGATGCAAGGACATAAACAGCACAAGTAATCATAGCAAATGACACTGATTAGGACATTATTGAAAAGAATTAAAGGGATTTTAAATGATTAAAATGAACAACAGTAACAGGTAAAATGAGACACCTAAGGTTTTACAGCATATCACTGGACATGTTATTACATTGTTATTTCAAATGTGCTTTACATTAAACAATCTTTTTTTTTTGGGGGTCTGAGATAACTAGTATGGGCAGGGCCAGCCCTGGACATCTGGGGGCCCTCAGCAGGATGAGTTGGGGCCCCCAGGGCATACATTTGTGCAGCATGTCATAAGTAACTGACGTCAGCTCCTCCATCCTCACGTCTCTTCCTCACCCTCTCCGCTCCGATCTCCCATAGTGGTGAGCTGCAAGGAAATGAAGAGAGTGAGGGAAGCAAGGTGATAGGTTAGCGTGATGAAGTGCACCCAGAAAGTATTCACCTATTTTTCACGTTCACCTGATTGGACATTTACTGAACACACAGAAACACACAGTCCCACCACGAAGGCTGAAGGTGTGTGTCATGTATCAATACTAAGATCATCTCCCATTAAGCCAACAGAAAAGTTATTCAACATCACTGTTAATGTCCTGGAGGGGTCAAGTTTGAGTTCAGATCTCAATACAAATTGAGAAATGTAACCGTATGTACAAATAGCTGACACAGCTTGAGCAGTTTTGAGATGAGAGAAACTGAGTGTTCGAGCTGTGTAAAGCTCATTAAGTAATTTTTCAGAAAACTGCAGTGTAACAGCAGCCATGTCACATAAATCACAAAAACAAATGAGGAAGGGAAGAAACAATACCTGTTATAAAATGTGTGATATGTATTCAGTGTACAAACTGTACAATGATAGCTCCAGTAATATACTGTGCTTGCATAACACAAGTAATAACTGACTAATGGAGGATAAAGGCTGTCACTGATGCCAAATATACTACATGTTGTTAAACAATAAAGCATGCTCAGATCAACCAAGAGAGACTGAATGTGCTTTGTAAATATGTGACGTGTACTTTGAAACCTTCATTATATTGTCAGCTTGATAGTGTTGGTGCACCTCTACAGCCTCACATCAGCAACGTACTATCAGGCTGTGTCCAGGTGTTGTAGTGTCCTTTAAAAGCAAAGGTTTGTTGACTGTTCTCAGGTCAGCCACACTCAGTTATGCTCTTTTGTTGGATTTTAATCAACAGTAAAGTGAAAGTCATTTAACATGCATGTGGTGGGGAACGTTATCTTTAAGATTATTATAAGATAAGATCATTTGTAAATATGAATGCTGCACAAAGACTGAGCTGGCTGTTTACATATGAAACATTCAGAGCTGGTTACTCAGAGAAAGCCTGAAGGAGATTTACTTTTTCGCTCTTGTTTTGTTTTTTAGTTTAAAATGTATGTTTCGTAAAATGGTAGCGGCTTGTAATCTCATGTGGGATGGGTCAAACATCTGCCATGAGAAAACTAACATAAGATAAGATGTGATTTATTGTTCAATTTGAGCTGTAAAGATGCGGTCATAAAGGACAGAATGACTTATGTGATCCTCTGTGAGAAACCACAATGAAGACATACATGCGAAAAGCTGGGATAATTGGAGCCTTTTTACTTGTTCTAAACATCATTTACATGATCGCAAGTTGGAGAGTGACAAAAACTTTTCCAAAAGGAGTCACAGATCAAGAGGCTGTGGAGAGGAAACTGGACAGGATTGAAAAGAGTCTCAACAAGCTGGGTGAGTACCAATGCAGAAGCTGCTTCAAAAAGGAGGACATACTATACTATGACTTTTTTTCATGATTTTGGACGACATGCTATACTATGACTTTTTTTCATGATTTTGGAAAACATACTATATACTATGACTTTTTTTCATGATTTTGGACGACATACTATATACGATGACTTTTTTTCATGATTTTGGACGACATACTATATACGACGACATACTATACTATGACTTTTTTCATGGTTTTTGATGACATACTATACTATGACTTTTTTTCATGGTTTTTGAGGACATACTATACGATGACTTTTTTTCATGGTTTTGGAAGACATACTATATACGATGACTTTTTTTCATGATTTTGGAAGACATACTATATACGATGACTTTTTTTCATGATGTTGGACGACATGCTATACTATGACTTTTTTTCATGATTTTGGACGACATGCTATACTATGACTTTTTTTCATGATTT
>JAPZEB010000023.1:177714-191010 GCA_029783705.1 Chaetodon striatus | reverse complement strand
GGTCGTACATGAAGCCGGACACCATGTGTGCGGCAGAGGCGGGAGGTTGATGTTGAGGTGGCTGGGTGCTACGGCGTCGGGCGGCTGCGTTATGGCTGTAGAGGTCCAGGATTTCTTTAGGGCTTTCAGGTCGCTCTGAGCTCTCTGTACGAGCCTGCTTTGCTGGGCTGCCACCGCTGCTGCTGCTGCTACATCCACTGGCCTGCTCCCTGCTTTCGCTCTTCCTCTCCTCTGGGCCTCCAGGATGTGGCCCTACATCAGGTGCAGGGCCAGGGGACATCAAACTAGCACCACTGGAGCCTTCAGAGCCCAGTGGGGACACACTGCTCTCCTTCAACTGACCGTTGCCTCTGGCACTAGCTACAGGTAGGTAGGCGTTGGGCGGCATCGGTTGGCGAGGCTGATAATGAGACCGATGCCACTCTTCTGGAGGATAACTCCCTCTGCTGTTGGCCTGGTTATGGGCCTGAGCTTGTGGATGGGGTTGTGGGTAGTAGTGTTGCTGCTGGTACTGATGAGGTGGGTACATGTTGGGGTGGGCCTGAGGGTGCTGTTGGCCTGGCGAGTGGTAGGAGTAGGCAGTCCCACCCTGCTGGTGGTAGGTGGGGTGCTGAGCATGATTGTGGAGGGGGTTCATGGCCTGGTTGTGATAAGGGTGGTGAGCAGAGGGAGGCATGGGCCGGGTCATGTTTGTCTGGCTGTAGTGTGGATGTGGATGGCTCCCCATGCCATACGGACCCATGGCTCCGTTTACCTGGCCTTGGGAGTGAGGAGGCATGGCTGGATTATGAGCAGGTGCTGGCCCTCTCTGAGCCTGCATCCCTGGGTTACTACCCACCAGCTGGGTTTGATGGTGATTGGGGCTAAAAGCCTGGTGTTTATAAATACCATTTGGAGGCCCAGATTTCATCATGTGCTGTGGAGGAACGGCACTGCCGTCTGTGTCCGGTCTACTCGTAGGCTCACTCGGTCTTTGATCTCCGTGGTCTGCTGGGCTCGGCTGGGAAGGTAACAGTGGGGTAGGATGACTGGGTGGCAAAGAGGTGAGAGGTGCTGGCTGAGGGGGTCCAGGCTGGGCTCCTTGTGTGGCACTCTGTGGCATCCCATGCATGGGGCTGCTCTGTGTGGGGCGTTGTGGAGAGATGTTTTGGGGGACGTGATGAGGGGGAAGTTGCTGTGTGCTCTGGGTCATCTGCTGGGGAGAGCTTTGAGGGTGGCACTGGGGAGGGGTACTCTGGGCTGCCTGAGGTTGCTGCTGTTTTTGGATATTCTGCTGATGTTCACTTTGCTGATGTGCATTCTGCATGTGTGACAAGTTGCTCTCAGACATTGGCTGAGAGGAACTCTGAGATGCTGAAACATGTAGTGGCGGGGCGTTCTGGTGAAGAAGTGCGGGACTCTGAGCTTTGTGCTGTGGACTGTTCTGTGTATGCTGGGGGTGGTTGGGGTGATTGGGATCAACGGAGGTGTTGGTACTTGTGTTGACATGGGATGAAACAGTTGTGGCACTAATGTGTTGAACGGGACAGTGGCTGGCAGACTGTCTTTGGCCCTCGACCTCCTGCTTGTGGCTCTCTGCTGAACTCTGTGGGAGCACTGGTCCAGACGGATTCTCCTGTGATCTTTCAGAGTTTGAGGCTGGAGGACTCTTCATTCCCTCTGCTGGGCCTGTGTGGTGTTCTGTGGGGCTGCGGATGGACGGGTGCTCTTGGTTCACTGAAACTGTGTTTTTATGTGATGAATCTTCGTCAGAAATGTTGTTGGCAGCCATTTTGTTCTCTGATGTTGAGTCTGTTAAAATACAGAATGATGAAAGGAAAGTCAGCATTAAAAGAATAAGAGATTAGTACTTATTATCTATTATTACAAGAACGAGATTGAGCGTCAGTATCATTGTATTATACTGTCAAAGAATATAGAAATAAAAAAACAAGGTTTGTGTCACTCTGTACTATCAGTCCAAACCAATCAAATGAATAATACAAAACAAGCAGATTAAAAATTCACCCATGTCCTTTTTCATTCCTTTAAAATGAGAATGCAAACAAATTGTAAGCTTGCTGGTGAAGCTTAAATAACGACACGCCGTCTCTTTTTTCCCCCTTACAGCAACCAGCAAAAAATTCGTTCAACTAATGAATATTCAATTTGCCACTTACTGTGAAAAATAATTAAAATAGAACTGCAAAAAGCCCAGAGAGGAAGGGCAAAGATGGGGGCTGTGCTGATTAAATTGAGACACTGCAGTCTAGAAAGAGCACTTGTGTAGGAAAAGGTTAAACTGTGCTTGGGTTCCTTCATGCAGAATATAGACGGCTGGTGAAATACTGAGAGAGAAGGTCAGGTCTACCTTTGGGCTGCATGTCTGTCTGTTGGGGAGGCTGACTGTCTGGCCCATTGTCTCTAGCAGGACGCAGCAGCTGAACCTCAGGGGCAGGGGGAGGCTGCTGAGAGGGGTGAGCTGGGATGCTGCCAATTCCTGATGGGGGCCCAGGCTGCTGAAAGTTGCCCATGTGCTGATGAGGGGCACCAGCAGGGGGTCCAGAAGAGGCTGACAGCTGCTGCAGGGCCAGCATCTCTGGGCTTTCCAGCATGGAAGCCAAGCGTGTCCTGCCAGAGGAGTCTGGATGTGGAACAGGGGGACGTGAGGACATGGGCCCTGGGGAGTTCACCGCTGCAGACATTTGATACTGGGCATTGGGAGGAGGGTGGGGGTATCCAGCTGCTTCCGGCCATGGTTTATGCCCCACTGGAGGAGGGACTCCCCCGTAACTAAAGTTGCGCTGGTTCACCATGTTGGGATCTTGCATGCGCATCCCGTTGGGTCTCTCCTGGTGATTCATACCAGTCCACATGTTGGATAGGCCCATACTGGGAGGCCTCATGCCTGGGTAATTGTGCTGAGGTGGTCCCTCTGGCCCTGGGAATCTGTTGCCCATGGGGTGCATGGTGTGGCCCTCAGGACGGTGGTGGGATGGATACATGCTGGCCTCGGGAGGAGGGCCAGGCTGGAGGCCCATGGGACGTGGGCCCAGAGACGGGCCATGAGTTGGACCCATGTAGGGGTGCTGCTGCTGGTGTGGAGGCTGCTGCTGGTTAGGATCTGGGACCATTGGATACCTAGGACCCATGTGATGTCCTTCAACCATCCGATGCTGGGAAAAAAGAAAAAAAAGTTAGGGACTTTAATCAGTATAACTGTACGTCAGTCTATGTTAATAGCATCAAGTAGACCACACACAGTATAAGGGGGTCCTTCAGTAAAAACTGTAACTTAAACATTATAATTAAGTTAAATATTAAATATGTAATTGCGTCTGTATACCTGCATGTTAAAGTTGTGGGGCAAGCGGTTCAAACTGGGTTCTCCATGCCTGGGAATGTGAGCTGGGTAAGCAAAACGGGGGTCCATGGCCATTCTTTGGCCATACATGTGTGGGCCATGAGGACCAGGCGGACCAGGGGGACGACGGAGCTGGTAAGATAATAGAGAGAATTTACTGTTGGAAGTGTTTCTACTACATTTCAGACAGAAATCAAAAGAAAAAAAAAAGATTGAGGTGTTCATATACGTAGTTAAAATACTGTGTAGGATAGGTGACAAATTAGGTGCTAAGGTTTTTATAAATGTTGAGGAACTGTGAAAAGGGAGCAAAGTTATCTTGTAGCTACCTGTTGCCCTGGGTGGTACATGCCCCTGATGTCTCCTTGATGAATGTGCTGCTGACTTGGAGGCAGGCCGTGGGGGTGAGGGGGGCCATTGGCCCAGTGAAGAGGAGGAGGTGGCCGTGTTGCTCTGCCGTCCTCTTCCTCCGACAGGGTGCTGCTCTTGCTCCCTTGGGAGCTACGCTTACGCTGGGCTTGCTCAGTGGCCTTGATCAGACTTTCAGGTCCCAAATGTTTACTGCTGCCACGATTGCGCTTTTTGTCCTTGCGTTCCTTGTCTTCATTGTTGATGTGGAATTCCTCGTCCGTGTCGCCATCCTCTGACGGAAAGTGTTTCAATAAGGCCCGGCTAAAACACCGTTCCAGAGTCTCCGCCATGATAGTGTACTCTGGGGAAAGGCAGACATTAACATTAGCTGTGCTGATATGATAAAACACATCTTCTGGACCCCTGTAAACACAGCCACACACACACATGAAAACCCACACCTGTTGCACATCTGCACATGTACACTTCAATAATAGCTTTTCATCTGCATGCTGAAAGTCACTCCCTCGCTTTCACATGCCAAACGCACTCCCACAGACTCCACCTCACTCCATCTCTTAGTCATTCCCTTGCACTCAAACATTGCAGACCAATATGCATGCCATGTACCCATAGACACACACTTGCTCCTCTGTTCTCAGCCCAGCGCTGGCCGACTGACCAGGTCAGAGGGCGTAGGTTGACCCCTGCTCCTCCAGCCCCTTCCTCCTCCTCCTCCTGCTCCACCCTGGGCCCCCTTACCACTCTCCTCCCCCTGTCCCTGGGGAGAGTATTCAGTTGGATGGATGGCTCCAGACAGGGGGCTTAGGGGCTGGAATGTTTCTCTGGAACTGCAGGGCTCAGATCCCCCTGAGCACTGGAGCACAGCTCAATCACTCCTCATTAATCACTGTCAAGGCTGCCCTGGCCCCGGCCCCAACACAGCACCGAGTCCGGCCCCTTTTCTTTTGCTCCCTCTCCCACTGTCACCCCCTGACTCTCACCCCAAAAATTCATATATGCACTTCTTTCTCACAACACACACCAACTGAAATGGATTTCGAAGCCAAACTCTTAATGGAGGAAGCAGGCACTTTGGGGTTGGAGCTGGTTTGTGTTTGTGCAACTGTGTTCATTTACCACTGTCTTCTCCATTGTACTCAATGCAGTTCTCAAACATTAGCTTCACGTCGGCAACAAACTCCTCCTTAGCAACGTACTCCCCATCGTTGAGCTTCTTTTCAATGGTGGACAGGTCCATGGGAGTCTAGAGGGATTGGAGGAACAATTCAGCACAAAAACAACATAAAACCTCAAGTAATACAATAGTTGTGATTTAATACATTAGCTGGGATGTGGACCAAACATATACAAACACAATATCACCACAGCTGTTATATGCCAGCTGTCATTGTCTTATATTTAGTACCTGGATGATCTCATGGTAATTCGGGGCATAGGACTCATCCACAGGCTCCAAGAAAGGCCAAGCATCTTTATGGGCTTTCAAGACCTCAAGCACTATAGAGGAGAGATTAGATCAGACATTTTAACACATACTAACGCACACTGAGATAAAGCAACAACCTCGAATAACTGCTCAGTAAGCATACCTTTATATAGAGCAGTGTAGTCGTCATCGATCTCATAGCTGAAACGTCAAACATATGACATGTTACAGATAATACACCTTGAGTCATTAAGGTAGAAAGTCAAATCTTAAGTCTGATGTAAAAAGCTTCTCACAATGCTTTATTCTTGCGTGTCCTGTGGACAGGAGAGGACGGCTCCAGATTCAGGAGTTCAGGTGGCAGTTCTTTTCCTTGAGACAGCAGCCAGGCCCTCTCCTCTCGCATCTTCCGCCGCTTTGCTCGTTCTGAGAGAGAAGGACGAACAGCGGGGGCAATTAGCAGCGCAAACAATAAAAAAACATCAGTCTCAGAGGGCTGCAGGCAAACCGTGTTTTAATTGCTTTTTCAGGCTCTTGAGTTACAGTTTAAATTGCACATGCTGTCCACCGAGGCTGTCAGGAGAGTCAATGAAAACCAGGCCTTGGGAATCAGAGACAGCGGCAGCTCGGATAAGTAGAAAGAGAGCGATTAGTCAGCCATCTTTTCTTTGGCCCAGTTGATCAAAAGAGCAGAACAGAGAGAGTGCATATGTATCGCTGCTTTATCTTTTAACATGAGAGGCCTGCTGCCCCCCCCTGCCGTGTGGATTAAAGAGGTTTGAGGGAGGATTCCACATATGCAATCCACACAGAGAGCCGGCCAGGTCCTGCTGTTCATCTATAATACATTAATGAGGCTCCTCCACTGAAGCACAATCAGCAGTTCATTAACCCTTGACAGATGACATCAGAGGGGGAGGGGGGGAGAAAAAGAGAAGTGATCCTGTGATTAAAGGCCCTGAACATTCCCTCTCACAGCCTCTGTGTACTATACATAAATCACAAAGCTCCGAGTGCTGCTATGCTACAGCACATTTTCAAGCCGTAACGAGCCACACCACAGCAATGGAGATGTGAAGGTCTGTGTGTGGGGTGTCCTTCACAATCAATTCTGCCCTTGATACCCGAGTTGGAAGAAGAGTGCGAAAGCCCCCCTACCTGATGCTGACAGGTTGCTGATGAAAGAATGTGAAATTATTGCTGCTCCGTGATATTTGACTTTTGGCACTAAGCTTCATTTTTATTTTGTAACCTTTCTGCATATAATCGCAGATGTGCTGCAGTACCTCAGGGATATCGTTTAGATCTTAAAATACAGGCGCTTTTTGCACAAACAAAAGTTATACATCTTTCCATTTGTGTTCCAGCCATCAATCTTACCCTCCACGGCTTTGATCTTCTCCATCTTTTCTCTCTGTTGTTCCTCTTGCTGAAGCCTTTCCTCTTCTCGTCGCTGCTCGGCCAGCAGGACCTGCCTGTCCAGCTCTTCATCTTTCCTTTTCTCCTCCTCTGCTACGGCCTTCAGATTGTCCTAGATACATACGCACAAGCCCATTAGTCTTCTCTAGGTTCGTGGAAGGACAGCTTGTAATGAATACTAGAAAGCTGAAGGTTAAATAGCTTTAACTATATTAATCCTGTGCATACAACACCAGGAATAATGCACAGAAGCATACTAGAAAACTGTTGCACCCAAACCTCCAAGTACTTCTCACAAACACCTCATTAGACCTGAATGTATGTACAGTGGAAACCTCTTATAGTGATCACATCTGTTTTCTTTTTCTTTCTTTATCATGCAGATATTGGACATTTGTGGAGATATTACATGAATATTAAGAGATAAAACAGACAGTTTCGCTGTTAACTGAATTTCACTGATTCTTTCAAAATATACAACCGCTGATTCATTACGTGGGCATTATCGATCCACGCGACGAGGGCGGCTTCAACCACAGGTGCTTTCCCCAAATGCATTCGCTTTCTGTCTCCATAGCAGCCGTGACTGTTTCTCATTGTTTGGGTGCAGGTAGCCTGAGAAATACCAAGTGTCATTGCTGCATCTCGTTGGCTTGTTTTTGGCCGTTTGTCATAAGCTTTGAAAATTATGTTCCATTTCCCATCGTGATTTCAATATGCATGCAGCACCAGCTTCAGGTAGCCAGCTGGAAGCAGACGGGTAACCGCAAGGCAAAGTATTGATTTGAAGTTAATAAATAAATAAATAAATAAATAAAACTACAGTAGTTTAAATTTTTTCCATATGCTGTCATGTATAAAAAGACAAATAATGAATACTGGAATTGGACTATTTTATCACTATTATGACCAAATTATTTGAACCAAATTTAGGAATGATTCTGACCCTAGCTGTTAGATTCATAAAAGTGGTTGATCACTGTAGCCATGATTGCTATAAGCAGTTTCCAGTGTATATATCAAACAAAACTGCAGATTAAGTGTGGAAATTGGATGTTTCATGATGTGATGAGTGTCTTTTTTGAAACACAGCAATACTGCAATATTATTAAAAACATGTACACAGACAAAGACACACACCTCCTCCTCTTGGTTAACGTGTTTTTCAGAGAACCGCTGTGATATGCGAACTGGGGTTGGGTCCAGTCGCTTCTGTTTCTGTTCCCGCTCCTGAGGAAAAATAAATAAATAAGATCAGCTCTGCTCCTTGTAGCTGTTAAAGGCACAATCTAAAAATAAACAAAAAGACAATCCTGGATTGGAAGCTCCAACTATCACTAGATATCAACTACACTTGTATATGTTTTTCTGATAGTGAAGATTATTTTTTCACTAAATTTTAATCTACCATTCCAACTTTTTAATTTCTGAGCTACATAGGTGGATATCTGTAATTTATGTGGTCAACCAATTACTGATTGAGTCTTCAAGACTAAGAGACAGACAACCACACACAAGCCAACACACTGACAGGCCCTGGGGAGTTGCAGAGGAGCAGTGAGTATTGAGAGGTCACTAGCTGTGCTCTCCCCTCCCCCAAGTCACTCTCCTCTGCTTCCTGCATTCCCCCACCTTTCCCTTGGGTTGACAGCTGAGCTTAGTCAGTTTGACAAATACACGACACAGTGATATCACACCAGACAGCCAATCCTGCAACTTTTGAGCGTGATATTTACAGTCTCTCACCATGCATCTTGAAAATAAAGACTACACATTTGAATCCACATCAGTGACATATCATTGATCCAGATATAGCACACGGGAAAGGAGAGAGACACCAGCCAACAGAGAGCTCTAAGCAGATCCCTTGAAAGCCTGTCTGTATCAGGGACTGGCCTCTGCAGCTCATGTCAGAGTTCATCAGGGAAGACAGACTGTGAATAACTGTCAGCCCGAAGCGGCTAACAGCACAGAGAGGTGCCTCAGTCAGGCTTCTGGTCATCCATAAAACAGCTAGATGGGGCCTAAAAATGCAGTAGCAGCTGTATGAAGTCTGTGTGTGTGTGTGTGCAGGTGTGGAGGTAAAAGAGGAAGGAAGATGTGGGTTGGAAGTGAGAGGCGAAGAGGAGAAAAAGAGAAAAGGAAAAAAAAAGACAGATGTTCATGATCTGATCTATAGTGCCCTCCACAACTCTTCTGTCCCCACTCCATCTCTGCCTTGTCTTAGTGTGAAGCACTGGCATATCCTGGGGCTCCACAATTCCTCCCCACATTACCACCAGCACTAAATCCCCCCCTCCATCCAGCACACACAAGATAGAGTGCCTCTGGTGTCGACACTTTAGAGAGGTCGAGAGAATCCTGCAGCGCAGCAGAGCTGTCATTCAAGAGGCTCCATCCTGCCTCAAGGTGAGCTCCCGCCCGCTGTCAGTGCCCCATGAAATGGCTGGTGACAGCAGCCTGAGACACGAGGAGAGGAGGATTCAAGAGGCTACACACACTGAAGATTTGACACGCTTGTATGCACACATACACCCCCATAAAGACATACATATATTTATGTGAATTTATGCCAAACATTTGCTGGTTTCAGCTTCTTTAATGTGGAGATCGGCTGCTTTTCTATTTTTTGTATAGTTTTAAATAGAATATTTGGGGATTTTGGACTATTGGTGAAACAAAACCAGCTCAGGGAAATTCCACTTAATTCGTACCTTTCACAGCTCCTCCAGGTAGCGTCCCTCTATTGTAAAAGTCAATTTACGAGCAATTCTCAGCTGAGGGAAAACTCAGCATTATAAATGCACTTAATCCAACTTGTGTAATGTTACATAAGTAATACCAATGAACGAAGCTGTGCAGTTACAGTAGTGCTTACTGAAGGTATTGATTTGGTTTTTTTCTCCCATGGGTACCTACAGGATATCGGTGATGTAGAAATATTAGTCCAAGCAAAAGTACTGTTTTGTGTTATTTGCAAGGTTGTTCTTGCCGTTACTGAACAGCTGAATGTGTGAGTAGTATTCTCTGGTCCATCTGCCCACACTGGCTCTAAAAGGAGCCTTATATAAACCCACATGTGGCATTATACATTAATAGTTCACTATATTATTAATCAGTGAGGCATTTACTTGCATATTATATGCAGTATTAGTCCCTTCAAACTATACCATAGGGTTACCACTTGAGATTATGATTTGCTCCTTGGTCCTGATTAATGAAGTCCATTTTACACTGCTGGCATTTAACAGCTAAACACTGATTAGAAACTAGATTGGTCTATTGGTATTTATTACAGACTATATTCAATCAATACATATCACTGTACACCAAAATCAAAAATGATTTCCACCTATAATTTTGTATGGGACAGTGTCAGTATACATAAATGCAGTTCTTAAATTCAAGTTTACCATCTGCTAGGTCAAGTTTAAAGTTTAAAAAAATAAAATAAATTAACTTGTAAATTTACACAATTAGTAATTTTCTGCCAGCATTCCTCTCTGGGGCTTTCTTCAAGCAAAATTGTTTCTTTTATTGAAATAGCTTTAAAATACTCTTCAAAGGCAGGAGTACGCAACACATGATCGATCAATTCTAAGTTCAGCGTGTCATTTGACTCGTTTTATGGGAATGCGGAGAAAGAAAGCCTGGGTTACCAGAGCAAGTTGATCTCCACTTTCATGGTACCCATTATTTCTGACTGAGGCTTTGGGGTTTGTCGAGCCAGCTAAGGCAAAGAAAGCCCGGTTCTCCTGAACTTGCTTCATGGTAAAACTGGTGTGTAACTTAAGTGTTTCCCTTCTTGAAGCCCAAGATAATTCTGGTCGTTAACAGCAAATCAAGCACAGACTCTGTTCGCTACACTTAATTAATATGCAGGATATTTTAATATGATCTCCAGCTGTGTGACATCAGTGGGATTTGTTTGCACATGAGAAGAACATCAGAGGAGTGCACTTCCTTTAATGAGACTTTAATTGAGAGTGTACTTTACACAAAGTGTAATTAGAGTGTTTTTTCTACACTGTGACCAAGTGTGATAGAGACCATGTGGAGTTCTCTGTTCTGTGTAATATAAGTCTGTCTCTAAAAGTCGAAAGCACTTACAAAAATTCACTACAAAGTCTCCATCATGCTCCTCTACTTCAACAACATGTAGTCATATTCAGTCTGCTCACTTCATTAAAAAAAATTCCCAGAATGCTAAATTAATGTTCTGCATTGAGAAAAGCTAAAGGAAGAGAGTCCATCCGAATGCCATAATTGTACAGCTGAGTGTAAGACTACATTCATCAACTGACCATTGGTGAGAAGTGACGGACCGTTCAGCCAACATCAAACTGTCAGCAGGATTCTTTACTTCACTGCTGATGATGATGGTGAAAGGCTGCGAGGGTTTCTATATTAACAGACAGTGCAGGTTATACGTCACAAGAGTAGAAAGAGCCTCACCATCCGCTTTATAAAAACAGGTAGGACACAAACAGGGCCCCACTTAAGCTTTGACGAGCTGTATCATCCAGTAACTGAAATAATTCCACTGGAAAATACTCAAATTTGTTGAAAGGAAAATCGAGTGGGTGGTGTTGTCTTTGACTCATGCTTGCTGTGAACAGGGCAAAACATATCTCTATGATCTCTCCCCCAGGTACTTACAGCAACGCACATTCCAAGAAGATGTGACAGGCAAATGAGCACGACCCAAGGTATGGCCAAGCCCAGCGGGACTAAGACAGAACTTGTGCCCTCATTCTACCAAACTAGCATGGATCATAGCTCTGCACAGTCAAGCTCAAGTTAAAGGCCTGGGGCACACTTCATTACCGAGGTGGTGTGAAGAAATAGGGGCAAGCACAGACCAGCTTTCCTCCACTTCACCTCTCCTGCTGCTGAGCTGGCCCAGCTAAAGTGTCCGGGATCATGAATGAAACTCCTGGAGGAGGACAGCGATCTGTGTCAGAACATGAAAGCACCTTATGGAGACTGGGGGAGATTGCTTAACTCTTCAAGCTCCATTACTCAATCTCCACTGGACTCGTCAGTGCTTAAAACTCGTACGTATAGGGACTAAGATGAAGATTAATTTAACATGAAGTTGTCACTAGAATTACAGCCTTATGATTGCACACCTCAACCAACCAGTCAAGTTACAGTTTACATCCATGTCTGTCCTGAGTCATATAGTACATGTAGTTAAGACTTTGAATTCATTTACTAAAAGGCATTAAGTGTATTATGATTTCAGTGAGTAATTTCAGTTGAGAAACATGTCGTCTTCACTCAAAGATTATTTTTACAGAGGAGGACTGATTCAGAGCTTTGTCACAAAGTGCTATGACAGTCACATGAAGCTCAATATCAGCAAAACCAATTGTCTTTTGGTGGAGAAACAATCACCACAGTTTTAAACTGGACACTGGAGATTAGTGTCACCCACTCAGCATCAGACCAAATGTCTCCCCTGCTGTTCTGATATGGCATTATGGCCAGAAAAGTGTTTTTGCAGAACATTATGATGTCACAGTGAGGTTAACCTTTGACTTTTTGTACAAAAAATGACATCACGTCATAATTTTTCTCTGCTTGACATTTATAATAGAAGTATGATTCTATGAGTTATGACCGAAACTTGGTTTGTGAGGTCCAAGTGACCTACTACAGCCAAATTCTGACCAGTATATCCTTCAGTGGAAGTTTGTGCAAAACTAGAGGAAATTCCTTCAAGGTGTTCCTGAGATATTGTGTTCAGGAGTACAGGCGGACAACCCAAAAACATACTGCCTCCGACCACGCCTGTCACTGTTGTGGAGGCATAAAAAGATAGTGTACAAGGGTGTTTGTACTACCAATGGAAGGCTTTTGGGTCAAAAATGGGGTTAAGATTAGGATAAAATGAGAAGAGTTAACATTAATGTAGATAGATACTGCCACCATCACAACAGTCTGTATATTGGTTGTTTGTGACAAACACTCCAGCAGTCAGATCTGAATAGGAAGGAAAAATTAAATAAGCATTTTTAGATGCCAACAGTGGCACATCTGGCATGGTTGGAATTGCCATTTAAGAGCTGCTATTCATTCATATTGCTCTGAATAGTGAGCTGATAAACTCTGCCCAGACTCCATAATGTTCTGCTGTAATTGGGACTAATAGTAGCAGTGTCTCTTTGGTGTCTGACCTTGTGCTCAATCATGCTGCTGATCTCAGGCAGGAAGTTCTGGCTGATGACACGGTAGAGGTGGCGGTCCTGTGGGGAGGTTTTGTCCTTGATGCTTTCTGCCAGACTGACCCATTGTTCCTCTGTATCACACACGAGGGACCA
Organism: Chaetodon striatus; assembly: GCA_029783705.1. Lineage (NCBI taxonomy): Eukaryota > Metazoa > Chordata > Actinopteri > Chaetodontiformes > Chaetodontidae > Chaetodon > Chaetodon striatus. The sequence goes on along the minus strand of JAPZEB010000023.1, from coordinate 178,121 downwards.
AGCGCCTCGCTTTCGGCCTGGTGGAGGCAAAGAGGGGGAGACGTTGGCTTGTTGATTCGGGGGAAAATGCGTGGAGACAATTAAATCAGTGAAACTGGTGGTCAAACCTCAAAGAAGGCACACAAATACACAGATTCCTCGATGTAGTCAAAATACAAATGTGATTGCTGAATTTCATGAGCTTTCACCTGCGCTGGGGGTGAGATCTTCGATACCATTTTCTGTTTTCACTTCTGTCACTTCACTTTCCACCTCACTGAAAGGTAAAAACATTGGAGAATAATAAGTGCAACACAGTCCTACAAAGAATAGAGTGATTAAAACTTGCTGAAGTTGCAATACTTTAAATCTAAGAGCGACTGCCCCGCAACTTTTGGACATTAGTTTAGATTATTCTGTATTACATC
>JAPZEB010000023.1:153326-170841 GCA_029783705.1 Chaetodon striatus | reverse complement strand
AGAAAGGAGGTTGAAACAAAAGTTGAAAAACAGGAGAAGATTAATGTTTCTGCTAAGGTCTACAGTAGCTACTACACTGACTGCAGCTACTACAGAAACACACCGGGAGAGTGAGTTTGATGACGGGAGATAAAAATCAGCTTTGTCTCACCATGACAGTATGAATAAAGACAGTTCATTAGGTTTTATGAGCATATTCTAATGACCATTTTAAAAGTCTAATGATCAACGTGCTCATAGAGGCCAATGTGACAGATTCAACAACAGGACATAAGCAGGAAGGACCTGAGGACACGAAATAGGGCATCTCATTTTTTCCAAATGTTCCTGTCTTGCCATGATAGCTGTCATGTCCTGTCAAACAATGACACAGAAACTGGCTGACATGTTTGTGCCTTCATACATTCAGAGAAAAAGATTTTAAAAATTAAAAGAAACATAAAATCTGGGCATGCTTACGGCTGGGTGGTCAATACAGAGATTAAGATTCAGGCTACAGCCACACGCATATCACATGACCATTCAGGTAAACTGGGCATGCCAAGCTGGTGTAAACAGGAAGTAGTCGGTGTACTCTGCAGTGGGTTGCTTGGTTACAGAAAATAACACATAGGAAGGACAACAATGGTGAAAAGTAAGACCACAGATGTCAAGCAAATATGGCGTCATATTAGGAGAGGTACCAGGAGCATTATCCATCGCCAGAGGAAGCTATAGCAATGGCAAAGGAGTAACAATAACCACACAAGAAAGATGAAATCACAAAAGGTACGTAGGCTTGGCTATGATGTTCCGGCTTGACATGTTGTCACTGATAAGACCAGGGTTGGAAATTATCACTAGCCAAATGCAGGTGGCTGCTAGGTTTGCCTCACTCACCAGCCAAAAAAAACAATGGTCATCTATTGAGTGGCTGGTAGATTTTTGGAATCCATCAGCCACAGTGGCAGGTGGACAATAAAGTTAATTTCCAAACTTGGATGAGACCCAGTTGGGAACCAAACGTGATGTCTGCGTCATGGTTTCCAAAAGTCCCCATTTCTGCCCATCCAGATTACGATGCGTTCAGCAGCGTTTTCAAAAGTCTCCATTTTAGAGGTTTGAATATGCAGGAGTAGTGTGGACTCTCGGCGTGCATGAGGCAGTAGTTGTGCACTTTAAAACAAAAGCATAATGGTGTGGATGTAGCCTCACTTGTGTGCACTTTGACTAGTGTGACAAATCACCTGCTTCTACATCTCTCACTACAAGAGCAACATTGATCATCATAAACACTCTGGATCTGAACATCCCACACTAAAAGAGAGAAGATAACGGAAATGATATGTGTGTGTGCTGTCCAGCTCACACTAATATTAGCTGCAATACTTCTAAGGATATTGGTAATGTGCACTTTCTTGTTTGGTTGGTTTACCAGCCTAAACTGTATCTAGCCTACATCAAGGGAGGCAGATCGTAGGCAACAAAGAGACTGATTAAACAGTTGCTCAAGCAACTGCATGTGTCATGACTTGTTTAAATGTATGTATGCGATCCAGTCGCATAACTACATCAGAGCCATGAGCTCTGATCATTAAAAGATAGAAAGATGGTGCGTGTATAGTATGTACACACACATGTGCATAGGATGCCGAGAGATCCTGTGTCACGCTCCTTTCCACTTCCTGGTTCCCTGTCAGGCAGCCTCTGGGCCAGAGTGAGCCCATCCATCAGAGACAGACTGCACTTTGATCACACTTCGCAAAAGCTAGGGGCCAGGGCCGGGGGAAGAGTTGAGTACAGCACAGCGCAGAGTGGAGGGCTTGCTCCAGCCCGTGGATTAACACCACCCTGCTCCACCTTTGAAGTGCCACACTACATCTCAGATGGCAGAGGGAAGGGGAATTAATGTGGTGTGCGTGCCCTTTCTTCAGCCATCCATCCAGCTGGCCAATCCCTTGTGGCCGGGCGCTAACAAACACTCATCTTGATGAAGGGCTGCGAGGGACACTCCGCTGCAGCTGGACATGTCCTGTGGGAACCTTTCCCCTCTATCAGCACATGCACACAAACACTAGTGGCCAAACTAATACACTACAAGGACACAACCCACAACCTTTGGCAAACACAGTCAACAACAAACACAGAACACACTTCTGCCGACATTCATTTATACACGCGGCCCAACAAAATACACACAGCGCAGTACTTTGGCTGCTTCACATTAATGATCAATGGGACTCAAAGATAAGAGCGCTGGATGACTGATAAGCTATAAAGAGTTTAAATCATAGAGCTAAACTGCCAGATTTATCACTAAGCTACTGCAGTGAACAAAACAGGCTTTTCGTATTCACACACCGAGACAAAGATCGGAGGGAGAGTCAAGGCTTGTCAAAAGGTGTGTCATCACCACAGCCCCTCTGCAGGCCTGGCTTGCAATCAGCAATTTACCCTGAAGGTATTTGCCACTTCTCTTACCCGACTCCCCTGCTGTTTCTCTCTCTGCGTCTCTGGCTGGCTTAACCTCCTATTCCTCTTTTCCACACCATTTTCCTCCCCCTGTCCTGCTGCCCAGTGTCTATGAGGGCCTCTGAGGCATTCTATTATTCCCCTGACAACACCCTTGGTCCGCTCTCCACCCCACTTTTTCCTCTCTCTGTATTCCTTATCTCTTCTCTGCCTCCACACATTGTCCCCACTTCAGCCAGTTGCTGGCTCCACTGTAGCTGAGGACAGTACAGACTCCTGTGATTGGCAGTGATTCTCCCAAAATTATTAATTGGCACGGTGGGAAGTACAAAGAAGCATTTAGACAGAAAATCTCCTCTCATAACAATTGTTTGAGGCAGTGTCTCACCTATCCATCTCTTCAGTAGAATGACAAACAGTGTGAGAACTAACACCTGTGGTGTCAACACAGCTTGCCGCTTGTCCTGTTCTCATTCTCACAAGAACCTGTCACACCTAATGTACCCTCACTAACATTAATAGAATAAAATGCCTGAAATTTCCCATTTAAGGCAGCAGCTTCCGTCACTCACACAAGCAATGCCTTTATTTTAACCCTATGTGGCAAATTGTACACACACACACACACACACAAACACACACACACTCAATCCATTGAACTACTTCTATTGTAAAAGGTATAAACTAATTACGGTAGTAGCAGGTGAACATGAATACCACATAAGTCTTGATGTTGTCGTTTGTTATACTTTTGTCCAAAAACCACACCAGCATGAAACTTCAGCTGGATTTATGCTTGACACAAGCTGCACCAAGCTGGCATTGTTAACCACCTAAAAAGATCTCCAAATGGCAGTCTAGCACTGTGGCGAGGATGGGAAAAACAGAGCTGGAAAAGCATGACAGCTGGCATCAAATGTCGAGCAATTATTCCTTATCTTCACTAAGGACAAATTGCAACCACTCTTATTCAGCTTTGCTTAGGCTGAACCATTGGTCATCGTTACAAGAACAAAAATGACGCAAAAGCAACCTAAGTTGCAAAATTAAATGATTTTCGATTTTTGTAAACGGCCCTGGTGCAATTCACATATTCTTCAAGGGTCATCCATCATGAAAATGTCCATTTTACTCACCATTAGTAACTTGTAGGTGTTTTTTCCTTTAAGGCATACTTTGCAGGATTTTCCAAAAAACAATGCATAGCCTCAAACAAAATTAAGCCCTCTCAAACATCACTTATGACAGTGGTGTACTTATCTGCAGACTCTGCTGTATGCCTGTATTTTCTTATCATTTTGCTGGATGTTCCAGGGCACAGCGCACAGGTAAGGTTGGGACTTCAGAAAAACATAGTGACCAGGTGGCAGACTGAAAGCAGCACGTTTTCAAGAGGAAGCTACGAAAATCGCAGACACAGCTATGACATAAATGCAACTATAGCAAACAAGAGAGAAACTGGGGTTGATTTTCATTCCTGCGTAGTATACCTTTATGTGTCCATCTCATTATTTAGGTTGCATTATCCAAGCCAACAATATACAGTAGAGATATTTAGAGAAACAAGATAATATAATGGTTCAATATTACAAGTGTTGGATAATGTTGTGGGCTGGTCATTAATAGAACTGGGCCACAACAAACTGTACCCCATGGAGACAATGAAAAGGTGGAGTTGTGCCGAGTCCCGTACAATCCAGTCAACAAAGTACATGCATGCAGTTTGTCAAAGTCCGCAAGGCTTGAAGCTGTCAAAGGAACTTAATAACGTAAGTGGCAGTCTCCAATTTCCTCAAACTTAACATAAAATTGAATGTAGCCTTTGAACACATCATGATTCAAAGACAAGGCGAAAGGTTTCACTTTATTGTGAGATGTCAGAATCAGCATATGAACCCAATGACAGCCAACTGTCAAACAGCGAGGGAGTTGACCTCTGGCTAAAGCTAGAGGGCTTTCCATAATCCCACTCTCCTCTTTGTATGCTCTGCCATCATACGATGTTCTTGAGACATCATTGAGCCTGTTTATACCTGGTATTAGCCTGCATTTCGGGGATCTGAACACAAGTGGACAGCCAAGACACATCATTCACACCTTGTATCCAGAATTAGTTACTGCCTATGTTACTTATACTAGAAGGTTAAAGGGGCCCTGTGCATGGTTTTAAGTCCACACCATGGATGTATAAAGAGACCCAGGCCAAATGGATGCAACCCTGATAGTGAAACAAGTCATTTCACAGTTGTGACGCTCAAAAAAAGTTATCCACTGATCTAAAGAAGTCTCTTAAACCATGTAAGTCAATAGTAAAAAGTCTTTTTGGGCCACACGACATCATTTAGCAGTGTAATTACATGGTTTGACCACTATGAAAATTATCTTTAAAGCCCAGCACACGTCTTGGGTGGTCTGGTCCACACTCTCGCTAGCTGATCTCTAGCATGCTCTCCAGTCAGGTAAGCAGTTATGACGGTACAGTTGGGGATGTTGCTGTCAGTAGAATCCTACATGTCTCCTTCAATAGGAGTCATTTCCAGGGAGGTAACAGGATGCATTTGTGTTAACACTACAAAAGAGTGTGTGGTCAAATGTGGTTTAAGTGACTGAATCACAATGCCTCTTGGTGGTCATTTACAATTGTATATTGCACTATCAACTTGTCATGCTAGTATCAGGTATAAACATGCTCTTAGATATCTTTGCCCTCTCCATATCTCTTCTTCTCTTCTTTCCTAAATACTCGTGATAAAAATACTTGGCTCAGCAATTACAGACTTGTCATGTCCTTTTAGGTAACTCCTCATTCAGACAAGCAATGTGACTTGAGCGTTCTATATGAACAGGATGACACACGTCAGTCAGTTCTCAATTATGCCCCTCCTCCCAACCATGGTTAAACATGGGTCGGACACTTGGTTAGATGCCTGCCTTTGGTGATCATGCCTCTCTGTTAGGGATGGAAATAACTGAGCAATATTGACGTCTAAACCTCATGAAATGGGCTCCCCAAAAAAGGAGAGAAGGAAAAAAAAAGAGAGAGGAGAGAAATAGAAAAGGGCACAGTAAGAGCAGGAGCGTGCTAATGGACAAAAGAGGAGGCGTGAAACTGAAACAGCTTTATGTAACTTAGAACTGATCCAGTGTAATTCTGTGTGACTATATGGTTTGCCAGTGAAATACATGGCACTACATTACAGACTCTCAGCTAAAGGTGACAACCAGAGATTAACCTGTGACAGCTGTTTCAAAAGGATGGGTCCAAGTTAGGTCGAACAAGCATCCAGTAATACTGCACTGTATGGATGTCTGCTGTATGAAGGAGGTTTAATGATGCCAAGCAAAGGATGAGTCTCAAATAGGAGGACAAAACTCTATGTCTCTGTTTGACATGAGGAGCAGGTCGGTAAATGTCAAGAGACATGAGGCATGAATCAACTGAGGAGAGAGGAGCAGACTTTTTAAAAGAAAGGAGACATCAAGGCTGAACTGACTTCAAGGCAGAACACACCATCTGCATTTGCAGATAAAAGTGAAATGTGGTTTTCTCAGTGGACAAGAATGGCCCCATCATGTGCCCTAGTCATATCTGCGGAGAGAGAAAAACTGAGATAAAATGTGTGTATGTGTGTCTGGCCAATACATGCGGCAAGTGAGAGAGAGAAAGAGAGACAGAGTAGCGATAAGCAGTGCAGCAGCATATGTATCAGCAGCTCCGAGGTTGTGGCAGATCCACAGAGCCTGTGGTATCAAGGGGTTGGCCTCTCTGGCTACCCTCACAGCAGATACTTTCCATGCCACTGCCGTTAACAGCTCCTCCGGGGTCTATATCACCAACAGTTGGAGGACGTGAGCACAGCTAGCTGAGGGGGAAGGGAGGAGTGTTTGTTGTGTAAAGGCCCCTCTCTTCCTCTCCTTTGCTTCTTTCTTTATTTCTTCCTCCCCCACTCCCCTCCCACTTTTATCTCCCACATGGTTCCTCCAGGAGCCATCATCTGACAACACCCTCCACCCCCACACGTAACCACCTCCTGCCACATGACAAACATGCACACACAGCCATAACACCACAGGAAAACGCCCTCGCATCCTCAGGATGTACCGCTCATCTGATCATCAGAGAAAAGCATCAACATCTTTGAGTTGCTGCCAGTCGTAACTGACTGATGCATCTAAACAAGAACTTGTTGGCTTATTTGCCTGAATAGTCAGTCTTGATTTACAACATGTCTGTTAGAGCCAGAGTGAAAAGTTGTGTCCTCCACACCTGTCTGAGCTAGCGTTTTGACACATTCAAACAACTAGAGCCTCCGGGCGAGGACACCATTTGTTCATGTAAATACGTGAACAGGAAGAACGACTACAGGTTGATCTAAACAAGCTGCACTACTATGTAGGAACAGTGACAAACACTAATTATAGCTCATACACGGCACAACTCTAAGGTCAGTTTCAACTTTCAACGAGTTTTATTATAGTGTGTCAGGGCCAGGTGGGACAGGTGGCTGGGCTGTATGAAGGGGTAGTGGAGGAGAGGCCGTGTGAGGGGGGGTGAGGGATGGACGGTGGACAGATCCTTCCTGAAACAGATGGAGACCCTTTGCCTTGGCCTAGCTTACTAGCTATGTGGGTGAAGATCATTAAGCACAGGAGATGGGAGGCCACCCAGTGCAGCCCAGCGCCTCTCATACTTCTACTGTCAGCTCTGAGGAAACCACATCATCAACTTCCTTATATAAAATGGAGCTTCCTGCTTCAGCTTACATCCCAGTGGTCCCATTTGCAGACTACACAAACATGCGCCTGCATATACGTGCACATACACACACAAGCAGATCGTTAAAATTCAGCCTGCTGGCCCTGAGGAGAAAAAAATAGTCTGTGACCAGTGTGGTTGTAGATGGCGGAGGGAGGAGTCTTGAAATGAAGAAAACAACATGAAGCAGATGGCTGCAGCCTTGGAGTTAAAGCACAAAGACATGAGGAGGAACTGCTGCTTGACAGGAGAGGCATAGCAGCTTTTAGACTTAATGTTAGAAAGGACATGCTAGGTGGCACACCGATAACAGAAGTGAATCTCTATCTAAAATGTAAGTGAAACTTTTGAGGCAATTATTAGTGGCAAAGTCACCTAAATATATTGGGCGAACAGGTGGTGCAGGGGCAGCAACTCCTGTGTCTTCCGCTATGTCCACACTAGTAATATTTCCATATTAAAACAGCTTTTAAAAGCATTTAAGCACAATTTCAGCAATAATTCCCGTTCATACTAACCCACTTAAAAAACATATCACGCGATGATTTAGTACACCGGGCGTGTGCGTCCCAGTGTAAACAGAAGGCAGATCATCTACTCTGCAATTGGTTGCTTGGTTGCAGAAAATGCTTCAGAAGAAGAACAGCGATGTTAAAAAGTAAGAATCGAGATTTCTTTGCTTGGACAATGAGGTGGGTCTGTGTTGGCCTTCTTCCATCTAGACTAAAACCCAATGCTGTAGTTTTCAAACTAAAACGGGGTCAGCAGCATTTTTAAAAGTCTCCATTTTAAGAGTTTGAAAATGCCGGAGTGGTATGGACATAGAGTTGACATGGCGAAAGTTATGGGTTTGAAACAATAGCATGTTATGGTGTGGATGTAGCCTTAAGGCCAAGACATACCTAACTGACATGAAAGAAATCGTAGCGACAAAGACCAAGTGTTGCCTCCTGAACACGCTGCAGAGACTACAGCCAGCAGCCAGCTAGCTCATATGCTCTGTGCCTGAGTGAGGGGAAATAATGCTTGATGTCAGCGGACAAGACTGACAAGACAGATTCAAGGCGCCAGTTAGCACATGAACAACACAACCCGATATTAATAAAACAAAGGGTGCTACTGTGCACTAGTGACCAATAACACAAACAATTATGAACTGTTTCTGCTGAATGGTAGCTAAAAACATAATTTTACCTAATATAACAAGTTTGTTTCAGTCTTACGCCCTCTTGACTCCAGTCATTTGTTTGCTCTCCTCACTTTTTGTTTCTCTTTTCATGCTCTGAGCTCAACTGCCAATCAGAGTGATTTCATTCATCGATAGGCTCTGCCTCAGTCTCCAATGGTGATTCAACTTGCTGAATTAGCTGGAAAAAAAGGTGACGAGTGCCAACGCTGCAGGGCACACCACAAAAAAGGGAAACGGACGCTCACCAACAGTCCAACATTGACCAACTGCCGACCATCAGCTGTGTGCGTCAGGGCCCTTAGTCATGCACTCCAGCAAACACAACTGGATATGTAACTTGCAGAAACCTGCACCAGTGACTAAAACATACGTTTCTTTTCAGTGTGCAGCATTCAAACGTCAGAGGAAGTAGAGAGTATAACCTGTTTGAATAGCTGTAGTCTGTTTGTTTAAAATGCAACATTTAACAGAGGGCAAAGGAAGACACAGTGTTGGGTCTGTGTGGCTCTAGTTCTTTAAATTGAGCCTGGCATATCAAGGTTTCTGACATCCCTGAACAATGGCGCAATAGCTATAAAGACACTTAGGCCAGATTCTGCATGAACCCATGGCTCTAATTTATTTAAATAAGACCCCTCCATTGACTGCAAAAAAAGCAGGGTCAGACAGTTAAAAAGTTGAAAAGCACTCAGCTTTGTAACCTCAACACCATATTTCTACTGTTAACCTTGTGATCGTTGTGACCAAAGATAAAATAGCCACCGCTGCGATAACTTTCCAGACCTGTAAAATCCTGTGTGTGAGTGCTACAAACCATTAACAGATGTGATGGTGTCTGATAGGCCTTTAAAAAATTGTACTTCTACTACCATATCACATTTCATTGTTTCACCTACATGCTCCATGCAACACAGGGCTGTTTTCAGTCTGCATCTTACAAATTAATTTGAATGAGGCCTCTCTATTGAAGCAACAGAGGTGCCGATGCAGACAGCTCCATCAGAGAACCTGGCTCAGCTTTTGCTGGAATGCTATGCAACATCATCCAGTATGGCACTACGTTCCTGGATTGTATTTCATCGTGTCACCAGTAACTGAAACAATCCAGGGCTGTAGTTGGTCTGAACGCCCACTCAGACCTAATACTTCCAAACTACAGCGTTATTTGGTCCGACAGTAACAGCAACAGACGAGGAATAGCCAACAATATTTAGCACTAGTTAATATTTTGAAAACAAACTGTGCAGAGACACACTGGGGTTGACAAAGCTCAAAGTGTGCCAACCAGAACTCTTTATTTTAGCCTGTGGCCTCCTGCAATCTATGTAGTCAGCCAAGTGTGTGCCAGTCTGCACCCCACTAAAGCCTCACAGATCCACACCCCTCCTGTGCATCCCCTCATGCCAGCTCTCAGACAAACCTCTCGTCAGCATCGCTATAAAAATTTTCAACAAACTTCCCACTTTTTTTGCCTACTCTGTTTTCTCTAGGAACAGCAACATGTTCCAGAATAAATCTCTCTCTTTATTACCTCCTCGCATTGTGGTGTTGCATCACACACACAAACAGACACAAATACACACCAGCACAAAACAAAACACTGTTACTGGGCAGGCTATAAAAAACATATATTAACCAGTGACTCCAGTAAGTTTTCCAGGACTCCCACTGGATGAGACCTGATTTTGTGAAGTTCTCATCACTTACTTTCTCTCAGCCTTCTCATCTTTGCTTCACAACCAGACGCAAAGGCACAGAGTGAGAAAGCAACACTGGAGGGATGCCGCCCCAGACTGGAGACAGAGAGAGGGAACCATGGGGAGCTGCAACAATGGAGCTGGCTGAAACAAACCCCGGTGTATGTGCCCCTCTACCTCCCCCTCTGTGCACACACTACCCATGTGAAACCATCTGATGCATGTACTGCTGCTCTCACTTGTCAATCACAACTGGGGGAGGGGCAGCAGCCTCTTGCAAAACACCCCCCCTTCAAACAGTCCATGCAAGGGAGGATATTAAGAAAGACATGCAAAAAGCTTCATCTTCAAGGGGTACTCATAGAGCGAGGAAAAAGTTTTGAAGGCTTTATGGGGAGCCTGATCTGGAAAGGAAAGTGTCAGAGGTTGGTGTCTGTGAGGCCGTAAGAAGGGCTGATCTGGGGATGTGTCAGTGGGTGGGACTGAAGAAAAGAAAGGGATAGGGATGAGCAATGAGTGAACAGTGCAGATCAGGGATGAGAATGAATCATTGTTGTTGTGTGGGGGGGCTCTAATCTCCTCCCTGGAATTGACAAAGGAGGTAAAGCAGCCCAAGGTTGAAGATAAACACATTATCGCTGATTTGAGTCACCAACCACCGAACACTGATGATAATAGGGCAAATATCACAGCAAATCATAGAAAAAAAAAATCACCAAACTCCAACATCTGCTTGCTTCTGCTAGTAATATCCTGCCACACATCATCACCACAAACATGCTTGGCCCTCACTTCAAAGCTCCCTAATTGAGGCCAGACTGGCAACACATATTTAGTGACTGCTATCTGCAGTATTAATCCACAAAAACTGGGAATCAGCAAGAGTGTGTGTCTGTCTGAAGTTGGGCCATGATGGAGCATCACTTAAGCCTTGATCCTATTCCCCATGTTAATCCATTTGCTTTCTAGACAACAGAAACAAGAACGTGCTTAAAGGCTGCCTGCTCTTGCTTATTTACCAAATCTAATAGGACTAAATCTTCTTTTACAATCAGACTGCGGGCTTTGCGAAAACAGGAGCCCCCACCCTAAAAGGGCTGCTGCAGCAGCAGCTAGCACCCAGTCAAAGTGGAGAGCCTCCATCCTCCAGGGGGAAGGGAAAGAAAGAACCACCATCTGGGGTTTAGTCATGGTGATGCCAGGGGCTGGGGCTCAGAGACAGGGAGACTGCTGGGGCTCGGGAAGGGGATGGGGTAGAGGGACTGCTAATGGGTAGGCGGTAGTGGGGCAAGTGATGGCAATGAGGATGGTGCTTGGGGAGAGGTAGACAGAGAGGTTATTCCTTGAACATGCCAAACACACGACTGGAGGGGAGAGGGGTTGATGTAGATGAAGCTGGGTGACAGGAGTTTGGCAGCTAATGATGAGTGAGAAGATATTTCATAATCCATCAACAGAAGCAGTAACAAGAATAAAAGCTTACTGTGATCTTCACAGCTCTGCACGCCCAAACAGGTGTTTTCAATTACTCTAGCTGACATCTAATCAGGCTGCAGCTTTGTGATGTCACCATCTCTATAAACTAACTTCATTGATAACAGTGTAAAGTGTCCTTCCCTAACAGGTGCAACAAAACCCAGAGAGTGAGATAGCTGTCAATCAAGTACAATCTTAACACAAGACAGAAGAGGTCCAGTCAGGCAGAATACATAAGTACACCTGTGTGAGATGACAAGGTGTTTGAGGACTTCCTGGAGATACTGAGTCTGTCCACAATGTTAATATTAATAAGAAGAATAAAGGGATATGTAAAAATTCAAACTGGGTGCCACAGACACCAATGGTTACACATCGAAGACTGATTCTGTACCAAGTGGGAAACAGCAGAAGCAAAGGCAGAAGCCAGATTTCTTAAGAAGAGATAGCAATCTTTTGTACACGTTATTGCAGCTTCTTTGCCCCGCCCTTACATTTTTACACAGAACCAAACAACAATAGAATTATGCTGTTCCTGTGAGTAATTTCAGATAGCATGCCGGCATCCAGGAAGCGAAAGAGGTGTGACAGGCGTGACGAATAACAACCACGTTTGCCTCTAAGTGTGACATATGTGTCAGTAGCGAGTTGTAAACAATAACAATGGCAATAATGATCATTTACCATCCCTGTTATATAGCAGCTGATCTCTTCCTATGATTGGAGGGTTAGGAGCTTCCACATCTCATTTTCTCGCCAATTTGCACATATTTCTGACTGCTGTTCTTTTTATTGGAGTTAGCTGCTAACTGCTGCTCGCTGCTTCTTAAATTTCACACTTGTCACATTCAGCGTCCCATCCTGCTGGATTCTTTAACACAGACATTCATTCGGCACTGTTACTGCCTCTGCTGCTAGCTTTAGGGCAAGATGAGCCTGTCCCTCCATTCCATGATCGTCCTTTTATCAAGGACGGTGAGGCGCAATAGTAGCGTGACATTTCTGCCTTGAAAAGGCAGCGTAAAAGGGCCAGTATCTGCTCGTTCATAGTTATAAGAAGGAGAATGACAATGGGGATAAACACACTACAGCAGCACAGTGCTCTTTAATAACTAAGCTCTTTGTCAACAATTTCCGTGTTACAGAGTGAGTATTTTTTGCTATTTAGTTGGATGTTGGAGAAACTACTCAATATATATGTCACATAAAAATACTTAAAAGTAATGCCAGACTGTTTGTGCTACCAAAGTAAAGAGTGGAATAGCAGTAAACAGCTGACAAGAGCTATCTGACCAAAATGTTGAACTTCTAATCACAGGACCCAATTAACTGTGTGTGGACTATTTTTCTTTGGTTTTCATTTTCAGATCTCATCAGACAGGTGTCTCATGATTTTCTGAGCTGTGGCAATAGACAGAGAAAGTAAAATTAGCCACGTCGTCAGCTATCACTCAGAGGATAAATTGAACTGTGCACAATTAACATGCAGCTAAAATAAGCATCATGTGTTTAGTGTCGTAAACAATCTCTCTATTTGTTAGAAGCTCCATTTTAAAACCAGAGTGGAAACGGAAAGCCTGGAACAACAGAAGGATTGTACTGACCTATTAAAAGATACTCTTTTTACGTGTCAACCAGGGGCCACATGCATTTGTGCAATGGATACGCATAAAAATGATGGTGCACCTTTTTCCACATATAAAGGGAATTTATAAACATATAAAGGAAGACTGTGTGATGAGATTGTGCACACCTCATGTATTCTGCAGACCAGGCGTGCACACAGTTTTATCTGAGACAGCTGTGGCTGTTACAATAAGGAGGAGATAACATATTAGTTGGTTTGCAAAAAAAACATATTTAAATAGCAGTAAGGATGCTACAAATATCTATAGATGTGTGTAAGGATATCTGCTCTGGCACCGTTTTTGAACCTCGCCAATGTGCTACAGTTGTTGAAATTGTACTTTCTTTACCGTATGTCGTTCGACAGGTCTAATGAATGGTGGAAGGACACATATCGATATGCAAACATTTGCTTAAGGGTGCTCTTCATCCATTTATGATGAACTATGGGTGTGGGAATAAGGCTCGTGCTTGTGGGCCCAGTGTGACAATGACAGATTCATAAAAGGAATCAGGTACAGTTGAGGTAGAAGTTTGCCTTGTTTCACTAGGTGTCTCTTCCTTTCCTGACACAAACAAGAACGGCAATGGCTCTCTTTGGCAAACAACCTCTTGGTATGGGCTAAGGAATAATCTATCTAAAAGATCTCAAGACTGCTGGCTGGCTTTGTCCGCCAACTACTGTGTGGTATTTGGTCTTCTATTATCATTCTTGTTCACTTAAAAGCATTAACGAATAAATGCCACTGTCAGAAGACTGAATTAAGGGGGCCCTCACACCAACTGTGAGGAGGTAATTTGTACAGAGAGAAAAAAAAAGGAAATACAATCCACAAGTCCAATTTGAAGGCTTATGAAATTCCCATGTTGCTTAGCTCATCATTAGTTCAACAATGGACATTGAGGAGGCCAATTTAAGTCAGGGTTCACAACATATGACAGGCAGCTGATGAAGATGTATGGAATAAATGTGCAACGATGTGCCAAACAGGCTGCCAGCAGAGCACGGAGTGGGAAGATGACAGGGACAGAGGTCCTTGGCATGAAGGACTATGTCTGGCAATGAAGGGCACATCATAGAGGATCCAGCAACAGAGGCCTGCAGCGTCTGTTGGCTGTGGGATTTTAAGCATCATTTCACAGACACATAGCCAAGAAATTAAGCATACGCCACATAGACAAAAAGCCAGGCAAAGGGGACAGGCATGTTGACCCTAGGCCTCCTTCCTCCAGATCACGCTCTCACTCTTTCATACTAATGTGCTTTCCCTTCCTCATTCACCCGCTCTCCATCTCTAGGACACTCTTCTCCACTTCCCCTCTTTCCCCTTCCCTCCCACTCATTCTTTCTTTCCTCTCCATCTCACCCACTCAACTCTCTCATCCACACACACACACACACACACACACACACACACTGCTTTCCCAGCTCACTGCCTGCAGCCTGAGGAAAGTGGAAACCAGCGACAGTGAAGTGTATCAGCCAAGGAACAATGTGCAAGGGGCTGTTTTGTAAGGCTAGCCAAGGAGATTGGGGGAGACTCCATTATCACTGACCAGCACCGTAGAAAGAAAAGAGCTGCCCCAACAGCACCACAGCCATACTGTCAGACTCACTCACTGAGTTTGTCAATATCTACCCTAGTAGCATTTCACAGGGTACAAAACATTGTGGTCTCAAATGTGCCATTCATTACAAAAGCCTCCACTGTGAGAAACAGAAACAGGTGTTTCAACAGCACTGTTACAGTCGACATTTAGTCAGTTGCATTTGTCATCCTGAGTTTTCCAAACTTACAACACTGTGGCTTGCATAAAACAAAAAATCCCCACAGCTCAAAAACATACTCTGATTAACTAGTCGTTAAAGAAGCTGTGTGCAACATTCAAAACATTAATATGCAGCAAATCACTATTTGCCATGTAAAGACTGAGTGGAGTTAGGGTGTCCTGAGCAGAGACTGAAGTCATGCTACCTCTCTGTGTTCGTCATGGTAAGCCGGGCCATCCACGCGTGCATGTTTATGCATGCGAGTTGCACTGACCAGCCAATCCCTCCCGCTCTGCACTGCGCTCATATGGCAGTTACTGCTGATATCAGCTGTAGCTGTTGTCGCAGGAGCACAGCCCCCACCCTTCGGTTTTCGCCCAGGTTAACAATGTTAGCTTTGTCACCATTGTTGTTTTCGTTAGCTCTGTTTATGGAGTTAGCACTAGGGGTGAAACAGTACATCGATCTGGATCAATAAACCAATTTAGTGATTGACGATAGAAAGTGAAAACATCAGTGTATCGTCATCTTCACGATACTCCTTTAAATTAAAATTCACATGCAAGCAGCAACCTCTGTCGCTAAAAAATGAAGCCAACATTAAAGCACTAAAAACTGCAGTTCCTCTGATTACCACTTGAGGCTGACTCCAGGAGCCAGTCAGTCCCCACAGACCCCCCATGTTAATAAGCCCAACTTTACAGCAGAAAAAGACATATCTATGACCTGGTACAAAAATCAGTTTTGGTCCCAACGCATAATATCCCCCTTCACGACAACTGTACGGGGGTCAACATTATACAGCTAACCTGTTTAAATGTTATTAAACCTTAAAATGCATAATTAAGGGCAGGTTGCTTTGAGTGACAGCCTGTCTGCTGTTAGTGTCCTCAGCTTCTCAGTCAGGTCCACACCTTAATCCTGTCACCCAAATATGGTCACTTCTGGCTCCAAAAAGCCAAGAGGGCGACGGCCAAAATGCCGAACTTGGGACTTCAAATCGGGAAACCACAAACCAATAGGTGACGTCACGGTGGCTTCGTCCATAACTTTATACAGTCAAAGTTCCCATGGCACATCCATGTCACCATTTCCATCTCCGCACACCTCCTTTCAAACAGTGCTAGCTGCATGACACCAGGCAGATAACGGTAAGTAGTCATGAAAAAGATCAAAATCAAATCAAAATCATACCATGGCAGATTTTGTGATGTCAGCAATCATATGGTGATAAAACTTGCATCCCTAGTTAGCACCCTTAACTGCTAGCCACCCACTCAGCCACATCTATGTTGAGAATCCTGCCCCAGACCGTGAATCACAGACATGCTCTGAATGCCGCTCCTTAATGTGATCAAACACGCAACAAAACCTCTGAGTCGTCACTCTTAACAACTGAGCTCCAAAACAAACTAGAAATGTGAAATTATGCATCCCCACACCCTTATTACTCTACTCGGTCCTCTTACTGTGTGTCTGATAAGGAAATCCTGTGACACGCAGTGTTGGGTGAAGCCCTCAGCAGCCCCAACACCTGCTGTCTGCAATATAGGGATAGGGTGGCAAAGACTGAGACAGGACAACAAAAGCCAGTATAAAACACTGTGGCCACAAGGAAGGACTGATGGTATGGTATGTCAGAGACTGTTGACACTAAAGCCCAGGACTGAGTGAAATCACTCGACGGCCCCCACTCTGTCATGACCAATGACAGCCACTTCCTGCCCCTTCCCTGCCCCCTTTTCCACCCCTGAGTCTTGGGTAGTTCACCCTACACATCTAGAGATAGGGTTGCAACTGAAGCTGACTCACAGTACCCAACCATTTTCTAACAAGCAGAGCCAAAATCAGCTTAAAACAAAGACAAAAGAAAATAAACATCAGGTTGAAAGACTTTGTCAGGTGTCAAATTTATATTGATTTACTATTACTACCGGCATAAATTTTCTTCAACGTCAACCATACAGGTCAAAACAAAGGCAAAGGTAACTGGAAGAGTGAGACAGAGCGACAGCCTTAAGTGCTACACTCGCGACAGTGCCCCGGCCAGCTCGTCTTGTTGCTGGTATGTGGCATTAAGCAAAACAAACACGTCTGCTAGACAGTTTCCTCTTATTTCTACAAACACAAAGTCCTTAGAAAGTGAATCCAAATGTCCTCCCTCTGTAGCGAGTCATTGCTGGCTACTGTTACACTTTACCCGAATGCCAGTAGTTGGTGTAAATATTCCACTTGGCAAAGCCACAGAGGAGCATGAACTGGACTAGGACAGGACTATGTGAGCTGATATCTTAATATTGTCACACTAAACGTGCAGTGACATGTGCTGAGTCTTTTTGTTATCTGCAGTGTGGAAGACAAGACGGTTAAACTAAAGTGGTCTGCATGACCTCATCTTAATAGAAGAAGACATTATTTATTTATCCAAGAGGGGAAATACATTTTTACTCCATTATTATTTATACAAATTAACAACACATTATAGCTTCTTGATTCAACACCTGTCCAAAAGTCCTCACTATGCACCAAATGGCAAGGTGCACACAGGT
>JAPZEB010000023.1:111364-133696 GCA_029783705.1 Chaetodon striatus | reverse complement strand
AACTGGGGAGGTCAGTTGGTGTGAATGTGAGTGACCTCCCCAACTTGCATGTGTTTGGATGGTGGGAGGAAGCCGGAGTACCCACACTGACATGGGGAGAACATGCAAGCTCTGAACAGAGGGGCTCCCGCCTGGGTTTGACCCAGGAGCCCTCTTGCCGTGAGGCAACAGTCCTAACCACCACATCACTGTGCCGCCCTCTTATGCATTTGTCCCTGTCAAATAAACAAGTTAATAAATTTAAAAAATTACAGTTTCTGGCTATAACACTTTTTTTTATTTCAAATGTGTAACAAAAATATCAACAATGCTGTCCCAAAGCATACAAAACAAGTCAAAGAGCCATGATATTAGGAAATGGAAAACAGAAGAGAGAAAAGAAAGAGAATAAAAAAAGCAGACCTCATCGTAATGATTTTCAAAGAGACGCCCTCTAAACTCAGGGTTTGGAGGGCATGTTTTAAAAACAGTGGTAAAATAAATACAAAATGCAATCACTGAAATGTACGGAAGAGTATTAGGGCCACTCATGAGAAAAAAAATTATAGGAGGTGATCTTTTTTTCATCATGCACTTTGAGAAAAAAGGCGAAATGTCGAGAATAAAGTCGAAATACAATGTCGAGAATAAAGTTGGCCTTTTGAGACTATAATAACCAGTGCATGTGACTGCTTCTACAAAATGCCTTGCAGGCAAGAAATTCTTTCTCTTTAGCTCACAAACACTACGGAAGAGTAATAGGGATGGACCAGAGGAGACATTTCGACTTTATTCTCGACATTTTGACTTTTTTCTCGAAGTGCATGATGAAAAAAAAATCTACCTCCTCTTTTTTTTTCTCATGAGTGGTGCTAATACTCTTCTGTAGAATTGTGTATATCCCTCCCCGAAGCCAAAAAAAACATAGGTCCATCTCCAGTGGTTAAAAAATTATTTGACATACATCCGCCTTTGTGCACCTCCCCTCCCTCCCTCCTCATAAGTAACGAACAGTCCCTAACGTTGGAGCGCCTCTCCATTTTCAAAGCGTGAAGACACACCCACCATAATGCTGTCAGATAATTACAGTTATGAATTTCAAGCGGAATACTTCAGACATTTTTTATTCAGTGGTGCTGTTGAATTTTCACGCAGTATAAGTAACGTTAAATCGCGTTATTTCTTCAAAAGGCTGTGGCGCCATTACTGAGTCTTACTTTGAAAGAGACGACAGGAAGGTTAGCGGCATATTCCCGTTAGCATGAGTAGCCTCCACAGCACGCACTGTGCTAGTGCTACTGCTGCCTGCCAGTGGTGGTCTGCCCTCCTCAGCTGCTGCTGCAGGGGACTGTGTCGCATATTTCCCTTCAACCTGTCGTCTGTCAGCACCTGGTTGCCTTTGGACAAGGACGGTAGGACACCGACTTCAGTTGATCCCAATTCAAGTTAAAATGAAGTTTTGCGTCTCTGAAATAGCACCTTAAACGTGTTAACGTTATGCTAGCTGTAGCTTGCATGTGTGCTGAGGTGTTCACGAGAAAACGACTTAAAAGGGAGTTTCACACTGTAGCAGACAAATTATGTAATTTATCAGGTAGTTAATGACCTAATGAGACATTTGTGTGGTTGCTAATTTCATGTGAGCGTGTAACGTTATGTCACAGTCATTTTGAGCCATGCTGTCACTTTGGGAGAATGAACCTCAATAGTATGTTACACACATATACATTAATTACTATACTGGTTATATTATCTGTCATTTAAACACTGGGACTTTGGTATTTGTCGGCTGGGGAGCTCCATAAGCCAGAAGGAGGTTTTATTTTGATAGTTCAAGCCGGAAGTTTTGTTTTATTTGTAAAACTTGACATTAATCTCACTTTTGGTCCGCATGGTGTCAGCTCATATGTGGAGGACGATGTGAGCTGATGAGCCCAGACGTCCATTAGTCAGTGAGTGTACTTAATGTACAGGAAGAAAAAAGCCCACAGTGTGGCACAGCAGCATTTTAATTTCTGTAAAACATTTGTTGAGTAAAAGCTCCCGCTGAAGGACTTCCCATGAGCTGTCCACCACGTGTGCTGCTAAGTTTTATTGTATCATGATAGTACACAACGTTCCCATTTAAGAGACAGACGTGTCTTGGGTCTGTTGCCTCTCTTAGCAGCCATGCAGTACCAGAGACATCAAAAATTACATTTATCAGTTTAAGCCGCATCATGCCTTTGCCAGATGGGCAAGTGGCCATGTCCACCTGGCCTGTGATGACATTGAGTGAGACATTTATTATATGTCATCCACTTAACAGCTGTTTTGCAGTCAAACAACAGATGTCATCAGCAGGTTTGTCCACAGTCTCATGTGGGTTCCCTCATGTTTTGTTAATGGGTGTTTTGTCCACAACCGATTACACTGCTGCGATCATGATTGTTTGATTTTAACAAATACATCTTCCTGATTCTCCTCCTCAGGTGAGACGTCCAGCTTTGACTGTAAGAACGTATGTGCCTGAGAGTCTGACACACGTCTGTTCAATGGCTACCTCAGGCCCCACCTCTTCTGCCTCCATCACTGCCGCTGTGCCTGAGGGTTTCCATTATGAAACCAAGTATGTAGTGCTCAACTATCTGGGAATGCTGCCTGCTAGCAGATCGCAGGCACTAACCACAGCTCAAGGTGAGAGGAAAGACTTTAGAGTAGTGCCTCACTTTTATTTTTGTTCTCAATGTAGTTTAATGTAATCTGATTTAAGGCACTGAAATTGAAGGCCACATGTCCCCAAGTACAACTCCTGTCAAGGACACCCTGTTTTAGCGCTTTCTACAGTCTCTCCATGTTGTGAGTTGTATTTTAGGGAAAACCTCACACTTGTGCTTTCACACAACACACAAATAGAGTTGTGTGCACGTGCACACATGGCAGTAAGAGAAAATATTCAGGGTGTGCAGGCAGGTTGCCACCTGTTTACCGGCTCAATTTAGCCTTCTCTGACATTGGCATAGAAACACATCCAGTGACTACCCAGTGAAACATGACAGTTACGAGGTACCAACTGCTTGTAAACAAATGGATGTCATGCGAGGTTTCCTGTGAGCTCAGCTATGATTCCTTCAATATGGTGTCCAGAGTTGCTGAAGGCTGCTTTGTTTTTACAGAGGCTTTTATAACAAGGTTGTGTCGTGACCTCAGGCTTGCAGCATCTCTGTTTTTCATCTTGTTCCTTATGCGCCTGGCATACAAAGAAACAAACAGCAGAGTGTTTTTGAGCAGTTTTTTTTTCCCTATCGGTCACAAAGTTGTAGATACGTCACATTTGTAATTCTTTTATAAATCTGTGTGCTGTTAGAGAAACTAGTCACCAGCGTGCCAAGGCTCTCACTTTGTGGAAAGAAGCCATGGCCGCAGCATGTTAGGTGTGACATTATTTAAATTATTGATTACATGGAGAGAAACATCCCGCTTGAAAGGTAAGACAGTCTTACCATTTTAGGCCATGCGTGTCACTCCCTCTGTCACTGGATCTGAAAAAAAAAAGCGTAGGCATTTTGAGCAAGAAAAACAGAAGTGAGAAATGGTAAAAAGAAAGAAGGGAAGTTCCCTCTATTTCCTGTTGCTTTTTTATTGTTGTGTGCATGCTTGGAATGGGCGGAGAAGGGCAGATGAGTGGCTGATCCCTGCTTTCCGCTTGACCCGGTCCAATTTCTGACAGCCTGTCATGTGTAATCACCGTAGGATAACTCACACGCCAATGAACCAAAGCAAAATAGTTGGCTGGTTAGCTGTCTGGCTGAATGCTGAAACAGCAGCAAGCCCAGGAAAAACCAACAGTGGTCCTCAGGGCGTTCATGTATGAGCTGCGGGGACACAGACTAAATAGAAAGGGGCTGACTGCGTGTCCACTTCCTGCCTGTTAAAAAACAACAACAGATTTGCGTCAAGAAAACATTAATTTGAACAATCACATCAGTCAGCGGTTAAATCAGCGAAGAATGATACCTTGGTGTTTCTTTTCTATTGGCTGCTTGTCCTCAGTCTAACTGTGCTCCAAGAGCGGAAATAATCAGTGTCCTGGGGGTTAGTGTGTGAACAGTATGGAGTGTCACCCTTCTTTCACGTGACTACTGGATCATCACAAACTGAATGACTACTTTCAAAAAGTGTTAAATGACATTTGAAATATTTTGGTCATACACCAGCAGCCTCTGTGTCAGTTCTGCGTGCATCATTTTGCCCCCAGACGTGCAGACTGAATCTTTTAAGTAATTTACAATAGCATGAGCTGTGCATTTTGCCTCGCATGCACGCCATTTTTTCTGGTTGAGTTCAGCAATGTCATGCTGAAGAGTAAACGAATGACTTGAAAGTAGAGGGTGTTGGTGTTAGCTAAGCCTGCGAACATTTTCCTCCCCTACAGGGAAGTTTGTGATTATACACGCTGAACTGGTTTGTTTGTCGAACTGTGTGTCTTCAGTGTCATGCTAAGTGTGCAGGCATCATAGGCTCTTCATTATGTTGCAGTCAAGACGATACCAGAATCCAGTCTCATGATAACTCTACAACTACAGCATGAACAGCAATTTTATGTTGACTCTGGCGGCCCTTGTGGGCAAAAGTGGTAGTGTTTCCGCGAGCACCGTCCCTTGTGACAAAAAGATCTTGATCTTAAGCATTTGTTCTGGAAGCAAGTTGAAGAAAGATGACTTATGCCTTTGCCTGTATTATACCTGTATTATTATGCCTGTATTTTAGTTTTTTTGTTTGTAGTTTGGTGTTGTTGATCCTGATACTGCCTCAGTGTCAACCATAACCACAAAATGTCCTCCTGCTTCCTTTTAACTAGCTAACGTACTGCTCACTGCGAAACTGCTGGGGAAAAATGTAAACATCTGCTCTACTGGTTTGCATGCTTTAAATTGTTCAGTCTGATTTGGGGAGAGACATTAAGACTAACCATAAAGAAAAAGCCGGTCTTTGGGCTGATGGTCTTGTTTGCTCATGTAGATCATACAGAGACATCAGTATAAAAGTGAGACTGTTTCATAACTATCTAGAAACTTCTTGTCGCTGCCTTAAATTATTTATATGTAATACAGCTTCACAGTGCACACTCACTGTTTCATAACATAAACAGACCGAGACAGCTGTAATACACTACGACAGAGTGTGTAACGTTTCCAGTTCAGATGCATAAATTGAAATTTCATTGTAACTCGCTTTTACTTAGTGATTTTGTGTAACATTGTCAAGTGCTGCGTTATATTTTGTGTGTGTGTTTATGGGTGTGTGTGTGAGGGAGAGAGAAAGAGAGATCGTTGGTTCTAACGTCATGTGCTTATCTTTTTCAGGAGATGATCGTGCTGCGAGACAGAGGAGCACAATAATAAAAGAGCATGAGGAAGAGCTGAGACAACTGGATGAAGAAATCGCTGCCTGTGAGTGGACTTACACACACACACATATGCAACCAGTCCCAGTGCTTATGCCCAGAAAAATGTTTTGGTTTCAAAATCTGGGTAATATTTCAGTCTCGAGTCTTTTGATTTAAGGTTAACCACTGTGGACAACAATGTGCTTATATTTTACCACACATATATATATGAACCACACATAATCCAGAAACTTAAAAGTGGTGAAACTCTCTTTTTAAATTCTCTGGCTTTTCTTTGTGCCGTTCTTTGTTTATGCAGGCAGTTGGTCTGCCTGTGCAAAAGTCAATATTTGCCAATGTGAAGCATGAAATGTATGCAGTGACAGAGATCTTTGGTTCCTTTATATAACCACAGTTCTCCAAGTAGCATGAGTGAGTGTCGCTCTAGACCACCCTCCCTGCTCTTGTGTAGTGAGGAAGAGGTGAGCTTTTTGAATGACTGATGTTTTGGTGTAAGCCCAGTTTAGTAGAAGAGGATCCCCTTCTCACAGTTTCCCCTCGTGGATCATTAAAGTATTTCTAACTGGGATTCTGATCCTTGTTTTTTCACAGGAGGTGTGTGAGACACTCATTCATGCCACCCAGAGAACTGTTGTTGGAGTTATCATTAGTATTTATGTAAATCTGCATTGACGTCATGACGCGAACCATCATAACTTTTATTTTATGGTTTGGATTTCTAAAACAAACTGAATTGCCTGACTGTGTTATAATTCTCCGCTGTGGTCTGTGTGTTTGCAGCCTTTGCCACAACAGGCTTCGACCGGCACAGGTCGCTTGTGTTCAATCCACCCACCCCAGAAACCTCTATTGAAGACTGCCTCGCTGCAGTGGGAGACCGGGTGGCCAGAGAGCTTGACACACACCTGGCAGCAGCCGTACACACACTCCTCACTGGGTCAGTTTGCAACTCTCTGACTGTCATGACAGATCGTAGTTCTAATGGAAATACTGTTGTAGATTAATGTCATAGCTTCTGATCTCCGCTTTTATTGAATGCCTACAGAAGGTTAATTCAGGACTTATATTGTGCTCTTTTCCACACTACACTATTTTTACACTGTATTCATACATTGTGAGATGAATGTGTGTGTCCACAGGGTGAGAGCTACAGTCTCAAGGGAATGGCAAAGTCAATGTTGATATACTGCTGCTCAGTTTGTTTCCTTCTGAGTGAACTCTTGAACTTTAACAGTGAGAAAAGGCTTCATTGTGTGAAACTGAAAGACTTAATCTACCTATATTGAACACAATAACATTTGCTTACAGTTTTTGCTTGAATTTACTGACTCAACACACATTTCTGTCACACACACATACACAAATTCACTTTTACTTTTCTAAGTCAGACGATATTGACAATCCAGGAGACACTGGGAAAGGCATCGTCCCATTAGCGTTCACAATTGCAGCCAGAATATTTTGATTATTGGCTCTGTGCTGTGAATGTATACCAGCCACAGTCTAACAGAGATGCAACCAAACTATTGTAGATGTAATGAGGCTAAAGTGAGCTGAACAGAAGTGAGGTTCACCTGAGTAAGACACTTAATCTGCAGCTGCTCCAGTAGACCTGCTCTGTGGCCAACAGATAAGGCTGCGGTTGTACTTGGCAACATCCAACTATGAATGTGTGTAACTGAGTAGGCCGTTGCAGCAAAAGGCCAGTCACGCTCAGGGACCTACCCCAGAGAATATGAAGCAACTTTTTGGGCATGTTTTTTGGATATACAATCATGTGCAAAAAAAAGGGAAGAAATCTAAGGCACGCAAAGTCGCTACTGAAGTAAAAGCCTTTATTTTAAGCATGGCTGACATCCACATTACAAGACAAACACATTTGAAGCACACAGCACTAATCATAACACAAATTTCAGGTGCGTGAATTTGACGAAGGAGGTGGGCGTGGCTTCACAAGTCATCACTGGCATACAATGGATTGGTTATACCAAGTACCAACCCAACCTATATCTGACCTCATGAAAGCAACAGGAGTCGTGGATATACAATATACAGAAACAATGCAACAAATTCGGGTGGAGCAACATGATCACACTTTATATCTGCCTATATTTAAAGTTTAAAACCACAGACAGGTAAGTCAGAAGGCAAATCTAGTCTTGGCAGCCAGAGTTAGTGTTTCTTTAGCGGCTCTTGGCAGGTAAACAAAGAAAGTTAATGTGGGACACGAGATATGAGGCGGCTTCTCAGAATAATTCTTGGATTCTAGGCACATTTTCAATTTCCTAAACAGCGATATGTTTAATACCAGTGATTCTGTGTGTGTGTTTTAGGCCTCTGGACTATCAGAGATTTAGAGACGCAACACGGGATCTCTCGGCACACACACAGGGAGGCTGGAGCAAGGTGAGTCAGCTGAGTTTATGCCAAAAAACTGACAGACCGCTCAGTCTGGGCATGCAAAAGGTAACATGTAATCTGCTGCTTTATATATATTTGTTACTGCTGCCCTCCTGATGTTTCTTACCTTTGTGTCCCCACTGCTTTACTTTCTTTTTTCCTTTCTCCTTAACTTCTTCGTCTAATCCCCTCTGCCCCTCTGCCTTCAAGGTGCTTGTACCTTTGGTGCTGCTCCAGGCTTTACAGAGCGAGGGCCAGTCACTGACAACTCTGTCACATCTGGGCGTGCGCTTCCTAGAGGAGGATGAAGCTGGCTACATTATTCAGCAAGGGGGATGGGTGAGTTTTTAAGCACGCGATGGAGGAAAACCTTTATATGCTTACTCTTAAATTTTATACTTGGTCATCTAGAATTCAAAAGTAGTTTTTGTAGTGTGCATGTTGAGGTGAAAAATGCCTGCACCATGCTCCATTAACAAGTAAATGTACAGAACTCAAAATAGCCAGATGAGGGCATCAGTGAGCTACCTGCACAGATGTTTTATACCTTGGAGTCCCTGCTGTTGTCCTTTTTGCTGTGTGCAACAATCACATTATG
Organism: Chaetodon striatus; assembly: GCA_029783705.1. NCBI lineage: Eukaryota > Metazoa > Chordata > Actinopteri > Chaetodontiformes > Chaetodontidae > Chaetodon > Chaetodon striatus. Next base: position 125,330 of record JAPZEB010000023.1, on the reverse strand, counting down.
AAACACGTGATTAAAATGTGCATCATACTGTAAAAGGTATCCATGAGAATAAATCCCATCAGATAATTGACATAAATACATCATTTAAACATCCATCTGTTGTCATTATTCAATCATAGGTCAGACCACAAACTTTGATAGTATTCCTGTTACATAACGTGTTGCAGTCGCAGTTCAGCCGTGCATGTTGCGACTGATATGTCCTCAGGTGAGAACAACCTGATATAAAGGGTTAGTGTGATGCTTACTGAGGCAAATGAAGGGACAGCTCAATCAGTCAATCAAACTGTATTCATATAGCCCTCTCCATACAAACATAATGCAACACAAAGTACTAAACACAATAAAGACAATACTAAACAAGGAGAATAAACAGTAACAAACTATTATAACAGCTCTCTTAAAGAACAGGAACTGAGGAAACACCAGAGGCAAAATAAAAATAAGAACTCAGAATAAAAAACAATTTTATATTCCTCAATAAATACGTAAATAAATAAGTTAAAAATAGATAAATAAGTAATTAAATAGAAGAATATTCCAGCTAATTTTTTTAACAACAGATTATTAAGAATAAATACATAAATACACAATAATCATAATACAAAATTAAAAATAAATAAATTAAAAAAATAATGAAATGAAATGAAAGACAGTTTAATTAAAAGCCAGGCTTAAAAAGGTAGGTCTTGAGTTTGCTTTTAAAAACATCAACACTCTCTGCGGCCCTCAGGTCTTCAGGCAGGCTGTTTCACAGACGTGGACCACAGTAATGAAATGATGCCTGACTGAGGGTTTTTGTTCTAACATTGGGGATGATTAAAAGTGTGTTCTAGAGGGTTCATACGTTAAAAGCAAATCTGACAAATAGGTAGGACTAAGACCATGAAGAGCTTTATAAACCAATAAAAGGATCTTAAAATTAATTCTGAAGCACACAGGAAGCCAATGCCGGGACTTTAAAGCTGGAGTACATCTCGTCGTGCCTGCTGTATGATTGATAACATGCTCACACTTTCCAAGTTTTAATATCACCACAGACGTGCAACCTCTGGAACCACGTATTGTGCGTTTTAGATGTGCTTTTCTTCAGTGATAATAATGGCGAGGGTTTCCAGCGTCGTAATAAGTGGAACACTGCGTCACAGATGGCTCCCTATGAACCAGGTCACGCTGATGAGGGGTCACGTGACTTGACACGTTAACCACTGCCCCGGCCGCCATTGCCTTATTGTCATGACGCTCTGCCCAGTTTTGTGCAATGTAACATGCACATAATGCGCCGGCTCCAAACAAAGCTACATTCTTGCTCCGAGTTATGTCACAGGGGATGAACGCATGATGGCTGGGGCAGGATCAGCAATGGAGGGATGGAGAGAAAGGAGGAGAGAGAGAGATATTGCATGAAGAGACTGGCGATGGGAGGGGAGGGAATATGAAGGAGGGAGGGGTGAGAGATGAGAAGAGGGTGGGCATGGAGAGCCAGTGAGAGCAAAGTGAAATCTCCATTGGTTTGACAGCTGCCTGCATGCACACTTCTCTTTCTACATCCACTCCATCGCTAGGATCGAGTTTTTCCTATTCAAGCGAGCCGGGGTTTTCAAGACTTCACGTTGAGGTAGGATGTTTTGATTGTGATGTTGAAGTTGCTACAGAGTGAGCTCATTGGTTTTGATGTGTGCATGCGTGAGAATGTTTTCTCTGGGAAAGAGTGACTGTGCAGCAGTGACAAACTCTTGGCAACCACGTACGTCTCTCCTACCTAGCAATATTTCCAGTTCTTGTCATTGTTGGGTGGTTGCATGTAAGCACACTGTGCCGGGTTAGTTTTTAATTATAGCACAATAATCTAATCGCGTTAAATGTGAAATTGTAGAGCAAAAAAACATAAATATTCTAACTGCGACCAAATGAGGAACAGCATGTACTTTTATGCTAGAGAAATCGAAAAGGAGAAAAATCATTTCTTTTAAATTTATCTAATTTTTTTTATTAATCCGTTCCTGCATTTTTAGAAACGACCACAAAGTCTTAATGCACAGATTAGTGTCAGCCTCTTTCTAGTGAAGTTGTTAGGTTTGGGGCGCCTCGCGTAATGCCTTTGTTAGTTACATCAGAAGACAATAAGGATTATTATGACCCGAATGTGGAGTACACTTCATTTGGCAGGAACAAAACCAGCAGCCGTCAGACGGTGCACAGCCAGGGGCGGGCAGGAGGAGGACATGACTGGGGGGGACAGGGGGGAGATGAGCCCATAAAAAGAGATATATACTACAAGCTATACACTGCCTGTACACACACCAACCTCAGAGTTGTCTCTATGAGTTTGTTCACAGCCTGTCTCCTGCTGGTTTCGTGCTGTTGTCAGTCTCTCATCCTGACCTTCCATCAGAGTATGTCAGTAAAAACTGCTGGGTGAGAACTGACCGTGCACAACAGCCATTTCATATTACTGTCCTTGTGAGAGTGATGTAATGTGACTCCTGGGGTTTAAAAGCGGCGCACTGACAATTATTGCACCTGACCTCTTAGCAGAGAGACGGGGATAATGGAGTAATTGTACAGCACTTTATTTTATGGTAAATTGATAGTCAAAGCAGCATATCTTAAAAGCAATAAAACAACCTGTACAGGCCCTCTGGGTTATATTCGCAACAACTGCTGCTGCGAAGAAGCGGTGATGTTGCAGTGATGATATTTTAAGGACAAGGTGCAGTAATGGTTCCACCCTGGGCTGTGTCAGGGCACGTCACGCTGCACCCTGCGCCCTGCACAGTGTAACAGTGCTCCCCCTTGTTATGTAAGCAGCCTCTCGCCAGCTCCAGGATGAAATACCGTATGTGCATCACTGTGCCATCGCATGAGACTGGACTAGAGTAGAGTGCCTGTGCAGGCTGAGGAAGCCCCTAAAATAACTCTCATAATCCTCTAAAATCATCATCACCAGGGGCTCGACTGGCCCACTTGTAGCTTGCTAAAAAACTTGTACAGCGGCAGCAACACTGGCCGACTGCCAAGGTTTAAACAGGGCACCCATCCATCCTCTCTGTCCTTCCGTCTGTCTGTCAGTCTCTCTGTTGCTGCAACACTGTTAATGATGACTGGCCAAAAACCAATATTTACTGATGCAAATTGTGTAGCTGTGCATAACAGCAGACTGTTGCGTCAGTTCATGACATGAAGGAGTATGCCCAAGGCTTACTGTGATGCCATGTTCCGTAAACGCATTTCTTAAGTTGTCTGGGCTTCTGTCTAAAACCAAAGGTGAAATGATATAGTAAAATAAAATGGCAAGAATATATTGGGGTCTGGCGATACGTCAAAGTCTTTCAACTACGGTCAGCTCAACAACCAGCCATTGCAGACATATTCTTGCAGATGTATGCGTTCGAGCAGCAAGATGCTGAATTTCTAAAGCCCCCTTAGCTTTTACAGTCTAATAAATAAACAAAATAAGCTCACAAAATGTCATAAAGAAAATATTCTTACACCATTTTTTTTCTTATCAAACCAAAAAATACAACAGCTCACCTTCTGAATACAGCTTTTTCCCACTCACCCAGCTAAGACTAGCTTCATTGCCTGGTCAACTCATCGTAAAACGCAATTCAAACATGACAGAAACAAAATGAAACTCACCGAAACAGTCTTGGTTAGTCTTGCTGCTGTTACAATATTCATCAGCTCTGGTTTGGTCAAAATAAAGCTTTAATTCGCAGAGTCAGGTGTGGCTCTTTACGCTGTTTTTTCCGTTGTTTTCTTCTACTGTTTCTGGCCTCTTTGTGCTTCTGGGTTAGCGCGTTAAACCAGTCTTTCACTGAGTTATCTTAAATAGCCAGTAGTGCTGTATCTCGGCAAGAAACTAGCAATACGATACATATAACAATACAGGGGTCACGTTTCAATATATTGTGTTGTACTTTTGTTTTTGCCTATATTAGTAAAACTAACAAATATTCAAAAAACAAAAGTGCTTGCAGTATGCTTAAGGTAAACAAATAAGAAAATTAAAACTGTAAAAAATTAAAAATTGATGCAATAATTTTGAGAATCAATACAGTGTTACGAAACATAATATTGCATATGCTAAAGTGTATCGAGGTTCTCTTACACTTTGTTTTAGAGCTGTGCCAGCTGCCTACTGAGCAGTGTCTCCCATTCATTATTTGGAGGCAGACGATTAAATTAGCAAAGATAAAAATTGCCCTGGCTGCCGATAACCGATGTATTTGTCTAATCGTCCAACCCTAGAATATATGCCATTTCCTTATTGAGTCAAAAGCTTTTGTCGGAAGAAGAAACTTAAATAAATAGTGTGTTTGTTTTAATTTTGCATATATAGGTTGAAAGAGCAGTGGACAGTGACTACAGTCATTCTGTGTGATTATAAACGATGATAGTCAAACTGAGAATTGGGTACAATTAGTTTCTGATGAGCAGTCCAGTGTTCTCTCTCAGTCAGCTGCTGCGTGACCTCTCGCAGCGCCTGTCCATTAGGAACAGTGATGACATAATCCTCGTAAATGTCAAGTGTACATACAGTATGAGCCAGTGAAGGTATTACATATGGGAAAATAATCCTGGAATAGGAAGTCACTGGTTTGTATTATCATCCCAAAATCTCTGTCCTGTTTTTTATTTTTGTGGGTTTGACAGTTTGCTGATGTGGAACGCCTTGGATCTAATGTTTGGATTTGCGTCTGTATGCAGCATGGTGACAGTATGTGGCGGCCATGTGGCGATGTAGCAAGTACATGTAACTATCACAAAAATGTGGAAGCTGATTTTTTTTTTTTTTTCTTCTAAAATCTCAGTGTGTTTACAGATATTTTCAGATTCAGTGTTAAGCATCAAAACATGGTAGTGTTGTGTTACGGCTCAGTGGGAAGGAAAAGGTAAAGCGAGGACTGGTACACCCTTGGCTCGACAGCAGGAATGTGAACTTGTTCTATAAAGTTTGTTTGCCTTGAAGCGAGGGTGGAGAAGTGAAGAACACGCCTCTCGACAGAACAACACTTAAAACGTTAGTGTGTTTCCCAGAGTCAGCAGTGTTGCAGGACAACAACAACATGGAGCATTAAGGAGAGAACAGATAGAGGGCAAATTCACAGTGGATTGTCTCCTCAGGTGTGTGTTTTACATTATTTGTGCTTTATTAAGTTATTGATGTGGGTTTAAAAGTTGTTGCCAGAATAGTTGTTAAGTAATTCTTTTTTGTTGAGTGTTATTATTATTCATCACTATGATTTTTCCCTTTGACTTCACCTGGTTACACAACAAGTTTTACTTGTGTAATTCACATACTTAAAGCTGTTTTCTACGACAACTACCCCCAAACTGTATAAAAACTTGGTGCGTGTGCTCTACAGGTTGACTCACCCAGTTACTTTTCTTTATTGGCAATATAATTTTTACTGCGGCACAAGTTAAACCTCCTTTGGTGGTTTATTGTCAGCTTAAATTTTAAATCAGTGACGACTTTGTTGCAGCCGAAACTTGAAACCATAAAACGGGATAAGGGCCGATAGTTCCTGAATACCATCAGCAACCTTTAGCTGTGGGTTTTATACCATATGGCATCCCTGTCCTGCTCTGTCCAGCTGACCTGAGGGCTGAAACACTCTTGCTCTCCCACATGCAAATCAGCTTATGGAGAAAGCAAATGTCGGATAACGATGAAACTGTTACATTTAATCTCCTGCCTCCCTGGATGCAGCTGCCGTGCACAACCCTGAGTGTCCTTGTAAGGAAAATTACCTTCACAGCTTGACCCTGTCATTTCAATTATATTTACATGGGTCAATAATAGTTTACATACTGTATGCCTCCTCAGAAATTTAAGGGTGCGCATATCAGATGCAAATTGGTGGTCAGGGACGCTCATAATAACATGTTATCATGTTCTCAAATGAGACAGTGTGGCCACGGGAGCTGGTCTCTGCTGTCAGATCCTCTCTGCTTCCTGCACTCACACAAACAAACAGCTCTGTGCCTGCTGTCTGTTTGTATCTCATCCGCTCAGGTCACACCTCGGTGACATGCATGGAAATGCAACAAAGGAGCGTGCTCAGGACTGGTCCAAAATTTAACTTTAATCCAGTCAAGCTGGGGTCGTTTTGTAACTTCAGATCAATTGTTTATCACACATGAACCCTACTTAAAGCATTATTTTGCTCATGTTAACCTGCGAGATGCACCTGCTCGGACAGATGTGACCACGGTTGGTCTGTTGGTGCACCACTGAAATATCTCTGCTAGTATTGGATTGAAATGAAACTCTTTACAGACATTCAAATTTGTGGTTTTGGGCAAAAAGCTCAACAAATATTGGATTGATTGCTGAAAGATTTAGTACCACATTCACATTTATCCCCCCCCTTAAGGATAAACTCTACTTTTTGGTAATCATTTTTTGTCTAGTGCCATCATGACATTAATAATTTATGTGTCCAGTGTGTTTTTGACCAAATATCTGCAAAACTAATAACATTACCATCACTTTGTGTTTTATGCTAATTAGCAAATGCTAAAAAAAGCTCAGTATGTTAGCTAAAAGCACCGCAGGGCCTGAGTACAGCCTGATACAGCTGCCAGCGTGGCTCATAGTCTTGTTGGTGTAGCACTAAGTAGGAGAGCGGCTACTGGAGGGAGTAAGATATAGTTGTATCTCATTATTCTGGCATTACAATGGGCTGCCCTTTTGTGATTTAAGAGCAGAGATGTTAATGTGCACAAGTCCAAAATGAAGGTCTGTTCAAACCTGGACTCACAGGGCTGCTGTGTGGGCGGTGGTAGATTTTGCAACTGAGCAAAGTGAGAGGAAAAAATTCAAAATCAAGTGTAGCAAACTGCGATCCACAACATCATCTTGTTAACCTCTTTATTCACTCAGCGTTGTCAACGTATGCCCTCAAGACACTCAGTGAGCATGTCAGTATGTATCTGGTTCTTTTGTCCTCATTGTGAACACCCACTGGCCTATTTCTGAGCCACATACTGTAAATTCCACCTCACATCACTGCACACTCACCAAAGGGAAAGATATGGCTGGTACGGTCACTCCCTTATGTGACAGTGGTTTTTGTCATGCGAAAAGCTGACATGAAAAACTAGGTTTGGCAACATGTTTGACCTTTTAAATACTCTGAGGTCAGATGTGTTTAGTTTAGCAGACTCTACCGATTGATTTATTTAAACATATTTTGCTTCAGCAAGCTGACCTCTGTGTCAGTCACGCATACCCACAAGATCATATGATGTTATATAATAGGAGGGCTTTGCAGATGGCTCCTGATCTATTGTTGATTAATAGCTGCATACCACTAGGTGGCGTACAAGTTGAACTTAAGGTGTACAGCTGTGCAGCGTTGGACTGAGAGTTGACTCAGACTCAAAGCTGTCCGGCATTGTATCGTCTCATAATCTTCCATCAAAGAGCAGATTCATACAAAATACTAAATTTAACTTTTCCATCTATTCCTTAAAGTTCTTTAGTGTCTCTTCAACCTTCTCTACTCACCTGGTTTACAATGTACAGAATTTTGACATCATCTGTGTCTCTGTCTCTACCACAGGGTGAAGTATTCAGCCTTGAGTCAGAGGAGGAGCGAGGTGTGACCATCGCTGAAGACAGCAACGACATTTACATCCTCTCAGGGGACCAGCATCCCGACCAGCTCAGCCCCCCCTCCTCACTGCTCTGCACTGGAGACAACAGCAGCGAGCAGAGCTCCTGGCAGACAGAAAGCTTACCTGTGTCGCTGGCCGGCCACGAGTCTTGGGCGCAGGTCGGTGCGATGGACCCTGAAGACGTCAAGAGCCTGGACAGCAACGAGGGCGTGGCTCTGGCTGAGGAGCGCAGCGAAAACAACTCCTCAAACTCGGACATTGTCCACGTCGAGCGCGAAGATGCCGAGCTGCTAGAGGAGGGAGGTGAAGTGGGAGGGATAGACGAGAGCATGATGAGTGTTTTAGGCACAGAGAGCGAGCTGGCTGAGCTTAGGGAAGAATTTAGGGACCAGACTCCACCTGTTGCAGTGTCGGCTGAGGCTGACTCCACAGCCCCGGCGTCCCTGCTTTCATTAGAGGAGCCGGTTGTATTAGAGACGCCCGCGTGCTTGTCGGCAGAGCCCTCCCTCATCTCCTTAGAACCAGAGCTGCCTCCCCAGGTCCCTGACGCTGCTGCTCCCCCTCCCACTGAGCCAGAACCCGCAGCACCTTTATCTGTTCCTGCAGTAGAACCAGAGCCTGAGCCAGAACCAGCTGCTGCCACCGACCCAGTGCCTGCTGAGGTGGCTCCCCCATCTCTAACCAAGGAAACCCCGGCAGCACCAGCAGAGCCAGAAGTCACCTCAGAGCCAGCTCCCGAACCAGAGCAGGAGCCGGAGCCCGTCACAGTGCCTCCCCAGCCAGAGGAGCCAGAAGCAGAGACTGTGGCAGAGCCAGAGGCCCCGCTAGCTGAACCTCTTGTCCCAGAGGCTGCAGTGGCCCCTGTAGAAACCCCAGCCGAGGAGCCCCCAGTGAAGCCGGAGCCAGAATCAGAATCAGAGCTTCCAGTCCTGCTTTACGGAGGTGCTGCGCTGGTGGTCCTCGTTGCTGTAATGGCGTACGGTGTCATAAGCTACAGGAGGAAGTAAAAACCTTTCTCAGGGGAGGAGAATGCAAATTACAAGATGTTAAGGTAGAAATAAATGTATTAGTACACACATGGTGGGACTCTTCTTACAAATTTTGTTGGATTTATGAAATGAGGCTGCATTTTTTTCAAAAATCTGCTCTGCTTTTGAAGGTTTGAAATCTGTTAAAATGCCCCCCGGAAAACCAAAATCTCACCTCATCCACGACCTTACTGCTGCGAGTCCTGGCTGCTTCACCGCACCAGGTACAAACACAGAAAGGGGAAAACGATGCACTCCACTGTTCTCCTTATTTTTAATGTTTTCCTTTTCTCTTAACCCTCTTGTGTTAACTTGCATTTTTGTGGTGAACTTCTTCAGACTCCAGCCCTTCATCTCATGGATTGGAAAGTGTGTAGACTTGTATCCCCTCTCTGCTAGTTTCAGTTTCAGTTTTGTCTGTGGCTCATTGTTAGAATTGTTTTTTTACCATTTGAGTCAGCGTCATCTAAATGGAAATTTCACTGACGACACTCCCTTAAGTAAAATAAACCTCAGAAACCACATTTACTGTTGCTGCAACTTCTAAGCTTCCTTGTTTTCTATGCAGCAAAGTGTCATTTATTTTTACATCCCACATCTAACTGTGATGAGTTAATCTGATGCTTCCTCTGATTAATGATACAAACGTATGATATGCTGATGATTCAGAAAAGAAACCAGCAATTTGATTTCCAGTGTCAAGTTTGAAACCGCTTCTGACACAAAACAGGCATATTAGGTTAGATTTATGTTACATCCTTTCATATTACGAGGAATCTGTGTCACTTCACAAGCAGCGTATTTTAGTTTCTGTGTATTGAAACATTAAAGATTTTGCCCCAAGAATGGATGAAAGTATTTGAATGTGTGCTAAGGTACAGTGCTGCTCCTGCATTTGTAGCATGCATGTCAATGTGAATATAATGTGCAGGTCCAACAAAGTTAAAAACAGCAAGCAACAAGGTGTTAATTCTTGCTGCGATGGAGTTTCCGATTGTATTCATTCAGTGCAAGGTGTCAGACGGTACTTTTAAAGATACCTGAGTCCTTGTGTAAACAGCACTAGGTTCTGTTTGCGTTAGCTAAACAGGAAAATAGCAGCCACTGCTTGTTTTACCATGCCAAAGTGAGCAGTATTACTCCAGATAGGAGGAGTAGCAGGAATGTGACTGCAGAGCATAAATTCAGTCATCCCTTTAATGTAAGTGGGTTTAATGATTGAATTTAATGGATGAGCTACTCCACTTCTTTAATCAAAGCCACACTTTCTCTGCAGTTTCCTTACTCTTTCCTTCCTTTGCCACGTCTGTTGTTTTCAGTATTTTGCTCTGTACCCATCACTACTGCTCCACTGCTCGTAATGTACCTGACTCATGCCACAACTTTGCAGTTAGACTGTAACTCCACACCCTCCCTGAATAGACTATGTCAATGGCAAAAGTGCGTTCTTCAACGACAATCAAACAGCTCAGTGTCTGTATGGTTTCACTCATGCATAGAGAATGCTGTTTAAGATTTGATTTCGAAGTTAAGTAAAACAAAAAAGTTCGTATTGATTCATTCGAGCGCTTGTGTTGCTCGTGCTAGTAAGCAACATTTTTTTGTGCGAACATCACCCAGCTTAGGAAATCTCCCTAGTTACTCGTGAGCCAATATTTCACAACACGGGAGTTGTTAAAACAGAAAGTGTGGACTGTTGTGGTGGAATGTCCCCTGGCCTCCCCCTGCAATTAATGTAGACAAAATTAGTTATCTGCCCCTTGGGAACTCATATCAGAGTTGTTATTCGTCATCAGTAACACAAAGGTGAAAAACTACATTTTGTCCTCACTGCTGCCTCGCCACTTAAATATTTTCTCTTTGAAAATTTGGGGATACTGTTGCTGCAATGTGATCACTACGAAAATTCACGAATGGCTATGATAACACTGTGTTGAACAGATACCATCTTTCATACAGAAAGGACGTTTAAATGTATGTCAGTCAGTGTTACACATAGTAATACTCATGGACTCAGACTACACCTGCTTTCAAAGGGAAACTGTTGAAGTACAGAGAAGGATGTCAAAAGGTCCCAAACATGACACTTTGTACCTTGAGTTTCCTACAATACACTGTTTGAGATGAGAATAAAAAAATATTTGAGAACTTTTTCTGTGGTGGTTTGTTAAAATGTGTATGTGTGTGAATTTAAGTTTTGTACTGCCATAGATTGACACACTGAATGTTTAAGGAGAAACTTATTTAATTACATTATATAATAGCCATACATGTATATGTGAAAAGCAAAAAAATTGAGTACAAAAATAATCATGTATTTCAAGTATAAAATGAAACAATGCATTTTTTAACAAGAGTAAACAGAGGCAGTAAGACTAATGAAAAATTTCAGTGTCAAATTCAAACTTCAATTTCATGTTTTCAAAATACAACTGTAGACTCGAAATACTTCATCATCACTTTCCTTTGTCTGAAAAGTGTTTCTACAACTGTATGGTGGACACAGCTCCTTTCACAGTCGACTAGTGATGAGGAGCAGATGCCAGTTTCAGATTTAGCTGTCTTCCACCACAGATTTCTTTGTTATTTCCTCTCGGGCCGACAGCTCTGAAGTCACCTGGACCTCCCAGAGCTCACACACTGCAGCGCGGTGTTGAAGAGAGTTCTCAGCAGCCTTGGGGCCTGCTCACACACTCCCCTCACCAGGGTGAGCGTGAGAGCCACCATGACTCGCTCCTGGGGTAGATGCTCCAGACCTACGCCCTGCTGCATCACCCTCCCCACCTCCCGGGTGAGGTAGCCCGTCCACTGCTGGAAAGCACAAACAAAACACAGTGACTGTTACAAGTGGTAATCAGAGTGATAACACAAGCACAGATGGATCTTATTACTTGGGCATGTGTAATCGTAAGAGGGGTTGGTTCTGCGCTTGTGTCACGAACATTTTGATGTAAATTGGTGTTAACTTAATCTTGGTAGTTACATGTTCATGTTGTGTATCTTGTCCATATCTGTGAGGTAAGTCTATTTTCTTGCAACAAAAGCTATTATAGAATACCTACTAACATAAATAAAATATAATGCAGAATATAAAATGAATCACTGAAGTGTTTTATGGTTGGCATGGATTCTGACCTCCAACAAAAACCACCTAACTAAAATGAAAGTCAAGTACCCTTCAATTAAACATTAACTTTCAAGGAAAAAAAGCAAAGGCACTATTTACCTTACCATCTCATTTGCAAGTTATAAAAATCTGACTGTGTTGACCTTCTGTTACATATTGTTGTACACGGCAGTTTTGCATCTTTTCTGGGACTTGATTCAGATTATAAACTAAAGAGTATGTCCTATTTATTACAGACTATCACTCAACATTGACATTTCCTGTGCTCAGAGCACACTCACTTCAGAAGGGGAGGCACATATGCTCTTGCTCAAGTTCTTGGTAGCCTTATCCACGACATTGCGTTCAATCTGGTCAGCAATATCTCTCAGCTCCTCTGCAACATGCTGAAGGGCTGCTGCTGCTGCAAGGTCCTCTGCAGGAAAACAAGATAAATATCAGTGCACATTAGTGAATATAATGTTTGTGTCTGGTTCCAGCAGCAAGGACAGTGGAGGAAATATATGTTTCAATAAATGAACATGAAGCAATGAACTGTCATTTAATCTTCAATAGTAGTAAAATAATAAAAATAATATCTTAATCTTACCAAACCTTTACCTTTGTGACAAGAGCACATATAATCTAATGATAAAGTGAGAGATGTATGAACGTGGACGTCAAGTTTGCATCAACTAGGTCTTTTCCATGAAATGGTCGACAGCTTTCACTTCCTGCTTTCACGTTATGTCACGTGAAAGCAAGAAGTTTGTTGAACTACAGGCTTGAGTCACCTCTTAGCTTGAAAAAGGACATGTTTTCATTTACTTTGATACACCCAGCAAAGGGCTTACATATTGCTTTCAGAAATATCAGCCACAAACAAGCCTTGGAAACAAACATGACAGCTGATTTGGTATGGGTTTGTTGCGCTGGTGTGAAATAAACTCACTAATATCACCTATATATGACCTTTGCACAGCCTCATGATGCAGATACAGTTACTCACCAGGCCACTGTAGGTCCACTGAAGGCTGAATGCCATGTATTGCAGGTGTGGGGCAGCTGGAAAAGTGACCGTCAGTTTCAAGGTCTCCATCGTCCAGGGCGTCTATCCTGGGGCCATTGAAGTTGATGTCCCTGGTCAGATTTAGGTCCTTGCCCAGGGAGAGTAGCTCCTCCGCGTACTGTGAGCCTCTGCAGTCAGCTTGGAGGAAGGCGAAGACAACTAGGGCGGCGTTTTGCCCACTGGTCAGAGTCCCCAGGTGATCCATCGATACACTCTTGGTCTTTTTAATTCAAATGAGAATAACAAGGGTATAGTTAGCATCCTTCGCTAACAAACAAACACTGCTAACCCACTATAAATGCTACAAAGACGTACAACAGTTCAACAGCATCAACATGGAATATTTTAACAGGAATATTAAGTAATACTTTAAACCACAAACAAGGGAAACGTTACATACACTTGTCGTATAACGGGTAAGCTAGCTCGAAAGCTAAACCTAGCTATGCTATGCTATATTAGCTAACGTTAACTTTCCAGCATCAGCGTCCGATAAACGTAAAACTAGAGATTGTCGCTAAAAAGTTTCTCAAGTAAATTAAGATGGTGGCTAATTTCACCCACCCTGGTTTCCTATGCCGGGTAAGTCAGCCTTTCACTTTCTTCAAGTAACTGTTAGTTAATTAGTGATGCGCCATCGACCACCGTCCACCGTTAGCCCCACTCTGAACAACACAACAACCGCACATCTTCATATGTGATGTGAGAGGAGGCGGAGCTGTGAACGCCTCACATGATGCCTTCAAGTACACTCAGACATCGCTGCGGTTAGTCGACGCAAAACAAAACCGAAATCCTGCAAAGTCAGATAAAGAGATAAACACACTGGACAAAGCTAATAGAGATTTAAAATGAAAATATTCCTCCTTTAATTGCCAAGAAAAGGGGTTAGAAAGAGTGAGTCCAGTGTGTCTTTCTTCCATCCATCCATCCATCCATCCATCCATCCATCCATCTATAGCTTAAACTGTTTCTACTTTATTAACCAAACTAATAAAAAATATATGTTACAGTAACCTTGGGCAGATTTGACCTGTTGTAAACACCTGCATTACTCAAGGTAAAATTGAATATTAAGCAAAGTATTGTAACAAACAACAGTAACCTGCTTTAAAAACACTAATTTGCATG
>JAPZEB010000023.1:86091-106649 GCA_029783705.1 Chaetodon striatus | reverse complement strand
GTGAAATGATTCACATTGACAGAGGGTGCCTGGATGAGGTTAGTAGCAGCTGAGGCGAAATGCAGGATCCTCTGAGGGCGACCTATCTTAGTGCTGGAGCAGGGCTGGGACGACTTCGATAACAGGCTCTGCAGGGCGGAAAAAAAAGAATGAAATTCAATGCATCCTACTGCGGTTAAAATGGTTAACATCTGAGACCAGAGTGGCACCCTGAGCACTGAATTATTCCTCACCTTGGGCGTACTGGGGGAGTCACAAAGCCTCAGTTTCCTCCAGGAGGCGTAAGGTATGGGGCTGGTGCACTGTACAGGGGAACACAAGGTGTTGCTTCTGCTGCGGTGGCGTTGGACCCTGGGCGTCCTGCACACAGAGCTGGGACTGCGGATCCTGATGGTGCAGTCATCAGAGCTGTTGTCACTGCTGCTCCCCTCCTCTCCACAGCTAGAGAAGTGCAGCTGCTGGCTGATCTCGTCAAACAACGTCGCCATGCCTGGGGCCTGAGTTTTGACAAAGGTTTTAATGCAAAATCCTTGACCCACATTTGATTTAGAGAGCAAAAATACCCTGGGACTGATGGCATTAGATTATTAGGCCTTTGTTTAAAGTATGTTTAGGAAGCTGAGAGGAAACAAAACATGTCTGCTGCAAGTTATACTCACATCTCTACCCTAGACCTACATATATACAAACTCATGTTGACTCCCAATACCACAACATAAGGCCCTGACACACCAAGGGCCTCAAGTCCCATAATTTAATAATTAAGTCAACATTACTTATTTACTTTAAGAAAAAAAAACCAAATCATGTTGGACAATGGCTGACACCTAAACAGGTGCTTCACACAGTGCTCATACACGTACACATCAGTCTGTAACCTAAATATGAGTGATAATGTGTGTTTTTCACGTATACTCACGAGCACGTGGCATCCCGGCCACCACCACCACGCCTGAATTTCTCGTCTTGGGTGTCAATAACTTCCTGTTTAAATCAACTATGATGCCACCGGGTTAACACACCCAGCCCTCTAATTGGCTGCATTGTTTATAAAGCACACACCTGACTTTAAAATGGCAACTTAACAACTTTATATGAAGTTAAAATAAAAACAATGGAAATCTATCTGTTTATCACACACACAAAAAATACAAATTCAAATTTAAAATAAAGGTAAATAACATGGAGACACTATAAAGGGTGTTTAATAGAGTAGAGTGCAACAATTATGTTAAGTTTGGATCTTGATGTGAATATTATAAGAATATGAAATATTATGGGTGAAATAAACAGCCCATAATAACCTGAATTAGGTCACTGCATGAAATAGTAATATAGACACGTGGGCGGAAGTCCGCGACGTCATCAAAACAGTGAGACAGGCGGAGGAAAAGCAGCCCGTCAGTGGATGTGACACGCTTACAAATACATAGAAAACAACCGAGCGAGCAGCAGGAAACCATGATCCGGCTCCAGCAGCGTGTGCAGTGAGCGCGATTCAACCGGACAGCGGACTTTTGTGACATTTCTCTCCCCTCTTCCCGGAGTCCTCGGCGGCAGTAGAAGCAGCAGCAGCAGCAGCACCATGGTGGAGCAGTCGGACCGAGCCCCGCTGCTGGACTGGGAGGAAATCCCACCGTCCGCTCCGAACCAGGCGCCGCCGCCACCGCCTCCGCCGCCGCGGGAGGAGGACGCGCCGGCGGTGAAAACTTCGCAGCCAGCCGGGCGGCCAACACCGACGGGCACCGCGGCTGGCACTGGGCGGAGCAGCAACACCGCCACCACCACCGCCACCAGCGCCATCACCTGCACCCCGACGAGGAATGTGACAGCTGTTGTTGCCAGCGGGAACGGAAGCCCGGGCCGTCCGCGGACAGAGCTCTCTGTTCACGGGTGGGATCGCCCGGAGCCTCTCGGTACAGATCGTAATGTTCCCTTCCCTGGCGGCCTCTCGGTGAGGGATCAGTGGGAGGAGAAGGACCAGATCGTGGCTGTGTTTGTGGTCACGTTTGATACAAGATCAGGTAAACAATCAGATTACATTAAAACCATCTTATCTTTAACACTGTCACTTGTGGACTTGAAAAAATCCTTTAAATCATGTCTGTTATCTTGAAACGTGTGATGTGCTTTAGAGCAATATACTGAGTCATGCAGGTGAAGGGTGTATGATATCAGCCTAGGTGGGGTTGCCAAACATTTCAAATGTCAAGGCCCTATAAAATAGATTCACATTCAACCCACATAATAATTATCCTTATTTTTATGGGCAACCTTTCCAAGGAAAATACATTCCTGTTCTGGGTTGCCCTCAAACAAATGGCAACGCTCATGCAAGAATTGCTCAAACAAGACCAGGATGGCCAGTTTCTTATGGAGGAGGTCATTGTATAGATAGTTACAGATGCTGAGTCAGTGCTTTCCTGCTGTCCCTGACCTCCTGCTACTACACGTCTGGCATACAGAATTAGGGGAAGTGGGCAGCGTGAAAGTGGACACAGTGGGAAGTGACGTGATGGTTAATTTTGTGTGTCTGTGGTTGACAGGGAATATGGTGGAGTGGTGCCTGCCTCACGACATCAACCTAGATGGAGTTGAATTCAAGTCAATGGCCAGCGGTTCCCATCGGATCACCAATGACTTTATGTACGTACCCTCACTTACCCCCCCACAACAATCTGAAAGCATGCAGTCAAGTCTTTAGAGGACTGTAGGTTTGTTCAGTGGTGTAGTGGATGGCATACAGAGGTATGCGAGATATAGCCACCTCTTTTTCAGGTGACAAAAAACATTGGAATAAATAGCAGAGTATGCCCACTCCGTCATCTGTAACCTACCCCAGAAGTACGCCCACCTTTGTTCAGTGCCTGTCAGAAATCTGTCACTGCATGTTTACCCCTGATCTTTGTTTTGCCTTCGGCTAGATATTTCCGTAAAGGATGTTACTTTGGGCTCGCCTGTTTTGCCAACATGCCCGTGGAGAGTGAGCTGGAGCGAGGAGCGAGGATGAAGTCTGTGGGAATTCTGTCCCCCTCCTACACTCTGCTTTACCGCTACATGCACTTCCTTGAGAACCAAGTCAGGTAAGGCGTGCTGTGTGTGTCAGTCTTTTTCTTTCTGTCCTTTGTTTTTCTTATTTTGTCCCCTTTGCACCACCCTATTTGTATTCTGTTTACCTTATTTATTTCTCCCCCGACCCTCTTTACAGGTTTCTCTTAATGTGCCTACCTCCCTGCTTCTTTGTTAAAACCGTTCTCATCTATTAAACATGAACCCAGAGTCCTGGTTACAGCTATCGTCACAGGAGCCCATTTACATGCAGTTTTTGTATGAAGTCTAAGCACGGAAGTGGAAGAAGCCTTGACAGCCTCTCTTCCCTTCAGTAACTCTGCTCTTCTGCTTCAGTCCTCTCACGAAAGCTTATCTCCGCATTGACTATGTATAAATATATGACACAGCCACAGCTTCGGCTCACAAATACAGATGGCTCAGGCTACCGCCAGATACAAGTGGATCTGAATTAATCTAAACGGAGCGTGGTTACTGTGGCTTTTATTATTGCAGTCGCTCGACAGAAGCGAGCAGATGCCTCAAATGGTTTAGAAATATGTTAAAGCACGAGTGCTGAATGGTTGATGTGGTCAAACCAAATAGAAAAGTGGTATTTATGTCACGCGAGTGGCCTCAAATGATCCCACAATGCAGTTTCAAAACAAGTGGTGGTTACTAACCAAGCCCATCTGTAATCTTGCATTATTGATGACCTAAATAGTGTCTGATACTGAATACGCAATGCTTCCACATAATAACACATAGTGATTGAGTGAATACCTCCAGATGCAAGCTCGAGCCACAGCGACAGATCATGAATATGGATAATGTGATTTAACACTTAAAGAAAGCTTAATCTGAAATGGCTCATTACATTAGTCTTCTTCCTCTCTTCTCCTCCCCCTCTTCCTCCCGTGATTTCCATGTAGACACCAGTTGCAGTGTCCGGGCCAGTATTCTCCACTGGAGGCCTTCTATGAGGATAAGAAGGCTGTCCTTCCCCCTGCAGGAAATGGTCTGGTCACCGCTTGCCCGACCTGGAGTGTAACCTCCATCAACCGCTGTATGCACCCAGAAATGAAGGTGTGAAAGCAGCAGAGCGCTCTTATAATGTTGGTGATGATAGCTCTTCTCAACAACAACAACAACAACAAAAACATATTTGTCCCCTTTTTTTTTCTCCCTGCATATCACCCACCCAGCTGGCTGCATGTCCCACTTCATCCAGTTTTTCGGCGAGCACATAATGGTGCTGTGGAAGTTTGCACTGCTTAGGAAACGGATCCTCATCTTCTCCCCTCCACCTGTAGGTGTGGTCTGCTACAGGGGTAAGAAGCCGCTCACACACACTTGCACTGTGTTTCTCAACACAAACATTTCAGGATGTGTTGTCATTTAGATGTTTCATTTCCTGTGCTCTTGTGCTCCCCCAGTGTATTGCTGTTGCTGCCTGGCCAATGTCTCTTTACCTGGGATTGGTGTCTCCGTGCCTGAATTACGGCCTTTCTTCTACATCAACATAGCTGACATCACTGCCCTGGAAACAGAGCTGTCATACGTGGCCTGTAAGTGAAGCTTTTACTGTACTGGATGTAAATGGTTAAATTAGCCTATCTGTAATCTATGGAAATGATTCATCATGAATGAATGTGTTTTTATGATTTTTTTTTAAGGCACCACAGAGAAGATTTTTGAGGAGAAGAAGGAGCTGTATGACGTCTACGTCGATAACCAGAATGTGAAAACACACAGAAGCCATTTGCAGCCACTGCTGCGGCTGAATGCAGCAGATAAGGAGAAGTACAGAAAACTGAGCGATCACAGGTATGCTACACACTGTAAAAACTGCATCTGACTTTTGAATGAGATCAGAACATGTCCGCTTGTAAAGATCTTGGCTTAGAAGCTTTTATTGGTGATTTTTTTAATGAGTTACTGTACTCTGGTGCAGCCACTCCCCGGCTGCAATTACACTGCTCCATGTAGCTAAATGCTAACATCAGGAAAAATGTTATCTTGGTTGCCAACGTTAATTTCTTACCAGTTTCTGATCGTATTCCTGCTGGAACATGTCTAAATGCTTAATGCCTGAGAGACAGGCACAGACAAATGGTGAATACAGATGTTCCAGTACAGACAGTTTGGGAAAAACAAAGCATTTTTTGACCCTAAAGCATGTAAGCATGTTCCAGTAGAAACACTGAAAATGATCCTGTGTTTCAGATTTCATAATGATGGATGACTTTTCTTTTCCAGGCAATCGCTGCTGTACTCTCAGGAGGTGGATGGAGACTACACGTCAAATGAAGAGGAACTTTTCATTCAGTGAGTCCTTGACAAGTGTATTTACAGCTGCTTGTGTACTTAGAGGCAGTATTCAGTTTCAGGAGAGTGATACTATTATGTTGGTTTTTTCATTTGAATGTGATGCGGAGGATTGCAGCGTGACAGGCTTGTCTTTTATCCTGCCTTAGGTTCTTCATGGATCTGAATAACCGCATCTTCCAGACCCTGTCAGACGTAGCAGGGAGCACCGATCCCACCCTCACTGCTGAGCACGTGAGGGCCATGGGGCTGGATCCCCAGTGCGATCGCTCCTTCTTGGTCGACCTGCTGGAGGTGTACGGTATTGACGTCACACTGGTCATAGACAACCTCTGCTGCCCCTGAGCCCCACTCCGCCTGGGAAACTCAGAACGCCACTGGATATTTGTGCCTTCAAGGCCCACACACACCAAGACACCGAAGACACTGCCTCCGCCCTGGGACTTCCATCTGTCGCCTGCTGTCCCCTCCTGGGTGTCTCTTTTTCCCCTCTGTGTGTGTGTGTGTCTCATCTGACCTGTGGAGACTGTTTCCAAACAGTGTGGATGATGAAGACACTTGACATTGGTGCACCACGGTCCACAGTGGCTAAAAAACACCAGCCTAGCAGACAGTACCGCTTGGCAGCTGCGTGGTCTTATAGCCATTCACATCTTATCTCACTCAGTGCTGTTTTTTTTGTCAGAAATACTTGCTTGTGTGCGCTTGTTTGACTTTGACTCCACCTGATGTGGCCAGGGACTGAAGCACTGGATAAAAGTATGAAAGTCTCGATCAGGTCTGGTCATCACAGCGGGATGATTGGTCGTTCTCCACTGCACCCATCACAATGACGGTAACATTCGCAGTCCTGCAGCTTTTGTGTCCACTTGTCTGAAGAAAAGATTCATGTTATGTGGGGGACATTTTACAGCTGGGAATGAATTTGTGTGCTTCAAATAGATTTTTTATAGAAGATTCTAGCCGTCATAATGTGCAACAAATTCATCCTGCTGTAATAACACACTCGGGTGATTCTGTGTAGTAAATCAAAAGCTTTTTGACTACTTTATTTGCCTTTCAAAAAGGAAGCAATAGGAGTCCGTGTTAGATGAAATCAGCCTTCTTCACGTGTATGCGTTTATCCAGTTTTTACTATTTCTTTCACAACTGAAAGACGGTAAAAGTGAAACATGTTTATTAAAAACAAGAGTGTGATGTCCTCTTTTTATAATGGGGATGATTAATTATCATAAAGCTGACTCAGAATGAGAAAAGAAGAGCTGTTGAATACTTTGTTCACCTTTATGCACCTTCAACACGAGGCAGATGTGATAGTGTGTCTCTGTTGTTTGATCACAGTCAAAGTGCAAGTGATGGAGGCGTCTTTGTTGCTGTTTTACCTTCAACTGAGGTTCTTGAACTGTCAATGAATGTGACTCTGTAACACTAACTTATCATGAATGCTGCACCATGTCCGCCACTGGACTATTTCCTGATGCACACAGTGATCATGCTTTACTGTACCTTTTTTATGCTATGTTTATGTCTTACAGTCTGAGCCAGTAATTGTTTATGGCGTGGAGGGGCTTTGTGCGTGTGTGTGTTGCACTGTATACAGGCTCGAACTAGAGGCTGGTTCGTCAACAGAAGCCAGTGTATTTTCTGTGATCGTGTTGAGTGGAGAGTCCTTGATGGAGCCGTTTGTAGTTTTCTTGTTGATCAGCTTCAAAGAGATCCTCTTTGCTTGTCTGTGTCCCTGACAAAGATCTCTTTGTGTTTTTGGAAATCTGGTGTTGGTCACAGTCAGGGCTGGGCTGCTGAGGGTTTCTCTCAGTCTTTTCATGGCAGTCCCATTGAGTGAATCCAGCTCTCGAGATGAGCCAACTGTGTCTTTTGAATAATCCTGGCAAACTGGTTTATTTAATCTATCACGTTGCCAATCAGAGTGGTAATTCGTTACATGTTGGAACACATGAGGCTGATGTTTGCCTCATATAAATTCAGAATAATTGTTCTCCGCTTCTCACACCCCTCCACCTGATGCAAGCTAAAATGCCAAGTCATTTTTTAACATTTTCGTTAGTCTACTAATTGTCATTTTTATTACATTATCATGTTTAAAAAATGATATTTCGGGGGCTGATCCCCAGATTGAGAACTGCCGATGGTCTTTCCTTTGACATGATGCCCTAAAATGTTTTCTGAGTGGGTTTAAAAATTAAAAAGTGCAACTAGTATCGAAAGAGAAGGACACTTAAGCTTTGTTGTTTAAATGGGGCCTTAAAGAAATGTGATTTTCTCAAACTTACTACAGCAAAGTGACTCACTTATTACTGTGTGTACGTCAACAGTATTTGCTGAACGATAAAGTACATTCTCCTAAGCACTTCTGAATGGCCTTTACGTGCTCCCGTGAAACCCTGACTGGTCTATTTACTCGTCAGCAGATGTTTATACTCCTTGCCTCTGACGGTGTTTGCTTTACAGGTGTATGTTAAATGTAAAAGGGAATGTACACAACACACACCACTGTATAAAATGCCTTCTTTGTGGAGTCGTTCACAGACGTGTACCAGCATTAGCTAAACGAGTCGTTTGTACAGCGTGTCACTCTACTGAATGTCAGACAGCAAAAGTATTGCACACCTGCAGCAACACATCCAAGTAGTGTAACTGTTTCCTCCTTGATTGTAATGTAAAATCAAGAGCATTCACAGAATAACACATAAGCTTTCAGCTTTACTAATGTGAAACACTGTAAAAGATGTCAGTAATGTACACGATATCAATAGCATGAGCAACTGTTCATTCATTTCACTGTACTGCCATTGTAAAACAATAAAACCTTGATACAGTTTAGGTGTCGTCTAATTCTCTGCTTCTAACCTTGCATAACTGTTTTCCTCTATTTCCTTCATAATCCTGTTCTGCCCACACCTCTCTTTCACCTCTCGCTGAGCAGGCTCACTGCTGTCATCGCTTTTAAAGATACAAAACAACTTTTAGGATGATCCAAACAAAACCGAGTTATTAATCCTCTCTCAGCATTCCTAGTTTTTTTTTCCAAAATATGCAGCAGAAATAAACATGTTTACAGCCTGATACAGAAACAGTTTTGGTCTCTGTAGCTAATTTCCCCTTCATGACAACTGTGTGGGGGTAAATTGTCATACAACTCACCCATTTAAATTTTATTAAGGCTTAAATGTATGCATAATTAAGGGCAGGGCTGATTTGAGTGACATGTTGTCAGCAAGGTGTCGCCAATGTCTGAGTCAGATCCAGCCCACACATGGTCATATGGTCACTTCTGGCTAAGAAAACCATGACGGTGATGGAAAAAATGCCACTCACGGCTTCGAAACAGGAGTCCACAAAGCAGTGGGTGGTGTCACGGTGGCTATTTTTTTTTTCTTTTTTTACTCCTATGTTGAAATTGATATTAAGCTGATCTTTGAATGTAGACTCCTAATAATATACAAAGTAAATTAAAGCTGTGACATAAATGTAGTGGAGTATGAAGTACTCTAACATAGAAATAAATTGTAATTTTAAAGTACAAGTACTTCATAATGCTACTAAAGTAAATGTACTATTCTTATTCAACCACTGCCATTCCCCTACCCCATAATTACCACAACCAAAATAAAAATGACAGCTCTCTTTGTTTTCCTGAATAACCAAATATGATAAGAGGCCTGCAGCAGGATGCAGCCACTTGCTTAATCCTGCAGATTTGCTGCCTACACCATCTGTCAGATCAGACCCAGCCTAACCAAGGAGTCTGCCAAACTCCTGCTACAAGGTCTGGAGCATTTGCAACACATTCAGCACGCTGCCGCACCCCTTTATTCTTCCATATTCCTTCATCTATATCTAACTTAATCATATTCTGTTAGCCCCAGTTACTCAGCTATTCACAGCCACCTCAAAGCACTGATGTTAAAAGGTCCACACTGATGTAGCAGCACCACATCAAAATAGTAGTTTCCAATCCGATGCCTCAGACTGCTCTTTGTGCTTGGCTACTTTTGATTTCCTGCCCTTTTCCTGTCTGTAACAACTGGTCCATCACTTCTACTTTGACCCCTAAAACACCTGCACTCCTCATCTTAACCAGGCACCTGCTAAATGTTAATGTCAGACTGATGAAAAAACCCCACTTTATGTTGAATTGGACAGACATTATTTTATTGACCAAGTTCAAATGTGATAGTAAACTATTCAGTAAACACAAAGTCCATTTGTAAGACAACCTGCACATGGGTTAGTGGCTTAAAGAAACAAAGCCTTGGTCCTTTAATATACGTCAGTATGTAATGTAGTCCTCCTCATAACTGTTCAACTATATATTCTATTATTGTTGACATGTAGTAAAACAAACCGTCAGTACTTCATCAGCATTTAGAGCTGCTGACACAGCAGACTTCCATTTTCAAAATGACCTCAGAGTTTCATGGCATCTTGTTCTCTGTTGCTCTTGAAATCAGTTCTTGTCTTCCCTCTGGTTTCATATATTTTTTCATCACTGCATCTCTGACAGGAGCTGCTCTCTGCGCTCTGCATTGATGAAGAAGCGTAGTTTCCGTGGCAACAGCCTTACCTCTACAGGCATGGCCTCATACTCCTCGTTGTCGATGTTGTAGAAGCCACCGGCACCCTGCGGGGTCAGGGCATAAAGTTAAATGTCATGACAAAAACTGAAAGTTTCAGAAAGTAAAAGTGACTAATATCAGAACTATCCTAAAATAGAATAGATTTGCTTCGACGTGACAGTGAAAGAGGATCAAAACATTTAAACAGGTTCTGACCTCTGGCAGGTGCAGCCGGCAAGCACCGACTTCCAGTTTTGTGGAGTCTTTAGTGAACACAGTGGGGTCCTCTTCTTTTTTGTTTCTATAATAAAGAAAATTTACATTCTTTTACTCAAACATGAACTTCACATGATGTGTATTGCCTTGATAGTGTTCTCTGTTTACAGCAGACTAATAAAAACTGAGTCTACCAACCCGACAGTGATGTATTCTCCAACTGAGAAGTTGTCTGGTTCTGCGCAGATCATCATGGAGTCATTTATGCGCTGCAAGTTCAAATAAATAGAAAAATATTTAAAATAATCAAAGAGGAAAAAACGACAGATGGGGTTTAATGTCATCATGTCAGCAATCAAGTGATCAGGATTTTATAAGAAGAGGTAATATGGACTGACCCTCTTCACTGGGTTTTTGTTGTGCGTTTGAATAAACAGCTCAAACGTCGACAGCTTCTCCTCCCTCCACTCCTCTGGCTCTTCTGCTTTTGGAGGCTCTGAGCAAACACACACAAACCCAAAATACATCTCACAGTCTTTCACTGTTGGGTTCTGGCGTCATGTTGCCATGCAGTGATCAAAGTATCAACACAGTGACACACACTACCTTCGACAGGAGGGTACCAGTGGTTTTTCAGCCTGCGGATGATGCGGTAGAGCAGGTTGGGTCTGGGGGGCTTCTGGGGGGGCTGGTCAGGGGGCCGGAGGCTGGGAGCCAGGTAGGACACGGAGACGTCCCGCACCAGAGGCCACTCCTGAGAGATTTAAGAACAGTGTGTCATTAAAAGACACCAGCAGCCACTGGATTATATTAGTCATTGGTGACAAGGAAACAGTGGGAGACATGAAATCACATGAACATCTACTGTATGTTAAATGCCACTGATCTAATGAGATAATGACGAGTCGCCTTTATTTCACGTAGATATTCAGTCTTTAAAACTTGTCCAAAATTATACCAATATATTATCAGGTATTCAGTATCTCATTCAGAAATGTACAGTATATTCTTGTTAGGATGGAAACTTCTATGGCAGCATTCGAATCGTTTTAGGATGCAAGGATTGAACTGAAATCTACACCGCTGAGTCAATATTAGGATCAGTTAAGTATTTCACCATAGCAGAAAAGAGGAAAAGAAAACCAACTTAGCAATGTCATAACTGAGGAGTTACACGAATGTTGAACAAGTTTAAAAAATTTGTTTCATAACAGGAAGGACTCTCTGTCACAGTGCAGTGTTTCCAACAGAATCCAAATCTGTGTGTGGCTGTAGCCGATGGGAGTTCGTTATTTTGTTTTGTTTTTTCTTGTCTGTGTCCATGTGTATCAGTCTGTGCCCCCTCTCTAAATTCAGAGGTTTTATGGGTCTGTAAATGCAGCACAGGCAGAATTCTTCATGAGTTCTGCAGCTGTTTGCAGAGTGCACAATTGATCAGTCGATCTGATCAGAGTTGATCATATAAGATCTATGGACGAGAGGAGCAGCTGCTGCAGAGGAAAACTTTTAGACTCAGTGCAATGAACGGTTAAGTTTCACACAGAGTGTGGCTGGCGTTCTGCTGCTCCGTCTGTGCCTAGAGTATGCTCCGCACTCTGAGAGAGTGGTGCAATAAATAAGCGAACTAAATATATTTTCCAACAGCACTCCTAATGAATGGTAGAAAATCAAAACATGGCAGCAGATGTTTTAATTGTGGCAGGCTGCCACGATTAAATGAATCTGTGGGAAACACTGCACTGACAGTAGCTGACATGTCTTTCCAATATTAGGAAAATGCCATCACTGGTTTAAAGTTAAGACAAAAAATAATACACAGTCTCACCCGTAGAGTACTAAACCAATGCGCTGCACGTGTCTTCAGTGGTCCGAGGTACCAGTATCTATGGGAGAACATGGTTAATTACTCTTTTGTATGTAGAACTGTGTCATGGTTTACCCAGCGTTACAATCTGAGTGATCAGCTGTGTAATCTTACTTGCTGATTGTTGCAGCCACATCTCTAAAAGCACCCCAACGTAGTCCCATCACAGCAAAGACCGGCTGCTCTTTCTCCCCCTAGAAACACACAAAGATACATACAAATGTGACTTCCTGTCCAAACGCTGACACAAAATATCTCACTGCACTGAAATAACAAAACAACAATCTTTCATGACAGTTTACTTAATTATAGTGTGATATTTTTTCAAAGCAAATTTCTAAGTTATCTGTTAATTTGACCTGAAAACAAATGCTGTCAGAGCCAAGTATCTAATTCAAGACACACATTAATAACTTTGAGGCTTTGTAGCTTAAACACAACCAGTTTCTCACTTTGATTTGCAGCACATCCAGAGGTACAGTTTCTCCCTTCAGAATGGACAGTGTTGCTGATGTAATGTCTCTGGAAAATTTACAAGGTGGAAAAGTTTAAGTTACTCATGAGGAAGCTCATATCATACCCATACACCTATACTTAATCAGTTAGATACATCCAATACATAGTTTATCATGGGATTGTGTGATAATAAAAATATGGATATTTAAGTGTAACACTGGAGAGATACTTACTTAACCTTGTTGTCACTGAGGAGGTGAAGACTCGGACCCAGGGAGTTGTGAGAGCCCAGTGGAATGAACCCAATAGGTGTGTTACAGAGTGTGTCCTGCAGTCATGACATTTCCATGAGTGACATAATTAAAAGAAAAGTATTTTTGCAATTCCTAAACCAAAGCCCGGTGACAGATCGACACAATAACTGTGTGACACCTACTTGATCTGGCCTTCGCAGTAAACCTGTGACGACTTCCTGCAAGGTGCCATCCCCTCCGGCCACGATCAGCATGTCTGTCTGCTCCATGAGCTCCATCAGTTTTTTAGCCTGGCCTTCATAATCAGTCTGTAGAGGGACAGGCGATGGTGTCACATGTTAGGATCACTATTATAGCCAATGACACCACTGTTTAATTCTAAAGGGGAAAACTAAGCATACCTTTACTATTGTAATCTCCACGCCAGCCAGGTGTAAAATGGGAGCAGCATTCTTTTCAAACAGATTGTTGGCTTTCCTGGGGAAGATTGAGACAGGAAGTTAAAAATATGTGAGAAAACATGTTTAAAGTCCAGACAAAAACTGTCAGTGAGATGTTTCCAGATGTCCGTCTTCTCACCCGCTGCAAGCTGCAGGGTTCAAGATGACTGTAGCTTTTCTCAACCGCTCCATTGGTGCTATCTGTTGACGCCCAAATTCCTAAAAGAGATTGTCAAGATGATAAAGACACTTTAGGAAGGCTTTGGTGTATATGTGATGTCTTTGGCTAACAGTGTGTTTGTAAATCTTGTCTTACCCTGGCCGCTACACAAGCCTCTCTCCGCAGAACATTATCACTGTTAAGATACAACACACTCAATGTAAGACACACAAACCTATACTTTATCTATTCCGTGGAAATATGAGGACTTAAAATGCTCACCAGTGTTTCCCATACAGCCAGTGGCCTCCATAAGACAGGACGCACACAAAAAATGTGGACTTCTTCCAGTGATTACGCAGAGTCCGAAACACTTTCACAACCCGCGCCATGTTTTTGATTAAAATGTCCCCACAACCTCTAATTTCACACGGTGCTACACTGACACAGGGGTTTTAAATTCATAAATGACACATTTTCATCCCAGCGGTCACGGACCCACAGCTGTCAGAGCATGGACATGTTGGTGTAACGTCAAAACAGTACGTACTAACGCAGGGCGGAACCAATGTCAGTGCTACTTGTAGTTAATTAACGCGATTCAACGCAACACAAGTATTACTTTATTATAAATACATATGATATAATATATAAACGAGAACTATATCTGTAAAATAAAAACCAAATCCACAGAATATAGCAGTAAATTACTTCTGGAGCTAATCTGTGTCGGTAAACTACACTTCCCGTTCAGCTAGACGGCTCAACCGGTCCGAGGACCCCGCCTGAAGAGAATAGACAAGATTACGTCAAAGTTTAAAATATCTTACTGACTTAATTACCTCATATTTACATTTAAGTTCAACTTACAAATTTTATCGGAGCAAGTGTCAACCAAGCATGTTTATAAAATTGATCATTTTAAATTTCACACCGGCACGAGCTCAGAGCCTCCTGTCCAGTTTTCCGAGCGTATCATGGCGGCGCAGATGGCGGTAAATTCGGGTATGAACTACATTTCTTTCACTAAGTAGCTTACTTTGTCGATTCCCAGTAGTTGCTATCAATGGGTATTTCACAGATAAACGCGTACACATTCGCCTGTTAGCGCCACTTTTGTCACTTGTCATGTTTTGACCATCACATGGTGATGGATCTCTCAAGTTCAGGCTCCAGCAGCTAGGCTAAGCTAGCATAGCCTGCAAGTAAACGTCTGGTTAGCTACCGTTGGTTAAAGAATTAGTCGTTGGTAAACTCGTGTACACTTAGCGTTAACACATGTCTACATTACAGCCAGTGCCATACGAGCAATGTGACTGCTTTGACGCAACAACTGTAAAATGGGGCAGCAGAGGAGTTTTATTTATTTGGAAACAAAACTGAAACAACCAAAGAAATGTTTGGCATCACTGCCTGGCAAAATACAGAGTATAACTGAACAATAATGCTTAGTCTACAATAACAAACGTAAAAGTTAAAACACTTATAAGGAAGGCTAATGTAAGTAATGTAATATAAAAGTAATTTTGCTGGCACTGTCAATCACATGGTCATCTGTCTTCATCATCTATATGTTGTTCATACAACAGCATCCTATCTGTGCGAGTTATTGCAGTCAGTTATGTTAAGTAGGTACTTCAGATTATACAGTGCAAGGCTGCAACTAATGTTACCATTAATTTCATTTTTGATTAATCTGCCAGTTGTTTTCTCAATTAATTGATTAGTCATTTGGTCTATGACATGTCCAACTAAAAATGCCCAAGTGACGTCTTATTGCTTTGCCCACAGTCCAAGGAGATTTAGATGACTGTCACAGAGGAGTAAAGAAAACAAAAAATATTCACATGTAAGAGTCTGAAATTAGACTTTTTAACTGCTTTTTCTGTATAAAATGACTAAATCTGATGGATTGATTCTAAAATTAGCTGGTGATTAATAGTTGATAATTTGTCACTTCACCGTTGCAGCTCTAGTGTTGTACTAGAATACAATTCAACGCTTGCCACAATGCCAAGTTTGAGAAATCAGTCACAACATGAATTATATATGTGATACACAAAATGCACAAAGCAAGAGATTCACATGCCAAGTATTGTATTAAGAAATTAGCACAATAGTTGCGTTAAAAATCAGTTCTGTGCATGTTTGATGAGACAAAGCAGTTTAAAAAAACATTTTCCCACTCAGGAGCCAGTCTGTGGGGGCCTCTGAAGGAGTTGTGGGAGACCGTGGACGGAGCGGTTTTGAGGAGACAGCCAGAGAGCGTCCACCTTCTCGACCTGCAGCTGAAGAAACACAAACCGCACTTTCTCTCTCTCTATAAGAACCCGGTGAGTTTGCTGTGCAATTACAAACACATCATTCGTAAAGACTGTCATAATTTCACAATAGGATGTTACAAAAGTATTCTTCCTGTGTACTCTCCTACTTCCTTGCCCCAGCCAGAATTTATTGATATATAGTGTGGTCTTCTTTTCATTTTCAGCCAAAGAGTGCAGAGCAGAGAGAGAAGGTACGTAAAGCCAGCACAGAAGGCATCGCCATCCAAGGTCAGCAGGGGTCACGGCTCCTTCCAGAGCAGCTTCTCTCAGAGGCCTTCATCCTCAGCGATTTGTTTGATATTGGAGAGTTAGCAGCTTTGGAGCTTCTGTTAGCAGGTAAAGACATCAGAAAAAGACATGACTTGCAAGCAGATTTATTAAGGAAGTTGTGTAGTAAATTTGATGGGAATGTTATAAGTGGTATTTTTCGTTATGGTTACATCACTCACATTAGTTTATAATGGCTTGCAATGATCACCTCCTGTTTTATTCAAATGATTCTCTAAATATATTTATTTGTCTCAAGGTGAGCAACAGCAGCCACATTTTCCAGGTCTGACACGAGGTTTAGTAGCTGTGCTGCTCTACTGGGATGGAAAGCTTTGTGTGGCCAACTCCCTGCGCACACTCATCCAGTCACGCCATGGCAAGACCTTCACCCTGGACCTGAGGTAATGATGTTGCCTGGTACATTTAAACAATGACAGATGCTTTTAATGGTTTGATGAGCATGCTAATGTCCTGATGTTTTTTCTTATACCATGTGTTCTTATTATTGACCTGTACTGTTGTTTTATTTCTCACTCAGTGGAGAGCTGGTGGCTTTGACGACACGTTTCACAGATGAGCTAATGAGCCAGGGTCTGACCAAACGCATCCTCACCTTGGTGTCAGAAATAAATGTGACCCGTGAGTTTGAGCGGCTGCAGAAGGAGCGCGGCCTGGGCAATGAGAAACACAGGAAAGAGGTTGGAGCAAATCTTTTGTGTTAATTTGAAACTGAGATAATCATCTTTGCAATATGTTCTTTTTTGATCATACTTCACCAGTGCAATACCAGTAGCTTTCTTTTTACACTGAAGAAGAAAGATGAAATATAGTGAGTGGATTAATGAAAAAAATGTACCTCCTCTCTTGACCCCAGGTTGCTGACCTCATTAAAGAATGCCGACAGGCCCTGGCCGACAGCCTGTTTTCATGGACCTGTCAATCACCTTTGTCCAAAGATGACACCCTGGCTCTTATTGGCCACCTGGAGACAGTGCAAGCTCAAGCTGATGGCTCATTGGACAGTGTAAATATGGCTCTGGTTATGGCACTACTCTACTGCTTGGATGTCAGCTTCATAGAACAGGGAACAGAAGACAGAGAAGGTGAGGACCTATCACGTGATCAATCAACTTCGATTGAAACCGATGGTTAAATCCACTAAAACATACAACTTGTAGCTTTGCATAGAGTGCTGTTAGCTTTAGAGTTTTTCCGACACAGCTAGCGAATGATCGTCTTTGTGCTCCTCCAGATTTGATCCAAGCACTGCCGTTGCTGACTGAGAGGCAGTATGTGTCTGCAGTGCACAGCCGTCTGATGGACGGGCAGCCGTGGAAACTTCCAGGTCTGCAGGCTGTGTGTCGACTGGCCTGGGCTCTGTCTCTGAGGGCCCTTTCTCAGCTGCCACAGGGATGTGGTAAGGTCCTTATGTCATTGACATGCATTAAATAGACCATCTAGCCTTTTGAAGGAATATGAGATCTCTGAGGTTGTAGCCTTTAAATGTAGTACATGTGTGTGTTTGTGTGTGTGCTGTGCAGCCCTGGTTGAGTTCACTGAGGCAGACGAGGCTCTGGCTGACCAGGCTCTGCTGGGAGATGTCTTCCTGTTTATGAAGGAGGGCATCCTGGGATGTGAGACTTTTGCTCAGGAAGAGTTTTACATCCGCCGCCTTCACTCACTCATCACAGACTTCCTGGCTCTCATGCCGATGAAGGTGAGAGATGACACAAATGTCCACTATCATTGTTTATACTTCAATAAGAGGTTGACTTGTATGGATGTCATGTTTTGCCAAATGATTGATTTATATATTTAACATCTTTGTATGTCTTTGAAGGTGAAACAGCTCCGTAACCGTGCTGATGAGGATGCCCGTCTGGTGCACATGTCCCTACAGATGGACAGCGAGCTGCCATCATCGTTGCGCAAGGACTTGGACCACCTCATGATCCTCGTCAGTGATTTTTACAAACATGCAAACAAAAACACATATCAGCCAGCATCACCTTTTACATTTTAAGAGTTAAACTAATGAAGATATGTAGAAATGGAGGCACCGAGCAGGAGAATAATAATTTTCAATTCCTTGCTAAGGAGCATTAAAAGCAAACAGTATCAAAAGTGTGTATGGAAAATGGCTTAACGCTGTGGATTGGAGTGTATGACAGCGTTAATAACTGCTTTGTCTTTCCAGATTGGAGAGTTTTACAGTAAGGACTCATTTGGGCTGGAGTTGGGTCTGGAGTTCTGGTGTCCCACAGAGTCTCTTCAACACACCTCCCTGCAGGGATCCTACCTAGGAATGGCACTGCAAAGGCCTCCACATAAACAGGTAAGAGCTGCTTTTCTGGAACCTGGTTGCACAAAAAATCTGCTTCTCCTCCCACAGAGAATTTAGAAAAAAATCTAAAAATGTTGAACTTAGATCACTCGGACTATGCTGTCTCAAGAGACACACGTTTTGCAAACAACTGACTTGTGTCTGATAAGTGTTTTTTTTAATTTTTTTTTTATGTATGGTTTCATACAGGTGGTTCTGTCCAAGTTTGTGCGTCAGATGGGAGACCTCCTGCCCTCTACCCTCTATATTTCATATCTCCGTATGCTGAAAGGGCTCGCCAATGGTCCTCAGTGTGCCCACTATGCCTTCAGCCTGCTTAAAACCAACGGAGCCACACACAGTAAGAGCAGATTGTTGGTATTATGTGAAAAAGATCAGAAAGTAATTGTCTGGAATTGAATAAGAATACACACATTTTCAGATTAATATCTGACATTGAAACTGTCGACCATTTTTGAGCTAATTTGGATTGTGAATCCTGCAATTAGGGTATTGATTATTTTGGGGCTATGTAGCTATCTAGTAGTATCTACAAAAGGAATGATGTAGAGACTTTGAATTCCTAATCATTTAACTTTAAATTTAGGTGATACGAACATCAGACTTTAAAAGCCCGTTGCTTTAGTTTAATACCAACTAACCTTGTGTATGTATATACAGGTGACAACATCCAGGGAGTTTCAGGCAGCCCAGTGTCATGGGAGCATTTTTTCCACTCCCTTATGCTCTACCACGAGAACCTGCGACGAGACTTTCCAAATCCAGACGCAGCACAATACCGCCACCCGCCACTAAGGGGCATCACCCAAAGAGAGCTGGAAGGACTCAACTCGTTTCTACAGTTGCTCACCACCATCATTACATGGGTATGGTACAACTTTCACCACAAAAATGGGCATATTTGATTATGTGCTGATATTATGTGGATATTAAACAATTTAAGCAGGTAGTTCCGATTTTTTTTAAGTAGGTAGTATAAGGTACTTATCCATAGTCAGTGTAGCACGCACCGTGTCTGTTTGCATAACCCCAGTTTGGAGAAGCAGAAAGGAGAACCATCATGGAAGCTTGGCAATGTACTGTTGTGGATTGGGGGCAGCAACAAAATGTATTATAGCCACTTAAAAAATGCCCACCTGAAAACCGCATTATCAGTAAGTGTGCTTCATATTTAGAATATTTTCACCACATCACCTTCCTGTCAAACAGCCGATTCTGACGGAAACTGAAGCCATTATATCCGCCTATGGTCTCTTCAAAGCCATCAGACCCCTTTGACAAAAACAGTAGTATTACCTTGCAGAATACAGGAGATGCTGGACTACTGTTGCCTCCTCTGCCTTTCTTATTTTTTAAATTTGTGTGTGTGTTATTGTGTGTGTTATTGTGTGACTTTGCTGAATCTGAACTAACCCTTTAAAACACCAAAGTCACACAGTAACTCAAACAAACCAATTGAGACAGCGGTAGACCAGTAGCTCTTATTTCCAGCAAGGTAAAATTACTGCTTTGTCAGAAGGGTCTGGTGACTCTGAGATAACGGCTTCAGTTTCCTGTCTGTCTCAAGGCAAGATAAAGTGTTGAAAATTTTCTAAATATAGTGTACACTTGAACTGATATATATCACACACAGCAGTACGTTGCTTAGCTTCCGTGTTGCCAACTGCCATCTACTTTAGGTAATACACTGACTATGGATAAGTACCTCATACAGCCCCACTTTAAAAACTCTGAACTGTCTCTCTAAGGTAATGATTAACTTTTATACTCACTGTGTTTCTTAGTTTCTTGGAAAACTATCATCCAGGTTGTTTTTTATCAAACTGTCTTGGGGTGTGTTGTATGTGATGTTTCTTTTTCCTTCGTAGAGTGAAAATGCTCGACTGGCGTTGTGTGAGCATCCTCAGTGGACCCCAGTTGTAGTGATGCTGGGGCTGCTACAGTGCAGCGTTCCTCCTGTCCTCAAAGCTGAGATCCTGCACTGCTTGGCAGCCTTTGGGAAGTCACCAGAGATCGCTGCTTCACTCTGGCAGTCACTGGAGTACACACAGGTCTGCCCTCATAAATTAATGGAGCAATTATAGTTGATAATTTACAAGAAGAAGAAGAGTCTTCCATATATGAATATAATTAAAAAGAAAGTTCGTCAGTTGATATCTTTATAATGTTCAGGATCGAGTCTGTGGGGTGCTCTTATTTTGTTAATAACACCAGACTAACAACAACACATAAAGCTTTAAATTTAGTGTCTGTCAGTCATATTATCCGAGCGGCTGT